>VUYV01000266.1:932209-1166432 GCA_008711295.1 Anarhynchus alexandrinus
AAAAAAAAAAAAACCAAAAAAACCCTTTTGTTTTCACAAAGCCCTCTTCTCATAATGTTTGAATATCTGTGTCCCTCAGAAAAATTTAGGCAATGCTAGAAACATTCATCCAAATCTAAGAGGCAAATATTTTCCATTTATTCTTTCAAAGTGCCAGGAAAATGAAATTTCTTTTGTTAATTACATATTTAACTGGTGAATTTAACACAAGTTCTGCTTTTTAATGCAAGACTAAATCCACTGGGAAGGCATTGTGAAAGAGACACTCTAAAGTGGCAGACTGTGTTGTGGGGAACTGTAATGTTGACAAATCACCACTGCAGCCCCATTGATGATAGTTCTTCAGAAAATGGCCATTTGTCTCAAAAAGTGCCACATTACTAGATGAGAGAGAGGACAAAAAAAAAACAAAAAAAAACAAACCCTTGGAAATATTGCAACAAATTGCTGAAGTCTGATAGTAGAGACACGTCTCCCTGCTGCTGCTGCCACACATCCCACAGAACATATGTAATATATTTCTCCTCTTCTTTGCATGTTCCACTTAATTTAGATGGAATACAAATAAACTGGGAGCAATCCCATAGTTTCTGTTTGTTCTTTGGCTTGTTGTTTTGTTCTTGAAGTACACCAAGGGTCCTAGCAATCCCATTTTGGACAGGAGCTACATTGCCCTCAGATGAGTGTGCTGTTTTCAGTTCATGAGATTGGACTTAGAGTAATTCAGCTGTGTCTATCTCAGTCACCCTTCAAACTGACTCATTGGTCAACCATCTAAAATTATTTTGGCAAACAAACTGTCACTACAAAACACAGATCACGAAATTTAGTTGTTTCGAAAGACAAGCTCTGAGCCTTGTTTCTACAGTTCTGAGCACTTGCAGAAGTTTTAAGCCACTCCTCTAGAGAGAAGCACATCTGCATTTCACTTCTGAAGAAGATTTTATCTTTCTGTACTTTGTGGCTTCCATTTTAGTCTGAGGACAGAAGGAATTTAAAAGTTAGGTTATGAATTTCTTCCTGATTAGGAAGAACCATGCAGCTGTATCAGACATGAGAGGTGTTTGTTCTTTTTTATTCCATTATTTATTGCAACCATGGAAAAAGATGTATGTTACCTTTAGTTATATAGCTGCTTTGCTGTTCACAGAATAGTTCTGATTATTTTGCTACAGTTTTCCAGAGCAGCCAGTATGGTTCCAGGCTCAGTGTGTGTTAGGCCTGACTTAGAAGCGATAGCAATCAGGAGCACTCAAGTAATAGTACTATCATTACCAGATTAAACACTATATTTGAATCTCTATGCATTCCAAATAACACTGTGAGATGTGACTTGAGAAATCTGGAGATTAATTCAGGAGGATATCTTTTTATTCTGAACAAGAATGACTTCCAAGCTCTAGTTAGAAAAACAAACAAAAAAAAACCCAAAAAAAACCCAAAAACCCCCAAAAAACAACAAAGAGGGAGCTTACCTTTCCCCACTTAGATTGCAGTACACCACTGATTAAGACAAATGGGCTAAAGGCAAATTAACTACTTGGGTTAATTAAATCTCAGTAAACAAGAAAGTCAGAGAAAATATGTTATTTTGGCAACATAAGAGATCAAGTATATGCATTGACATTTTGGTACACAAGGATGTCAACCTTTTCTGTGACTTGAAAGTTTAAAAAAGCACAGACAAGTGGAATTTGTGTGGTGACATACAATGGACTTCTTGACCATAAAACCTGAGTCTGATGACATTACAAACTAAGATATTAATCCACAGAAGTCAGTTGTCAGTCACAAATCCACTGTAATTTTTCAGACAATATAAAAAAGATTTATATGTCAGTAGCCTGAAAGTCTAGATTGTACTAAGTTGCAACAGTTTATTTAAAAAGCCTTTCATATTCCTATCAATCTATCATTTGTTGCAGGTTATTGCAATAAAAAGAGGTTAACCCAAATGAACAAAAGCTCATGTGAGAAGATTTTTCTTATTTGTAGAGTTCATCAACCTGATGAGTTTGTGCTTCAGAAATCTCAGGCATTAAGATGGGGCATTAAGACAGGGAACATAAAACCATTTTGTGGATTCATCTTGCAATGAGACCTAATCTGACCCCACCTTTACAGCCATAGAGGCACTGCTGGTTTTGATAAAAATTTCAAGCAAATTTAGGATGATGATCATTCTGTAGGAGTTTGGTGCCTGTTGCACTATTTTGCTGAGGCTCAGTCCCCAAACTGCCTGAAGCAGCTGAGTATTACTTTCTATTTAATACTATATTCCCAGCAATGTCATTGATTCCTCATGGCTCTAACATCAAAGCAAACAATTAAAAGTTTTTATTTTCTTTATGAAAAGTAAGATCTGCCATTTCATGAAAACTTAATAAAAGTTTCTGAAGAGGAATTCTTTGCCCAACAACACATTTTAGCCTTTTTGAAATAGTGTCTCTTTATACAAAACAATGTTCTTTTTTTTTCTTATTACAGGAAACCAAAAGCTGTAACTACTAAGCTGTGGTCCAATAACAACATCTCATCTGTTATTTTCAAAAGTGTATGTTATGGGACAAGTAATAAATAGAAAGAATTGAGAAACATTGAATGTTCTGAGCTTTGAAAGGATTCAGTGATTTTTTTCTCTGGCAACAGTACAGGATATGTGTTTTTCCTTGGAGTCTTTGAAACTTTGAGGTTCTAAACAGGTTAACATTAAGTCAGAAGACAACCCGAATCCTGTCTAAAACACTTTAATCTTTCACCCACATTTGACCAGCCAAAATGACATCATCAGCTTGAAAAGATCTTTAGTCACAGTTAGTAAAGAAAAGCAAAAGTCTATTTCACTTACCAAAGACAGTATGATTTTTCTTATTTTTGCATCTTTCTAATGTTTTAATATACATTGAAATAAATAAGTGTTATATATTCCAGCAAATACATACACAAATATCACTTGTATACCTCCTCCTTTGCCAAGTAGAGTCAAGCATTTGGGGGAAAATTTTAAGTCTGCTTTGAAATTTTGAGGGTTTCACTGGAAATCTGTGATGTGCATGATCTTCAGAACATGCTAAAGCTATGTCATCAGCAGTTCACCATCACAGAAATTTTTCAGGTGAGAAGAAAATAACAGTCATATGACAATCACTGTAAGTCAGATATCACTTGTAATAGGAGCCTGGGGCAAGGAACTGCGAAGCAGGAAAATATGATGTGTTTCACTGGTGGAATCAATTTATATGACCTAAGCAGAGAGAAAAAGGACCAAACAAAGAAGAGGGTCAGAAAGCCAGCTAAAAAGAAATCATTATAGCCCGTGCTCAAACAGATAAGGAGTTAAGAAGCAGCTTTTCACAAGAAGATAGCAACAACTGCCTGGTGAAGAAGCTCAAGGACACCTTCAACCCTTCTTCTGACCTTCCTCCCATGACAGCTTATTGTGTGGGCTGCAATGGGAAAATAACAATTTCCTTGAGTACAGGTGTTATCACATATTCTTCCTGGCAATAGGAGCAAGCATACTGTTTGACTTTAATTAGCACTGTCACCTGAAACTGTTTTTTGGCTAAATCATGCAATGCACTGCACTTTGTTTAGTAGTACTGCAGAAGGCAAAAACAAACTGGAAGAAAGAAGCGGGGAGAGCAAAAGGAGGAAAAAGATAATTAAAACAGGTGTAGAAAGGATAAAACTGTAGTTCAGCTTGCTAGAGAGATGAAACTGGAAAAAGGCATTAGAAGAGAGGAAAATACTTCCCTAAAATGTGCAGTGCCATGCCCATATCATAAGCATACTCGCTTGTTTAAGACACCATGGCCTTCTAGTGCAAAGCATTTCAAAAAGCATGAATTCTGATACATTTTGTTACCTCACAAAAGATTCCAGTGAGCAATAATCATAAAGCTAGTGTAAAACCTGCAATAATACCTTTTTCAAAAGAGGGAACATAGATGTAAGAGATAAAGAAGCCTAAGAGACATATCACTAGAGATAACATCTGGAGAGATGAAGTAATCTGCAAGAAAGGAATCGCAAGAAAGAAATAAAAATTATTTTCATGGTGAGAAAGAAAGACGTAAGCACAAATCCATGTCTGTCAATCTGGACTATGAATCATAGAAATAGAAAAAAAAACGTGTATTTGGCTGAGCCCATGCCACTTTGGAATGTCCTTATCATACATCTCAAATATTTTCATTCTTTTCCTTTAATTTTTAGTTTTTAAATTATTTTTTTAAGCCCAAGGAACTTCATAGATATGTCACTTCTGCCTTTGATCCTTCAGTTGCTTTTATCAAATGACTCCTAGCAAATTCATATTTTCTCGTGGTATGTTATGTACAAGTAAGTTCAATGTGATATGATCAGCTGAGAAAAAGAGGTGGTTTCTACCTGTTCTGAAATGCACGGATTCTGAGTATTCCAGGATAAATGTAACACACTATCATTACATAAATAGAGAAGTGGAATATCAAATTTACATTGTAATGTTTTTAAGACAGTCCAACATAATTCAAATTAATGTAAATTCACGTATAATATCAACAGTCTTATTCTTCTACCTTTGCTATTCTTAGGTTAAATCCCCTTTCTAGTTAAAGGACACCAAAACATCTCCTGTGAGAAGTATCAATACATCTCCTTACTCTCCAGTAAAAGGATAGGACAGGTTGCACTGTAGCAACTTTTGGAATGTACTAATAGGATGGGAATAGAGGAAACATTAATGAGAAGTAGTGGGTTTGGGCAAGATATTTTTTCCTTTTTGTTTTTTTAAGAGATGAACATATCAAACCAGTTGTCTCTTTTTAAATTGTCATCCTGGGGTTATTTTTCATTTGTAGCTTTGGTTTTTAAGTTAATAGTCTGAGTTGCAGAGGAAGTCAGTGCAAAGAAAGTTATCACTACATGTCCGGTATGAACTATTCCTATCTTATCTTAGACTTTCTGAGCAGGTCTGGGCCAGACAGTGCTACACCTAGAAAGCAGCAGCTCAGATTTCATTATACTATGGGATGTAGAAATGGATACCAGTTGTCCAGGTCTTGGGAAGCAGAGCTGTCACAGGAAAAATTTTTGGGACTTAATTTTGTTCTAGGGCTTTCTTGCAGAGTAGTGAATTTCCTCTGGGTATGCCTCAGAATCTGTGGCTCCAGCACTTAGAGTTTCCCAGCCTCGGGTAAGAAGAAGGACACCCAATTGTGGAGTATGCATAGGCTTGCATCCTATAGGTACAGGGCCCAAATAAAAATAAAGCTGTCATCCTACCTGTTATGTCTCTCTGTTGCTCCCCCATTTTCAGCCTGAGGCAGCTGAGAAGCTGTCATTACCTATCACATGCCCGCCCTAACTTTAAAATAGGAGTGATGGATGCTGGAAGTAGTATAGCTACGAGAGCACAGATCTTACTGTGCTGCCAACTCTGCTTGAAAAACCTAGGTAAGGGCTCTGACAGCAAGTCTGCACTGAACCTCAAGCCATCCCGGCAAGTTTTGGGGACTGTGACATAGCTCTGCTTTATTTATCACAGCCTCAGGGCTGTATGATAATTCCCAACCCTGCTCAAAATCTTAGCTACCCTACACACTATAAGCTGCTGCTGCCCCAGTGAATTCCTGCCTCACCTGAGTATTTCTCTTGCTCCGGCCAAATACATGACAGTTACAGATTGTGGGAAATTCATGGCTCAGAAGTGGAAAATTTAAGTGGCTCTCAAGCACACTCAGATATCAAGAGCAGACACTGGAGTACATGATCAGAACAACAAGTAAATTTGCACTGGGTCATGGAAACTTATAATCACATTTAATACTTGTCTTTTATGTTGTGACAGAGCATGAACTATGCTGGCATCTCTTTTTTCTTTTCCTAAGCCAGATGTTAGAAGGAGACAAAGCACAAAGAAACAGACTAGTGCAGAAACACACACAAAAAAATCTGTCTGTAAGTCTAAAATACAGCCAGTTCTGAGTCAAAACTCTGTTTTCATGTACTTTGCATTCCTCAACTTTCCTCACCTTTATAGTATTCTTCTGAAAACATAATTTCCTAAAGAATTTGTTTCCCTTTAAAGGTCAGACAGGTGGGTGGCCACCAGGCAAAGAACATTTGCAGGATAAGCTCCCATATGAATACGCACACTCAAATGACATGTCCATTTGTAGTCCATTCTTTCTCACAAGCAAGGCCAAAGTAAAGCGAGACTTCATGGAAAGGGAGAAAGATTTTATGTAATTTTTCTATAAATACTATCATTAAAAACAGAAATTAAGAACAGAATAAAGTTTTTTGAATGACCACTACCAAATCTGTCAGTAAATTTAGAAACTGTAAAAAAGAGGGCCAAGAGACTACATGTCCCATGATTGATTTAACACAGAGAAGGAGGGATGAGCATTAGAGGGGACAGAGCTGACAGCAAACTGACCTACAGAAGGAGGAGAAGTGGCAGTTACCAAGAAGTGGATTTGATAAGTTATAAAGTAGGAACAAGCTAGCCAGCTAGAAGTACATGGCTGGAAGACTCAAGAGAATACTTCTGACGAAAGCAAACTAAGGAGAGAGAAGGATGATACATGTTAGTGGTGTGTAAAGGTTTATATCTGAACATATGAGCTGTTCATGCCCACTTCCCTTTAGTAATTTTCTCTCTTCATCAAGACAGTCTCCAAAAGACTGAACCAAGAGATGATTTGGTTTTCGTTTTAGAAACATATCTGTCCATTTAAAAACAGCAGTAACAACAAGAATAATAAAACTTCCACTCTCTTGAAAATACAGGTATAGGGATTTCTCATGTACCTCTCCAATAAACTAGTCTAGAAAAAAAAAAAGCAGTAAGCTCTTTACACAAATATTATTATTAACTTTGAAAACAACCAGAAAGAAAGCTGATAGCAAACTATTATGCATTCATAGGAGGATGCATAATAAAAAGTAGAAAACCATGAAAAAAGCATGAAAAAAATGTGGGTATCTTTTCTTGCTTCAGGGAAAATTTTTCCTATATCACAATAACAACCTCTTTCATGGAGACAATATTGCATTCAATATGCTTTATTTGAGCATATTCTCATTTCATGCTAAATGAATAATGCGAAATAAAAATAGAGTATTCCCATTGGTCGTTGAAGCCGATTACTTTTTTTTACCTTTTCTAAATGTTGAGCCCATTAGTCTGCACAACTGCAACTCCTCTCAAAACTTGGGGGGGGGTCTTATACCCATAGTGCTGAGTTCTGTGTAAATTAAACCCTTTCTGGCACCATCAAAAACATTTTATGCTTTGTACATTTTCAGTCCTGCTGAAAAACAGTAGGTCCTGACTTAAAGCCAAGTCTGAACTTTTTTTTTTACAGCTGGATACCCTTGTGACTAACCACTCAGGAGTGATACTATTGTGCTCAGTGCCAAACTCCTACAACATGCAGATAGACGTGTTTTTTATTTCCTTCGGTTTCTGCTAAACTGACATGCATTCCACTCTCCCGACAGAGGCCTTTTCAAGTGGTAATTTCTTTAAAGGCAAAGAAAAATCAATTCAAATTAAGGTAGGAGTGTGAGATCAAACTTTCTCATAATTTCTTGCAAGCAATAAGACATTAAAAAGTTAATAACCCTAAATGGCATGGTATTTCGGTGATCACCACAGTGGCATTAAATTTAAAAAATGCGATTATATAATCTGTGCTCATAGGTTAAACATTCATGTTGCAGTGTTTTTTAACACGCTCTGTCTCCGCCTGCTTAGCCTGACCCTGAAACTAGCTGAGATGAAGCCAGCACCAGCTGCCTGCCTGCCTGTCTTCCTGGACAGTCCTCACTGGTGGGACAGGCTTAATCCGCTGTTCCGGAAAATCCTCAAATCTCCTTCATGCCCAGATCACAAGCAGTATAGATACAGGATGTAAAGTCTGTCACATAAGCCAAATGTCTTTTTTTCCTACTATTTCATGAGTGCTTCAACTATGCTACAACAGATAAAGTGAGGAGGGAAATGGATACCAAGTGGCAACATGAAATGGATCACAGTCCTGAGTATAAGTTTTAAATGAATCCCCACAGAAATTAAAGGGCGTGAACTCCAGAGATTTTAAATAACCATTCTGTGATATCCAAGTAAATGTTGGGTTCTCTAGGACATAGTTCAGGAAAGGTCTTCAAGGGCAGCTATCAAGCACAAACACTGAGTGCCTCCTAACTAACACCCAGAGGACATAGCGAAGGCTGGCGAGCATGGGCCGCTTGTCTTTCTGGGAGAAAGTTCCCATTGTCTTTTTGAGGTGGGAGAAGGTGAAAAAGACAAGATGTACAGCATATAGACAATTTCAACACTGTGATGTCTCTTTTACAAAGTCCTGTGTGGCCTGCACCTGGTGATTTCTCTGAAACAAATCAAGCAGTATGTTTACGTAGAGTTATGTGGAGTTTTCCATACGGTCAAAAAAAAATCTTTAGGTTTGGAAGTGAAAAAAAGGATGCTGGAGAAAGGATTAGTGTACAGTGGTGTACAGTAAAGAAAGTAAAGAAAGGCTTCTCCACTTATCAAAGGTATAAATATGACTATAAAGAGCAAGCTTGGCTCTATACATAAGGGACAAACTATTATGTACTCTCTTCACTTGATTTCATGTATATAAACATCAATGAGAAACAAGTCATACCCCCAAAAATTGGCTTGTGTTATCAATAAATAAAATAAAAGATAATGTTGTTATTAAGAATGATGTATATTGTGTTATTAATGGCTAGATGGGGCACAGGAAAATGATTCATTCGTTATGAATTTTCAGCTCATGCCTTTGTGGGCTTTGCTCCAGTGTTTAAAGTATAGAACCTCTCTAACCATGCAGCACTGTTCTAAATTGTAGACCAAGTATGATGTCATTTGTATGTATTGCAAGTACTAAAAAATGACTAAAGCCTTCAAATGACCACCAAAGAAAGTACATGTCTATGGAAACACTCTTTTGTTACATGTCTGCTTGAACATGAAGGTTCCAATTGTATCACCTCCAAGATAGCTTTCTGTGACCTACTCTGTCTACTCATCACCACACCAGTGAAGACATTAGGTGGGGTTTTGGGGGTCTGTTCTTATGGACAACCATCACTACTTTTAGGAACAAAGAGTGGCACCCTATACTTCCTTGGATATGATTGCCATTTTGGGGAGAAAAACAGAGGGAAATGTCCCTCTTTTCCATAAATATGCGTACAAGGTATGCAGAAAATTTAACCTTATGTCATCTGGGTGAGGCAAATCTTTTTGGTTTCCTTTCCTTCCCTCTGCCCTTACAGAGCCACAACAGTGGAGTACTCTTAGCACCACACAGGATCTGTGTGCATGTTGGCTGTCATTCCTCTGGCAGAGTCTACTTCAAGTTTTCATCAATAACTGAGCAAAGAGCAGCCGTCAAAATTCCCTAATCTTTGGCAATGTCCAGGCAATACACAAGTTCTTGATAAACCATTTTACTTCTTCCACATGCTGCAGCTTTTCTCTAAAGAAGCGTTAACACTCTGAAAATCAATCTTCCTATTTCATGCTGCGGTCAACCTCAGAAAGAGTAGTTATTTTAAGTGTTTGATTCACAAACATTCTCCGTAACCAACAAAAACAATATCTGGGTGAGGTTTGGAGCCTGCACATAACTGTGTGCGCTCACACACATATATAGCCATATACACCTCATGTCCAGAGGTGATAGCCACATGACATAGTTCAAAGCCAAATATTTCTGATAATCCCCTGTCTATAGTATAACTCCATGCTACAAGCTTTCACCTAAGTTTATAATTATAGAAGCCATCAGTAATTTAAAAATCATGTTTTTATTTTATCCTAAAATCACTACAGATGAACAGAATGAGGTAAGTACCTTTTTTCAGTAAAATGTTTGAAGGTTTCATTTTCAGAAATGCAGAATTGCTGTTAATCTGTATTGTTACCAAGAATGATTTGTACATGATCAAACCTACTGACATGCTGTTTTATATTTTTGAAGGGGAAAAAAAGAAGGATTTTTGTAGAAATTGGATAGGGACATGGATCCGTTAAGCATCTCATAATAGGCAACCCTCAAACATGTGGATTTAGTGGGACATAGGCAGAGTTCATTGGCAGGTTTGAAGAAAAATTATTCATGAAAGTATAACTTTCTAGGTAATTCAGAAGCTTTCAAGGCCATATTTGTCACTGTCCATGAACTTGAAATCTCTGGAGCTTTGAGATCAGATTTATTCTTTTGAGAAATTAATAGACTTCTAATGTGAAGAAAGATAATATATTTCATAGTCTTTTCAAAATGACTATAGCTATTTAGAGTCACTTCGAATTTTGAATATTAGAATGATCTCTTTGGGGAAAATTAGTAAATGACATGCAAGAGAAATACTCAAGGCATGCATGGGTTCCACATCAAGTAATTCTACTGATTGTCACTTGAATGTAAAAACTATGCATAAATAATAGGATATCACAGTCATGCAACTATGTATTAATTGCAGGATATTCAAGGAACTGGAAAGGTTAGTTTAATTTGCTATAGAAATATTTCACTAAAGAGACATATGGTTCAAACACTGCACCTTTGATTTCTTTTAATCTGTATGAGTTTGCACTAGCTGAAGATTTGATTCATCAAATTTGATTTCCTGTGGATTCTGGGTCTTAGTTTTAATTTAATTGTTCAACCATAGCATTACAATAAAATAGCTGATTTATAGTAAGCTTCTAGGCTGTGTAGTTTAAATTTTATTTCCTCTAAATAGAGGAAGCCCTCTCATATAATGAATTCTCACTTACCTTCGATAACAACTAAAATCTATTCACTGCATTGAAATTAGTCATGTGCAGAACATTAAGCACGTGTATATGATTTTTGCAGAATGGATCTAATTTTATTCTCATTAAACTATAAGAGGGTTTTTTTGAGTAAAGAAGGGGAAATTGGAATAAGTTTTTAAAACATATTTTTTTGTTGTATTTTTCCTAGTAAGCCAGAACAACCACGACCAAGGAATTATATGAGTTTTCCTTTCAAGATTATTCAACTGTCTGTTTGGAAATAGAAAATAAAACCAGCATAAATGGCAAAATGTGTTCTATTATTTAATATATTATATTAATGATAGGCTTTTAAAAATATCCCAGGAATTAGATTGATCAAAGATATTATACCATACAGATATACTTTGCAGTACAGAAACTTCAACCTTGTTTGGGGTGTGTATTTTCTTGCTTTTTTATGGTGAAATAGTAAGATGTATTTTTCAGTTTTCTGACAGCTTTAAAATGTGAAAATAATTAAAAGGAAAAAAAATGGTTTTCTTTAGCGTTTTTATGTTGTGTTTTTTCATACCACTGAGTTCAGACCTAAGTCTAGATCACAAACCCTGAAGTGCAACAGGCATGCTCATAAACAGAGCTTTTGGCTGGGCAGATAGAGTGTGAAACCAAGTATTTTTCTATTGAATATATCGGAGCTGGCTTCCATTATCTGTGCTTGGGAGATTTTCTTTTCCATATTATTTCACTTATTTGCTTTCCCTATCTCCAAAAACCTAGCAGGGTGTACATAGGCCAGTTTATTTAACAGCATTCATTAAACATTGTTGAGATTTTGAGCAATATTGCACATGAATGTGCTGTTGCACATGAAACTATTCAAAATGTGGCAGCCAAGAAGTGCTCTCTGTGGAGTCATAAGCTAGGTGATGAAGGGAAGATATGAGATTCAGCTAGCCTGGAAAGACCCTCAACTGGGAAGCAGTGAAAAGTTTTTAACATGAGAGGTACTGGGTTAAAAAAAACACCAACATTGCAATTTTCAAGACAGTACAAGAATTGACAAGTAATTACTGAAGCCTTCAAGTACATCAACGCTGAGCAAGGAAACAGCTTATGCTGCTTAGAGTACTCAGAGTGAAAGAGGCCAGGCTGAGAACTTGCTGTTCAGTGTGGTGGACGCTGGTCCCTGAGGAAGGACCAGGCTCCCTCCCGCTCTGCTGCAGTACAGCTGAGAAGTTCCTTCATTGCCTTGGCATGCACATCATGGTAATTACTTCAGCAAGTTAGCTCTACACTGTTTAATTTAAACTGATCAAGGCTCCCACTTCAAAAATACACCTACAGTAAGAGTTGATGTTGCAGACAAAGGTCCTTCCTACCACTCATAGGAAACTGCAGAGGTGCACTAAATTCCCTGCTTAGTTGATTCTTACGTCTTCTGATACTGGAAGAAAGGCACCTCAGGAAAGTTCTCAAGTCTGTAATATTGCACAGAAACAAATGAAAGATGCATTGGGTGGATGCAAAAGAAAGTAGAAGCATGTGTAGCCTAACACACTTATCTATGCAACTAATAAAGAAGTTGTACTTTTTAATTTCAAAATATTTGAGCTGTCCTGGGAGACAGGATTAGGACTCAGGGGTATCCTGAATGAGTTGCATTAACCACTGCACTATGAAGTCTGTTTCGCTGTGCAAGACCAAAGAACCTGCACTATTTTAACATTTAGTATGTTGACAAGGTGCTGTCTTGCATTCAGTGACCAGGATAGTTTGCATTCCAGAGGTGCCCGTGAGTGTCTCAGCCAGAAGTCCTCTTGAAATAACAAAAAGGAAACCGTAGAATCCATCTAAATTAGACGTGAATGTTCAGATGCACTGTTGAGCTTTAGCAGGAATCTTGGGGTGGGCAAAAAGGGAAAAAAAAAGAAGAAAGAATATTCTGTGACTTGGTCCAGATTTGTTTCCAATGTTTTTGGGTGGGAATATTGCATAGCAAAGTCTTTTAATCTCCTTGGGAAATTACGAAATTTTTAAGTATTTTTCTGACTCTTCACCCATTAAAATATGTGTTTTATCAGTGGATCAAAAATCCAAAGCTTTTCTCTAGCTTCAAAGGTTCAGACATAAATTGGAAGAGGCATTTCTACTGCACAATGATAATGAAACAAAATCTATTCCAGAACGCAGCTTTAAATTACAGAAATACCACATTTTCTGCAATAAAAATATATAGTGGCCCAGGAAGGAGCGTTGGGAGGAATTTTTCCAGTTACTGATTTGTGCATCACACAGAGGTGTGAATGTATTTAAATTCTGTTTAAAATACCCATAAACCACATTGTGTTTTACAGTTCAAATTTGCTATTAAATGGAGGGATTTAAAATGTCCTTTTATCTGAAGTGGTATCAGACTGTGTATGAAAATCCAGCCTAAAGGTCAGATAATGCTAAATGATGATCAGTCTTCCCCCACAACCTCAGTACAGAAAGGTAGCTAGCTTTGATCCTCCGTTATTTACTTGAACTGACAAGACTTTTTTAGCTCCTTGAAGACAGAGCAGATTTCAGCTAAATTCATGTCAGGGGCCAAGGCTGAGCCTTAACCCCAGCTGGGGATTGAACTCCCAACCTTCCAGTGCAAAGATACGTTTGACGCCGGGTCACTTGCTCAAGCACTGTGTCACGTACAAAGTTGTATGCTGTTATTCCACCAGACCAGATTTATCTACTCACCTAGTTTAACTGTGCTCCTGAGTCAAGCCCATAGAAGCTATAACATCCAACCCACTTGGAGCTGTCTTCGCTTTTACAGGACACTTTCTTCCTCGACAGGTATATTGACCGATATATTTTTAAGAAGCTATTTTTTGTAAAAGCTGTCTGCTTTATTTGACAGCACGCATCCTCAGCTGCTCTTCATAAGAGTATCATACTCCATTTGGTTTTAATTATTTCAAAAACACAGCCCTCCATTTAATTCCCTGTTCATCACTCTGAACTTGTTTCCTGGATAGTCCGCCTTAAAAATCAGTTATATTAATTCCCACCTTGCTCACTTCTTGATCCTCCTTGTACAATCCATGGTCCCATTACCATTTCTAATGCCAGGTCTTTCTGCATCCCAACTGTCTCATACTATTCTGGTTTTACCTGTCCTTCCCCTAACAGCACAGCTGCTGGAATATACAGACTTCCAGTTGTGCCTAGGCACAGAGAGCTAAACACTGAATACTGAGAAGGCAGAACACAGGTTTGAGCACTTATAACTGCTTAGACCCGGGTTAGTCCCTCTCAAATTCACAGACAACATTAGGCATGCCCTGATCCTGCTCTGAGCATTTTTTGACTTAGTTCCAGTTCTTCATTTTGCTTTACCCATTTTTTTTTTTTTTCTTACTGTTTGCGTCTAGAGTAGGGCAGGTGAGATAGTTTGCTCAGGACATCTTCTTCTGAAAGACCAGAGAGTACTCCATTTCATTATGCTGCGGCATCTGTTAAGATACACATACTTACACTTTCAGCTTCTGCATTATGCCCCTAAAACCTGTAACATAGAATCATAGAATATCTCAAGTTGGAAGAGACACACATGGTTCATCGAGTCTAACTCCCTGCTTGAATATTAACAGAATTTCAATGCAAATCCAACCATAATTTGCAGAGCTGATAAAAATTATCATCATGATTCTCAGTTTAAGTCAGATTCAGAAGAATAAGTTCCAGAAAGGCACTGTTTCTTGCTTTATCCCTTGCTCCACTTAAGTATTATCTCCATTTCTATCCTCTTTCTTTACTAAAATTAGAGCTCTTTTAGTCTCCTTCCTCAAAATTCGTGCTTCATAGAAACTTCTCCATGAGCTCCTGCTGTGTTTTTAAACAATGCCAGTGTCAGCGAGTGAAATCTCGCATTTACCTCTGGAATCCATAAGAGGAAAGTTTGGCCCACCAGGACATTGCAACAAGATCAGTGGGAGTTCACCCTGTCTCAGGAAGGGGTATGGCACTGAGTCCATCAACCGTATGCGTAGCTGAAGTGTGTAATGAACTGCCACAGTCATCAACAAAGTGAACTTTGCTCGATTCTGTTCAAGAACAGAGGGAATTGCATTTGGGGTGGGGGCGGGGGGAATAGAGAGTGGGGATACTTTAAAATCATTGTGATTTGAGTTGATAAATTATATAGGTAAGTTTGGATTTCATGGGGCTATTTAGACAAAACGGTTGTCACTTAGTCATTAAAATTTTTCTGTAAAAAAATGCTGAAGAGCATTAATTTGGATGTTTATAACCTACAGGCTACATTCTGCTGTCTAGCTACTTGTTTAATTCCTGCAATGTAAATTAAGGTTTTGCATGATGACAGGACACAATATAGCCTTAACTTTCCCATCGTGAAGTTGTGTTTGTAGGGAAGAATAAACAGGATAAATCCTTTCATCAGTGAGAGGAGTTCTTATGCTAGGAAACAGCATTAAGTTACAGTGCGAGCTCTTGCTTTCATGTGGGAGATATGAATATGAAGAAAAAATTGCACTGATCTTTTTTATTAAAGGGAACTATTCATCCAAGCACTGTGTTGCACAGTGTCTGAGGGCTGCAAAGAGTAACATTCATCCCTGTTCAACTGTAAGTCATAAGCAATGAGAAAAACCTCCAAGGATACACAAAAGATGTTGGTCAGACTGAGTAGGATCATTATACCAACTCTTACTTGGTTTGACTGGCAAAATAGAATACTGGCCAAGTCCCACAGATGCCAAGAACTGAAAAAGAAGGCTTTTGATGCACAGTCTACTCTTATGATTTTAATTTGTATTTATTTAGGAAATGTATTACAGACAGCTATGGAGAACACTTTCACAATACTGTATTTCATTAGAGCTGTGTTCTGAAGCTGATGCAATCTGGGCATGAGCTAAAAAGACCATGAAAAAAATAATTCAATCAGTAGAGCAAAAGGCAAAATGTGCTTATTCAGTGGTTTCTTAAAAGGACAAACAAACCATATTTTGGTTGGAAGTAGTGTGCAAATTTAACTTCTTATTAGAAGAATTTTTTTGGTCTTTTTAATCTTTTAAAAAAGTGGAAATGTTTATAATTCCATCCACATGGAAAAATACAAATTCATGTTTACAGCAGGTGATTCTCAGCATGTTGCAGGAAATGCTCTGCACATCTTCACACACTTAGAATAGATATTTGAAAGTTTTAATATCAAAATATGTGAGCAGTTTTCAAGCTATTTAAATTTAACTGGCAGCTACCAAAAGGAAGACAGAAAGATTCTGTTTGTACATACACTGGGAATGACATAAAATACTCCTCAGCACATGATGTAAAACCTACTCCGTGTTTGAAATCAGACTCTAAATGGCAGCTGTAGCATCAGTACATCCTGCATCATTCTGCAGTACTTTGGAACATCCTACACTGCTTTGAGACATTAAGAAACCCATCACAAAAAGGCAGAACTCAACACTTCAGAGTTTCAGACAAAAATAAATGGTATCTGATAAATATTGCTATGGAAAGTTCTGTGAATATGTTGTTTTTCCTTGTAATGATAATACTCATCTCCTCATCTGAGCTTGTCACCTTCAGGACTTCTTCACAACTGACGGAGAGAAAAACAAAGTTTCAGGACATGATTCATCTAAACTGTGCCCCTCTAAAATAACAAAAAAAGCCAGCTTTCAAAAAAAAAAGCTGAGGTCAAATAAATTGTCTCCTGAGAGCTTCCCTCTTTTGAAGGTTTGTTTGATGACTGATTCAAATTTAGAGTCAGGTTTAGGTGAGATAAATGCCATCTTATATGACCAAAAATGTCAGGTGCAAGCTCACTGATGAAGAATTATGGTTGTCAAACATCCCTATTCCTCTGCAGAAGATTTCTGAGAAGGATCAAATAAACTTTCACCAAATCAGAACTGATCACAAAGGTGTAAATCATCTAGGTCTTTAGTTGCTACGAAAAAATGACCTTTACAATACCATTCCACCCTCTGCGTTTCTGATAAGTCTAAAGCAAATTTTTCTTTGAAGCCAATCTTTATTCCAATGGTTCTCCGTGTGGGAGATTTTCAGATAGATTTAAACTTCCTCCGTCATCCAAATCTCTCACTGGACAGTGCTAAAAGCAGTGCTGAAAACAGAGACACCGTAGCTGATGTTATAGGAGAGAACTAATTTTTATTTGTTGCACCAGTTGCAAGTAAGAAAAGCACATACAGAGGCATCTGTATTACACTTACACAATTCACTAATTATGCCTTCCTGCTGGTCATGTTAGCAGAATGACAAACAGCGGTGGCAGAAATATTTCTTGGTGATTTCTCCTAAAGTGAGCAATTTAGTTATTTCTATTGCCCATGAAAGTTTCACCCCTCTTCCTAAAAAGGTAAATTAAGCAATGGTTACTTTGTAATACTGGTTATGCAAAATCTTCAGGGAGCTTTCTTCCTTCTTGGGAGGCTGCAAAGATGCAGGCATTAGTGGTTATGACTGCCTCGTTAAATTTCACAGGCAGGAGCATATTAAAATGTCTACATAGCAATAGGCCTAGTTCTACAGAAGAACCTGAAGATCACAATCCTGGTCAGAGTCCAAGTTCACTTAAAATGCTGTCCGTAAACAAGAATATAAGTCATAGGCCAGTCAGGACAGATTTCTTAAGGGAAGCAGTTTACCACAATAACTTGATAGCAGTGTCACATCAGAAATATTACATTTGGAAAATGTAATATTAAACAATAATGTCTTTGTGAGAAGTCACAAATTGTTTTGTCTAAGGATGATTTAAAGAACAACAAGAAAAGGGAAAGAAAAAGTTAGCAAGACTGCTGTCCCATATGAGAATGTCTTTTTCCCCCCATTGGTTTTAGTATAAAATGAGATAAGGAATAAATCTCCAATTTATCGTAAGATTTATACACAGTCCATTGAAATCAGAGGCAATATTGCTGTTATTTTCATGGCTGTGTCCCTGAAGATTAGGGATCAGGACCTGTGTACCTGTGTTTGTGTTTGGGAAAAGTTCCCCCTCCTCTGTACCTGTGTACCAGCCCTTGAAGAATAAAGGGAAGAGAAAAAAAATGTTAAGAGCTGGCTGTCATGGCGTACTACAAGGACTGACAGTGATTCGGTATTTTTCCTAGTGGCAGCTAGCATATCTCAAATCCTGGAAGAATTAAACTAGTCTGAGCTTTGTTTGCTTTTCCTGATAGCTACTGTAACAGTGACTAGAAGGACCGCTCAAATAATAAGTGCAGCTCTGCTTGGGCTGTGAAGCCAAGTCACCTAGCAGTAACTGGGACCCTGCATGCATTACGTTACTTACAGTATTTATACTCAGCATTTTACCCTGACTGCAAAACTTATAAAACATTATTAATATTAAACAGATCACCAGAGAAAAGAAATGCAACTTGAGAGGAAAAAAAAAATTTCCCCATGATGTTCTGACTCTCACTTCAGTGGTCTATAGCTGGGGCAGAGTCTTGTATCATGCAATTCAAAAGCTAACAAAAAGTTTAAAATTCTATCTAAGAACTAGATGAAAAAAAAAAGTTAGATATTTCACTATGGCTATGTAATTCACACAAATCCTGAAACACACTTAAAAGATTACATACCTTTATTTATATACACACATTACAGGCACACACCTAAATGTTTATGTCCTTACGATCTAGTATTAAGGTGAAAAACCTCTGGACCTTCTCAAATTGCTCCTTACTAAGTCTACAAATAAGGTTATTTCATCTTTAACCAATCCTTCCATTATAGCACAACACTGTGTGGCTGCTCCCTCTCCACTCACCAGCTCTAGGTGAAATACTGGTAATCAAGTTAGTCAAGAGTGTGCTAGGAACTCTCAAGTTTTTGAAAATCTGTTCCTCAGGACAGAAACATGAACGTCACGAGCAAGAATCATACATCCTTCTCACAGGATAGGGGACTGAGAAAAGAAACAAATATATGACAGGACCACCACAATCACTGCATTTAATCCCTCAGACCGAGTGATACATACACAGTATGTGGGGCTTACACTGTCCTGACTTGGTTCAACTTCTGTCTGGTCATTCACTTTAACAGTCAAGGCTTCATTTTAGAGGCATTGAGTTATTCATGTGCATTCACATTTACGTCAGTAATCCTTTGTTTCAGTCATAGAACCCTTCAGTCTAAATGATTCTGGTCCTAAGACAGACCTCATAGAAATGACGGTCAAATAGTGCAAAGATGCTGTTATCTCTGAATGAATACCTAGATATGCTATCAGAAATGTAAGTTAAGAAAAAAAAGATTTGTGAAGAATTTAGAAAAAGTTATCGGGGCAGTATTTTTTGCCATTTTTATCAGACGATGTTTGGATATATTTGAGTCTTAAAAAAATCATGGCACAGAATTTTTTGTGCCTTTTTGTATACTACCTTACAATTGGTCCTGAACTAGTCACAGCTAAGAGCCCTAGATAAATCTCAGCTAATCTTCTGCCTGCATAAGTTCACATAGTTCTATGAATTTGAATAGCACTACAGCTATTTATTTCATTTAAAAGTCTTGTCTATTATTACTAGAAGATAAAATATTAGGTTATTATCCTGAAAAGGGCATGTTACAAATTATTATATATTTTTTTTTCTGACACTACAATTGTCTTTTTAAGTTTTCATTTCATGTTCTTTATGTCACTTCAAGCTTGCCTGCATAGTCTGGGGAAACACACACAGATAAACCATTACATTTTCTCTTTATTACATCTGTTCTTTAAAAAAATAGTCTGAAGAAAACAAGAAGCTTTGATTTTCAGCAGTTACCAAATAACTGTTCACAGAAAAACAGTTTATCTTGAAAGATCACAAAGGATCACAGAACCATTCAGGCTGGAAGGGACATCACGAGGTCTTTAGTCTTACCCCCTGTCCAAAGTAGGGCCAGCTCTGGGGTCAAACCAGGCTGCTTAGGGCTTGGACCAGTCAGGGCTTGAAACCCTCCAAGGATGGAGATGGCACAGCCTCTCAAACTGACCTGCTCCACTGCCTCACTGTCCTCATGGGGAAACAGTTTCTCCTTGTGCCTAGCCTGAACCTGTTGCAACTTGTACCTGTTGTCTCTCACCCTCCCGTCTTGCACTGCTGAGGAGCCTGGCTCCGTCTCCTCGATGACCCCTCGTAGATGTTGGAAGGCTGTTAGGTCCCTCCAAAGCCATCCCTTCTCCAGGATGACCCAACCCAGCTCCCCCAGCCTCTCCTTGCAGGTGAAGTGCTCCAGCCCCACTGCCTTGGGGGTCTTCCTCTGGACCGCATAGTTTCTATTGGTCAAAAACATTCTCTTGAGGAAGTTGATCCTTTCCTTTCCATAGGATTTAGAAAAGAATTTAGAAAAAACCTTTCAGAAGTTGTATAAATTTCTGTGGCTCCAGCTTCATTCACTTAGGCCACTCAAAGTCAAGACTGTAGGTGTGCACAGAATGTTTATATACCCAACTGAAATATACAAAATACTTAAAACTACAGTTTTACCTTATAAACAACCATAAACTTCAAAACTGCATACATCCCATTCCAAGCACAAAACTACATCAGCAAATGGCTGCAACTGCAATTACGCTCATATACACACCCTGTGCATTCCCTCAAAACAGTTTAAGATGCTACGTTATTTCATTGGCACTTCTCACAGTTAACTCTACCCTGAAGCTCTTTCCCTTCAGTTCTGAATCTTCTGAGAATTTTTGCCACTCGGTTATAAACAGCCGGTAATTGAGCTAACTGTGAAAGTGCTGACACAACGTCAGCGCTAGTGGGATACAGTTAAAATGAGAAAGACCCTGGAGAGTGCAATCAGTGCCACTTGTGTATATGAATTCAGTCCCTGGGGAGCTACATGGTAGCATGTAACTGTGGAATACATTTAAGGACCCAGAATAGGAATGTCACTTGAGAAAAATGGAAAATTCTTGTGACAATAAAAAGAGTCAAATAGAGTGAACAGTGACTATTATCAGTACAGGGAAATCCCTTCTTGTCATTGAAAGTAATTTTTCAGTCATTAGTGCTAACAGGACAGAATAGCAAAAATGTATTGCTTGCTGTCAAAAATCAAAAGAATTCCTATATTTGGATATATATCGATTCATCTAGCAGTCTTTTTTGCAGGGGCATACATATGCAAGCCATAATGATTTTGCAGGGCAAAGACTGACACTGATTTATTACCAGAGGTCAGAGAGCAGTGGCGTTAATGGAAACGTTTACAAGAATGAAGGTCACAGGATTTGGTTCTGTGCTAAGAGCAGGAGTCTCTTCTCTTCCCCGATGAACCTGTGGCTCTTTACTGCAACGTTGCACTGAACTGAGCAGGCCAGGGTGTTGCCTGTTGTGTGTCTTTGATCCTCCTTCCAGATCAGTTATCAGGCATATGATGGAAGGGAGCTAAAGCACCTTTCTTTATCCCTAATGTAAACAGTGAACATGGAAATCTTAGGGGATCTGTGGACAGCGTCTGCTCTCTTGGCTGTGCTGCTGCTGTCCTTGTTAATTGTGTGGAGGGTGAGCTTCAGTCTTCAGCATCACCTACATTTACCCTATGAAGTCCATGCTACCTGACCTTGGGTGTGAGCCAGTACCATCTTTTTAGAGAGTTCTGTTGCCTGGAAAATTAATGATCCAGTAGGAAATCAAGAAGGTTAAGCTTAAGGAAGGAGATATAAAGCTCTCAGACAACATGGCAATGAATTGCTTTTGCAGTTGAAAGAGGAAAGAGCAGATGGGAGACTCTATGCTAATCTTCTCTCCAGTCCTTGTAACTGGTTGTTCAGTTAGAAGAGACTTAACTGAAAAGTAAAATTACTGAAAAGAAATTTGGTTCTGTTCTACCTCAAACCAGGACACTGGTGACAAATGGGGAAGACTGTCTTCAGGCAGCAACAAATCTCTCAAGTGGTCTTTCAAATTGCTCTGTCAGGGACAGTAAATTCTGCACCTTAACCAAGCTTCTTCCCCCACCCAGAAGTGGCTAGTGAGATCAAACAGCTCAATTCCTGATCATCAACTTCAGAAATTTCAGCTAGACCTAGAAATTTGGTGCAATAAGCATTCAAGTAGAAGAACAATATCTTTAATCTTATAAGACAACCTATGAAAAAGAGAATCAGGAAGAGGAATAGGAATCCCTCCCAGCGCAACTATAATAACAATATTTTCAGAAACTCTTACTATCAGCAGTAAATTCAATTCTATGATTGAAAGTATCAAAATAATAACAAATACTTGGTTTTGATATTCACAGCACTTGAAATAAAAGTCCATTAAAATAAGGCTGCAATTTAGATAAGCAAATTAAAAGGTGCAATAAAAATTAGAACAATATGATAATGTGGCCAGTATAATATAATGGTTATACTGGTTTGATACACTCTTTTTTAAATGGCATCTCACTTGCTGTCTTTATTTACAATACAGTGCCTTATTATTTTCTGTTTCTACCTCACGTCCTTGAGATAAGGTACTTGGAATATGTAATTCAGTTTCAACTTATTTGAAGGCAGTTTTTCTCTGAAAAATATGGAGCAGTTCAACCTCACATTTTAAAGCAACATCTTGTATATAAAGTGAATTAAATTTCTCAGCATTGATTTATTGTTAGGAAAACAATGTGGTCCTTTCTTATTCTTTGAAATGCCCACAGGATTTTTCCAGATTTGCAATAGGTTAATTTGCGAAATACCTATGACAGCTATCTTTGATGTTGTTTCTTTTCAAAGTGATGGTGCCTGTGAAACTACCTTAGATTAGGGCCCTTTTCTGGAAAAAAAAATATATTCTTAGGTTTTACTCCATATAAATAAACACCTGAAAAAAAGCACATATGGTAAATTATCATACTGCTCTATCAATTATATGACCCACTCCATCAGAGTCAGGGGATGATTTCTTGCTGGCATAAAGTAACCCAGGATTTTAACCATAATTCTTCTATTTCTTCACAAAAATTTGAATTTTTAATGCGTTATTTATTGCACACTCAAACATGACATTTTAGTAGGTGAAAGAAACAAGGCACGTGCTTTCATTAAAACACATCTTTTTGGAATTGCATGTAATGAACAAGTTATGCTGCTGGTTGGGACATATTTTCCAAAAACATTTATTGTGCTCTTCAAAGCAGTGCACCAACACAAACACATTTTTGTCAGTAAATTTTAATTAAATTAAAGTCAATATTTAATAATGCTAAAATGAAATGTTATATGACACATGCTTTTCAGACCTTGATGTTCTGAATAGATGTTTTGGATAAGTCTAAAGAGAATCTATATATATCACATTTGTCAACAAAGAATGCCATAAAACAGCCACAGCTCAAAAGATGGCAAGCAAAGAAAGTGTCAAAGTCTCAAAAAAAAATATTTCAGAAGTGAAGAAACAGAGCTAAAATAGTATCTCTTATTTTTAAAAAGTTAATTTAATTGACTGCAATATGAATGAATCTGAAATATGCACAAAAATTGTTCACATTTTCTGAGGCTGAAAAAAATGTTTGTTTAACATTTTCTCTATTTATTTTTGCTTCTTCCTCAAGAATGTAGAAAAAAAAATAAAATAATCAGTGATATTTGTGTGAATGTGCATTTGGGTATACTGTTTGCACAGATAGCTTCTTAAAATCACAAAAAGAAAGCCAAAAAAGGTTTTGAGAGATAATCTGCCATGTTCTTCTTTTCCAAGTTAAGATATTCTGAATGCACACCATTCCACCTGTGTCGGTCACACTGCTGGCAGTCTAGGAGTCTCTTTATGATTTCAGAATTCACATAGTCAGAGACTGACCTGTGTGTCACTGACACTCTGTCACAAAAGGTTTCAAGGCCTTTCTCACTGAAGACACCTCACTTCACCAAACTTCAAGAATAAGCTTCAGGACAGATTGAGAATATGACATACTGACACTAATTATTGTAGTGAGGAGTTTTCAAATAACCTATGGGTTGAAAGGTATTTGCAAAGAAATATTTTGAATAATGTACTTGTAAATATTTAAGTCTGTTCTCAGCCGTGAGGAGATACACTTTGGTAAATACATTGCTGTTGCATTCATAATGCACTATAGGGATGGCAAGATTTATTCTTTCACATTTTCCAAAACATTTATCAAAATCTCAGATCTCCTTTTCATGAAAAGGAAGCTATCTGTTGGTGGGCTCAGCATCAATAATGGAATTGTATGATATAAAAATTTGGTGCTTGTAAAGAATCTGATAGTTTTATGTCTTCAGGATGCCGTGATGAAAAAAAGTTAAGGTATAGAAATCACATCCATAGGTCACTCTTTTTGAAGATGAATGATAGAGAGAGGAAAAAAATATCTTCCTCCTATATGTTAAAGAAACACTATACTAAAATACACAAATATAACAATATTCACATTAGTAATAACATTATCAAGTATTGGAAAATATGGAACGACCCTGTGCCACTGACATTAAAAATCAATAGCAGCTTCCAAATGCGCCATGAAACTGTCATTATATATTATGTCGAAATCCAGTTGTAAAAAAAAAACCAAACAAAAAACAACCAATTTTCTGAAAAACAACTTTAGCTAAAGTGTTCAAGGAAAAAAGAACCAATGACAATTAACGGGTCATTGCACATCACACATTCCATGACTATTAATAGCAAACCTTAGAGTAGTATTATTATTATTATGGCACATACTCCTCTTGCGAGCTTTAGACTTTAGCTGTAGCTTGTTAAATTGATGTGATTTTAAAAGGAGATTCATCAACAGAAATAATGATGACGAGTCTGTCAACTAGTGTTACTTAAATGTTGTAAACTATGTTTTGTTTAGGTTCAAAACTAATTTCCTATTGTTGCAAAAATAGAATAGCATTTAAAGATACACTACTCATGGTTCTTTACTAAAACATAGTGGGATGAGGCAATTATCATGGAAATTAAATACATAGAAATAAAATTATGAAAATTCATCATAACATATATTATCCTACATTACAATTGAAATCTGGAAGCAAATTTTTACTGGATGATTACTAAGCAGAAATGGCATTAAATAATATTAATAAAAAGGGATTATGAAGAAGTTTAGCATGTTCCAATTTAAATAAACCTCTGACAGATATGAAATTTTATAGTAAAACTAGGAGTCATGGACACAGAAAAATACAATTTCCTTTGCAGTCATGAGCACAGTCTTTCTCATAATTTTCCAACAGTTCTGTCTCAAAAATATATTATCATTCTTCAAAGAGCTCAGCATTAGTGCTTATAAAGAAAACTTAGTTGATATAGCCTACTTGAGTGTCCAAAAGTAATTTGCCAGACCTTTATTAAAGGTTGTTGTGGAAACTGAACAGTTAATAGATGAGAATCAAATTTATCCACTGATTTATAGGTGATTACAGTGGAGGGAAGTTACCAGCAGAGTTGTGTATGCATCTGTTCTGGGTTATCTGCTACTCTTTTCTGAGTAAATTTGAAGTCTAAGAGTGGCAGAAAGTTGCATTTCTGAGAAAAAGCCTGGCCATAACCATAATAAGGAACAAGCTCATAAGCACAGAGCAGTAACAATACATACCTTCTCTGAATGCGTTAGTATACACCAAAACTCAACATACCACATCTTTTTTATCTTTTGACCAGATGGGCTTTTAAACTGCCATTGTTATTCACAACGTTTGTCTTGGCACTCATGGAAAATAAGCCTAAGATTACACAGCACAGAGCTGAAGGAATGAATTCATAGAGATCTCCTATAAGCTTCACAGTTACTGAGCTGCTGAGGGACTGGGCGTTGATGCTAACAAACTCCCCCTGTTAACACATTGCAATTGTATTCAAACTTCTTCCATATCCTTTCTTGTTTGTTGTTTTGTTTTGTTTTTTTTTTTATTGTACCCACTTTACTTCTCAGTGACCTTTTGACTCATTCTCACTCCTCTCACGGAATATTCCTGTCTGTTCTACAGAGCTTCAATTATTATTTTTTTCTTTTCAGTATTTCTTTGCCTGAGAAATAGCCCAAATCCCAGTTTAAGAAGTACATGTAGTGTAGAAACATGTGCCAAAAAGCTCTAATTGACTCCAATGTGCATTGCTTGATTTCCTGAAAACATAGAAGGCCTGGCAGCGCTGTAGGTGCAAAATGAGAATAGCAGACCTAATAAAAAGAGCAATTATGACTGTTGTAGCTGGCCACTATTAAGGTCATAGTTCCAAGAACATCAGCAATGGACAACAATTTATAGATCTGTCTGCAGTCTTCATTTCTCAGTTGTACTTAGGCTTTATGAGAAAATACAATACAAATAAGGCTTAACAGAGCATACCAGTAATCCACCAGGGTCTGGAAAAGTAATAAGTGCTAGCAACATATTAATCTTACAGAAGGGAAAAACTAATAAGAAAAAAAAGGAGTCTCTGTGAAGTAGAACCACTTACCCTCACATTTTTATTTTATAATAAATATTCTTTAGCAATATTATTTGATTGGACTTCGTCATGCATTTGTTTTTGCTGCCTCAACTTAGACTCTTAAATAAAGACTTAATTTTACATCCCCGGTGGAGATGTCATTGTTGCCTTCAAATTCTGTCATGATTTATAATCTAGCACCAACTGACTTCCCATTTATTATATTTCTGTGTTGAATTTCTTCTTGCTATTCAGCTTCTTAGTATATGTAGAAAAAGCTGACTCTTCAAGATCAAAAATGTGATACTTCAGAGGGAATGATTTGGAAATTTGGAAAGTATTTTCTTGTTTACTTTTCTTCTGTTATTATTTTAGGTCCTTTAACTATTGCACTTAAGGTGTTGTTGTGGTTTAACCCCAGCCAGGAACTAGAACCACGCAGCTGCTCGCTCACAGCCCGCAGTTGGGATGGGGAAAAAAATTGGAGGAGTGAAAGTGAGAAAAAAACTCATGGGTTGAGATAAAGATAGTTTAATAGGTAGAGCAAAAGGCACGCATGCAAGCAAAGCAAAACAAGGCATTCATTCAGAGTTCCGCATCAGCAAGCAGGTGTTCAGCCATCTCCAGGAAAACAGGGCTTCATCATGCATAATGGTTACTTGGGAAGACAAACACCATCACTCCAAACATCCCCCCTTCCTTCTTCTTCCTCCAGCTTTATATATTGAGCATGACGTCATATGGTATGGAATATCCCTTTGGTCAGTTGGCGTCAGCTGTCCTGGCCGCGTGCCCTCCTAACTTCTTGTGCAACCCCAGCCTACTCACTAGCAAGGCAGTATGAGGAGCAGAAAAGGCCTTGACAGCTTAGCAGCAACGAAAAACACCAGTGCGCTGTCAACGCTGTCTCTCATCCTAAATCCAAAACATAGCACTACACCAGCCGATAGTAAGAAAGTTAACTCTATCCCAACTGAAACCATGACAGATGTTTAAGCTTCTAAGCAGCTTTTTGTTTATTTTGAGCAAATACTATACCTAGGTTCTTAGACAGAGCCCAATACAATCAGTAGCCATTTCACCATTGACTTCTGGGTCCAGAAATTCCACGAGATTGCCTTCCCTTCAGGATACCTTGGACAGAAATAATTTCTTAAAAACCTGCTGGACTACAATTTCCTGTGAATTCCTTGTCTCCAAACTTGTTTTACTCTTTATTTCTTCTGCCAAGTTGGATACCATGTTATTACTCTGGGAAGTAGCTTTCATTACTACTTTACAATGTGACAAGATCAAAGTGTTCTGTCTCCATTTGATGATCCCTGGTATATGTATCCAGAGGACTCCTAGGTTGTATTTCTGCTGCTCACCTTGAATCGATGCCGCATTGGTCACCTGTGGTATTGATCTTGCCACCTGCCTTCAACAGAAGCAGAGCACTGGTCTGGCAACACTGCTGCCAGCATGAGTTATGTTGCAGCATCTGAAGGAATCAGTCACCAGACTCCTCAGTCAAGTCATTTAGATACCTATCCAGAAAGCCAACCACATTCAGCAAAATTTAATTTAAGACTAATCATATGTTTAAATTTTCATCTTTAAATGAGGTGAAAGTCTTATCTGTAATTGGGCCTTAAAATCTATTTTTGTGTGCCACTCAGAATTTTTAAATACTTATGATATTCAGGAGAATTAGATCAACATTTACCTAAATTGACTAAAAATGAGACAGAATTACACAATTGTGATACTCTGTTATCTTCTCAAATTACCCTCTCAGGTGGTTATAATAGCAAAGTGCAGATATACTCAGATTAGTTCTTTTAAAACTTCAAATTAGAGGGCAGTCAACTGGTGCTCAGACTAAACTGAAAAATCCACTTCAGCGGGATAAATTCTTCTCTGATCTCTGCTCTGCTGTGAAAGCTGCAGTTCAGAATCAAGGAGACACAGTGGCCCCCATCTGCCTCTTTAACCCTAGTCCTTCCTAGAGGCCTCCAAGATTCAAGAGAAGCCAAGGTGATGGGAGAAAAACAGAGATGCAGGGTCATCATATTCTTCCCAATTATGTGTGTTGCAGGTTTCCTGCCCCCTTCCTGATCCTGCAGGTTGTAATATTTTGACACTGGAGACAGACAAAAAAAAAGGGCTGCAGCACAGACACTGCAGAGGAGTACAGAGAAATGCTAGTGAGGGTTTTGCATTTTTAATCTTGCTGCAATCCTTGCTGTGCCTTGTCCTTGCTCTTTACATAAACAGGCTATAAAAGTCTTTGAATGCTACCTTGACAGCACAATGTTTCCCCATCCCACAGCTTAGCAAAACCTTACAGAAATGTGAATTGCTCACACATCTGCTTCTCTTCCCAGTTTACCAGTAGCTTAGACTCATAGAATCATAGAATAGTT
Source organism: Anarhynchus alexandrinus (assembly GCA_008711295.1). NCBI lineage: Eukaryota > Metazoa > Chordata > Aves > Charadriiformes > Charadriidae > Anarhynchus > Anarhynchus alexandrinus. The sequence goes on from VUYV01000266.1 coordinate 960,856, forward strand.
TGGGTTGGAAGGGACCTTAAAAGGTCACCCAGTCCAACCCTCCTGTAATAAGCAGGGACACCTTCTACTAGATCAGGTTACTCAGAGCCCTGTCCAACCTGACCTCAAACACTTCCAGGAATGGGACATCTACCACCCCTCTGGGCAGCCTGTTCCAGTGTTTCACCACCCTCATTGTAAAAAAAAAAATTCCTTATATCTAGTATAAATCTTTCTTTTTAGTTTAAATCCATTACCCCTTGTCCTATTGCAACAGGAGAATATCATGGAGACTCGCTTGGCAACTACATCAGCCTATTCCCTCAGGACTCTGCGGTGCATCTCTTCAAGTCCCATAGATTTCTGTATGTTCATGTTCCTCAGGTGGTCACGAACCAGATCTTTTCTTAAAGTGGGAGGGACTTTTCTCCCCCAGCCCCTGCCTTGCAGTCCACCCACTCAAGAGGTGTGGGAAGAGAGATTGCTAGTGAAGACTGAGGCAAAGAAGTTGTTGAGTACCTCAGCCCTCTCCTTGACTGTTGTTACCTATTTGCCAGTCTTGCTCATCAGCAAGGTAAACACTCTTTGACCTTCCTTTTCTGGCTAGCATACCTGTAGAAACCCTTCTTATTATTCTTTGTATCCCTGGCCAAGTTCAGCTCCAGCTGCACCTTGGCCTTCCTGATCCCATTCCTACACAACCAGACAGCATCCCTATACTCTTCCCAGGATACCTGTCCCCGCTTCCACTGCCTGTGCGTTTCCTTCTTGCCCTTTAGGTAGACCAGCAGGTCTTGACTCAGCCATGCTGATCTCTTGCCTTCCTTTCCTGATTTCTTACACCTGGGGATTGAGAGCTCTTGCGCTGTGTGGAAAGCATCCTTAAAGATCTGCCAGCTCTGTTCTGTTCCCTTGTCCCCGAGGGCAGTTTCCCAGAGGGTCCTTTTAACTAACTCCTTGAAGAGCTGGAAGCTTGCTTTCCTAAAATTCAGGGTCCTGATTTTACTCTTCCCCTGACCCATATCCCTCGTTAATGTGAACTCCACCAGTGCATGATTGCCGCAGCCCAGGCTGCCTCCAATCTTGGTGTCACTGATTAGCTCACTTGTGTTGGTAACCATCACGCCAAGTATTGCATCTCGTCTGGTAGGACTGTCTATTACCTGGCTTAAGAATTTATCTTTGATGCACTCCAGGAGTTTCCTGGATTGCCTACAGCTTGCCGTGCTGCTTTTCCACCAGATGTCAGGATGGTTGAATTCCTGCAGCAGGATGAGAACCTGCGAGTGTGATGCCTCCTGTAGCTGGAGTTAGAAAGCTTCGTCCGTAGGCTCCCCTTGATCAGGCGGCCTGTAGTAGACACCAACTACAAGGTTCCCTTTGCTGCGTCAGTCTCTAATTCTTACCCATAGGCATTCAACCTGCTTGTGGCTATTCTTCAGAGACAGTTCTTCACACTCCATCCATTTCTTGATGTAGAGGTCAACGCCTCTGCCCCTCCTTCCTCACCTGACCACTGTACCCAAAGCACTTTTTCAGTGCACTGTCTGGAAGACAATTTTAGGCTCCAAAAGGAGATCTGAGTTACATATTTCATAGACACAGCTGCAAATGAACACATTTTTACCTTGCTTGAATGTGCCAGATAACATTAACATTAAACTTTGCACATAACTCATAAATATCATGGAGTGGAACTTACTTTAATTATGCCCCCGCTAAGGTTTGGCATAGCACAGAATAGTTTTAAACATTCTAAAATACTCTCCTCTGACTTTCTTGGAATCTTAAAGATGTCCTTGAGAAGTTTGTGTAAGACATTATAATATATAGCAAGAATGCTGATACATAGAGCCTTCTATCATTTCTTTTGAGGTCGGGTCCTTCTCTTATTATTTGCTTGCATATTGCTTCATACAAACAAGCCCTGATTTCAATTACGGTTGCTAGGCACTACTCTAATTACTCATAACGGAATCAGGTAAAACATATGCTTTATGGAGTTTCTATAGGTTTAGTTAATGGTATACATTAAATATTTATATGAGCTCCTTTCCATATCCACAAAGGTAAAAACAGCATAAATGAGTACCATATGACTCACTAAGTCTTTTCAGTAATTGCTGTAATATGATACTGAAAATGTTGTCTGTGTTTCCAGGTGAATCCTTCTGCCGAAATTCACTTGTCACTTGTAAGAAATGAGCACGTGGAAGGCTTAGGTGCCTCTGATGGGGAACAGCAGTCCATTCTACTGAATTGATGCATATTTAGGAAGCTACATTGCACTGGCTTTTAATAGGACCTGGGATCTTCAATCTTTAGCCCTCAAAAGTATTTAAGGACATAGTGGAAATTAATCAATAGTAGTTTGGCTTCTAACAACCTGTGAGAAGGTGTGTCTAAGCATTCAAGTTACTTCTGAGGATAAGCATTTCAGGGATTGTAAAAAAAAAGTAAAAGAAACACATACTTACTATTGTCTCCTTCAGTTAAAATGCAGCTTTGCAGAAACCTTTCTTATATAGCATTTTGGCTTTTAGACCTTTTGTCCAGAAAGTAAAAAATCAGGGTTTAGTTCCTGATTCAGACTAAGGGTACTCAGATTTCCCACCTCTCAGTTCACTGATTTTTTTTTTCTGATTTAAATATTGCATTAATTTAAAAAAAAAAAAAAGAAAGAAAAACAAAACACCGAAAAAAACCCAACAACAACAAAACCCCCACAACCTTGGCAGCAGGAACCAGACTCGAACACTCTTGTACCTGAGCTGAACGCTATTACAAGGCTGTTGACACTAGGTGCCCCAGCTCTGGTGCTCTAACTGGATGGGGCATTATATCCCTTCTTGCACGCTGATCTTCTAGCAGCAGCTCGCTAGTATTAGATATGTAATGACATATACTGCCCTCTCTTTTGTAATTTGCCAAGAAGAAACATTTTTTCTATGAGCTTTCTATTGCACGGCATAATGTCATGGATATTGACAACGTTTTTTCAAGTGACCAGATGGAGTTTGTTTTAGAGATTTTTGGGTCAGATCTAGCCAGATTTAGGTGAAACCAGCTTCTGAGGCCAGGCAACCCTGGTAATATGTATAGAGTTGAGCTGCAGGTGCAGGGGGAACTCAGATGACATCAGAGAGTTACTGAGGAAATTTTCTCTAGTTCATACTTTTTAATGCAAAAGCCAAGCACTGTTTTGGATTTGATCATCAGTCACGAAAATGTTATTACCAGAGTTATTGTATCAGACTCAGAGGTGCATTCTGAGTGAAAAGATGGTGCTTTTATTTCACCTCTGGAATGCACATATGATTGCCTTTATTCAGTCTGCTGTCTTCATGCTAACACAGCATCTTGCGTCTTTCCTATTTACTCCCATATGGTTTGTTAATTAACTTTTCTTCGGAACTTATGAAAAGCATTCTCCATATTTGCTGAGTCTTTTACTAGCAGTGTTCTCTCTTCCTTTGCCAAAGTATACATATCTTAACAGGTTTGACATAACCAATTTGTAGTGTTAGCATGTGGTGGAATATCTGATATGCTTGGTACACAATGTAAAAAGCAATAAAAATTATAGTTTGCAAGCTGACAGCAGATAAATAGCTTCTTTTGCTAGAAATCCTCAGCCTTGGTAAAAAACATAATCTTCTTAAGACACCAAGAAAACAAAAGTTAACTTTTAATCTCATTTACAGGAATATTTGTATCTCATATTTTGGTGGGGTTTTTCTGTATGGCATTGCTAGAAAATATCTTTAAAGTCAGATGTAATACAAATACAGCTAAAAGTCTTGTTAAATATATTAAACTACTTGAGGTTATACTGTGAACAGCTCTGCTTTTCTGGATTTTGAAGCCAGTCTGACTTTTGGGTGCATAATTTGAATGGAGGTATATACTAATTTACATGGAATTAGCATTGATATTTTACATGCAAGGCTGATACAGTTTTATTCCTGTTTAGGCTATCTCTTGTAAACCATCTTATACAGAGAGCATTCTGACATAGTGTTGGACGTCCTGTGTACACTATCCAAAAAGCATGTATCTATTTTTTGCAATGAATCTACTGCCATCAAAAAATCACAAACAGAAACAGCCTCTGCTTCCCTTTAGTTCTACTAGGGCTTTTTACTTCTATCATATGTTGCCCTCTGTCCTTTTTGTCATTTATACTTGGGTGAAATGAATACTAAATGCCACTAAATACGAATGGAAACCTTTCACATTTATTCTGAAGTGGTTACAAAGGGTACAGGACGGCAAAGAATCAGACCAAGATTAAGCTTCTGTTTAGCTTGCTTTATAAATTCAAATGAAGTATAACTTTTTGAATTGAGAGAGAAAAGGACATTAAAATAAACTTCAAAAGAAGGAGAAAGTGAAGAAAATTTAACTCTGAATTGGAGTTTCTGTTATCAGAATCAGTCTTTCTCACTAAGAATCACACCATTAGCATACGTTGCTCAGAATAGCCCTGCTGATAGCAATGGAGCGAAGAGATTTACATCATCTTAGGATGTAACCCAGTATTTAAGTGTAGGATCTGCTTACAATTAGCCATGAATTACTTTACACAAACAAAGCCAAAGATATATTATTTTAGTTTCCTCCATAAAGCTCCTTTTGCTTGCCTATTAACAGATGCCATGTATTTCCTCTGCCAAAATTGATGTTATATTGGCAACAGAGCAGCGAATCACACATTTAAATTTTCTGTAAAAACACTACTTTAATTAACTTCTGGCCACTCCCAGAGACAAAATACTAGACAGCATGCATCTCAAGCCAGACACAGTATGGCAAGCCCTATGTTTCTAAATACTTCTCTTCATTTTTCGTAGTTCATAAGTATATGGAGGACTGTTGGTAATTAATTTTTGTGGAGCACAAAACTACAGCTTGTCCAGTATAGCTAGGATTCAGCTAAAAGTAATTTTGCTCTCTTCTAGATTTCTCTCTAGTGGAGATTTCTCTCTAGTGGAGAGAGATCAAACACTCAATATATCTAAGAGGGGGGAAAAAAGAAGATACACGATTCTATCCACTACCAAGATCAAGTAACAAACACCTGGTTATGACAGGGAAAAAGGACGTCTCTTGTGATTTCTTCCTTTACACCAAAAAAATGCTGAGGCCTGTCTCAGGCACATTCTGACACCAGCCAATCTGGCTATTAGCACAACCATTAAAGTGAAATCATAAGTCTCTTGTGTTTCCTTCTTTTCCAGCCATAAAAAGGTGAGGCTTGGCTCACACTTATATCAAACATTACATTTAAATATTGTAGTTTACTTTCTCTTCAGGGAAATCACCCACCAGGGTCACCAGGCTAATTACAGCTCACTTTAAATCATTGGAAATGGGGAGAAAGTAGGAGTGAGAGAGGGAAAACAGACCGATACATTGTTAGTGACATTTCCCAATTTAGTAACTTATTTTCCTCTGAGAGCTCTGTGTGCTTAGAAAGGACGATTCCCTGTCCCCTGAGCTCCCATTTCCAAATAATTCTGAGCCAGAGACTTTCTGAAGAAGTTTCACAAATTCTTTTCCTTTTTCCCTGTAGTTCATTTATTCTGCCTTTCTTTTCTTCCAATGTGGTGTCTCACTGTCTGATTTGTGAAAGCTTCCCCTCCCACCTTTTAGAAGTGGGAGCATAGCAACTGAGTGACACTCTATCAATAACTGCTCTGGCTGCTACGGTGAAGACCTTGCTTGTTTCTCCCCATCTGAGTAGGAATGTACCCAGAGAGATTACATCTGACTTGCACTTCTAATGAGATACTGCAAGAAACTAAGCTAAACTAAGCTAAGTAAAATAAAAGCATCAGTCAACTGAAACAGCATTTCCTTCCAGCATCTGCTGTTTATACTGATCACAGGTATGAAAATAGCCTTGCTCCAAAATGTTCTGAATTGCTAAATGGCCTGGATGAAAATCAGCTTTCTACCACCACTTTCTACCACTTGGTATTTCCATCATAACAATTGCAATCACAGTTTTGACTTTTTCTTGTGGACAGTTACTAACTATTGTCTTGGTCTCGAGACACAAATGTCTCTTGAGTTCAATCTTTTCCAGTCCTCCACAAAATTATCTATCTGATGTTGTATCATCATCCTTGTCTTAGGTCCCACCCATTCTGCTGCTGGGAGAACTAACCAACTACTGCTCCTCCTTAGTAGGGTACAACACCACAGTCTGTCTTGAAGCTGTGAATCAACATCTCATTGTTGAAACAGCAAGGAGACCAATCCACAAACCAAAGCAGAAGATTATGCTGTTATTTTGAATCATGAGCTTCCCAATGACTGCAGTTGGATCTAAATGTATGATCCATTAAACCCACATTCTTTAGCCTAAAATAGCCTTTGATGTTTATCTGGAAGGGATTTTTATGAATGAATTATGACATAATGCATAAGGGTAAGCTACAAAAATGAAAAATTGCATAAACTTAACAAAGAAAAGAATGTAGGAAATCTGAACTCACTGTGAGTCTGGATTCACTTCTTTTGTCACTATGCTCTGTTTGCAGCATTAGGCTAAGATCAAAACAAAGTAGAATGTTTTTCAGACTTCAAATATTTGTTCCTCATTTAGAGAAGGAATACTTGATGTAACATGAGAGATTTTTCCCAAGAGTGATCTCTACAGAGGCTTTATTTCTTTGAAGCCAGACAGCAACAAACTTCAATACAACCAGCTTACTCTAGAAGAATTGTAACACACTACCTCTTACCATGCCTTTGAATTAGCTTTCTGATACATTTCTGGCCTCTCTGGCATCTAGCCATGCCCCAGACAATGTCTGTGCATTTAGGGTTTGTTCTGGATAGGCAATTCAAATGTTTCTACCATGTTTTGGGAAAGATTTTAAGTGTGTGGGTGTAAATCATGGTTTGCCACTTAGTCTCATAGTCTGAGAATGGTTCATGGCCTCTCTCATTTTGCAGAAAAGACATGGCCTTTCTCTGTTCCAGACCTGAGAAAAATCCAATTATTTTAAGTTTTTTCTTATTCTCAGTCACCTGACTTTTATATTTTGGGAAATTCCTACCCCAGTTTTTTTCCTCAAAGCAACAGGATCTAGAAAGTTCATTCCAGATATCTGCCACATTTTGAGGAGCTTAAATCCCTTTCCTGGTCTGTTATACTACCTGACTCCAAAACAGCTTCCTCCCTAATCACTGTTTATAGGTAAGTCAGAGGAGAGCTGTCTGGTTCCTGCTTCTTTTCATCTTCAAGTGTCAGATGGCATCTCACTGTCATACGCAACTCAAGGGTAACTGTCTGCAGTGTTTTACCCATCCAGATCATGTTGTGATGACTCAGCAGAGAGCATCGTTCTCCTCAAAGGAGGGGTAGTCAGCTCCCACCTCAGAAGTCACCAGAAGCTGTGTGGCCACATTTACCTGAATGCAAATTAGAAACTAATACAACAAATTGGAAAACATTAAATAAAATGGCACCTTACAGGATAAAAAAACCCCCTTCCATTAGTATATTTCAAACTTGTATATCATAAGTCTTTTTGCTTTCAACAACCATATACTTCAATTATCCCAACATTCAGCTTCTTATTGAAAATGATACTGAAGTTAATATATTTCAATACACTTTATCATTAATTCATATAAACCATTACATGTACAATTGCTTCAAACAACTTTTCTGAATTATGAGTGCCATAAAGAAAAGGCAATTATTTTTTTCACTGCAGCACATTTTGTTAACTGTAAGTAAATAAGCAAAATGATAGCAATAGAAAGAAAAAAATCATAATTAAATTGCTTTGAATTTGAAGCTTAGCCTTAACAGAACTGATATTTAGCAGGTTTCTGCAATCTGCCCAAGTCTATTTATACAATATTCTTTCCAATGCTGCATTTGAAGTAATAATAATAAATTCTGTATGTAATAAATTCTGTAAATTCAATGATATTCAGAGAAGTTGAATTAGCAGATAGACCTATACTCTGTTTCCTGTGAAAGATTTCTGAACCACAAAAACATGTGAGTGCATGTAAATGCATGTGCACACACACACGAAATCTCAGTATATAATATTCTTCATATAAATAATTCATACCCAGACTTTTGTCAAGACCCAGCCCTTCAATAGTGCTTATGATCTCTTGTAAAGTTAGCATTTTATTCAGAGATAGAGCTAAATCTAGTTAGACTAATTATGCCTGCTGATATCAAAATATCAAGACAGGAATAAGAGAACCAATATATGGCATATCTTTCCATGTTGCATCCACTAAGTGTTCATTTACTTTTCTGGTTGTAGTTTACCCTTATGCATTCTGTTATAAACTTTGACATATATGAGATCAAATAATTCTGATTTTTAGACTATATCATGAAAAAAACCCAACCTTTGTTCGAACACTGTTCTAAGAGAAATGCAAGCAGTACTCAGTCACTGAAGAATAGCTTCCCAATCATGAAGGTTTTTGGCATCATACATCGGTTTTATCCTGAAGTTAATCTCAGAAAACACTTGATGTTCTCTTGTGTGAACAGTTATCTATATAAACAGAAAAAGGAGTAAAGTTGTTTATTTTTTCTTTTCATGAAAGTTAAGCTAGACTTGCACTCATGATTTTTACCTTTTACATGCTATTTTGCATCTTGCAGTCTTCTGCATATAGTTGTCCTTACATTAATTCTTGCTACCTAGCTGATCAGTGCAAATCACGACCATATGCATTCTAGAAAACTTTTTAAGATGTTTTAGTCAGTTATTGTGACTTGCTGCTGAAGTGTTACCATTGCATTCAATGTCATGAAGTTCCTGATCCATGCAGGAATACACTTCGCTCACATAAAAACATAATTCTACTTGTGTCATGACCATCTTGTCAGCTCTGTACCTAGCATATGTTAAGCTAATGAAAACCAAATAAAGTCCTTGTAGAGACGCTGTTAAGACTGCAGTAAGATATGGGATAAAATCACTATTAGACTTGGAACAAACTGAGTGTGTAGGTAATATTTGCAGCATTTCTTTTAGATAGACTGTATTAATCAGAAAACACATTCCAATTTATTCTAATTTTTTTGTGTGATTGAGGTCTTTTCATAGAGTTTGTTCAGAAACATTGGCTTTTCACTTTACAAGTACTCTATAAAAGCAAACTCTTTTTGTGAAGAACTGAGCAAAGACAACCTTGTTGAAATGAATGAAAAGACATTTCAGTGGCTCAGTGGTTCATTCCAGATCTTTGTTCAATTCTGGCCAGGTTTTTAGGATGGAAGCAGTAGTACAAAATCTAAGGAAATCTCTATCCCTATTTATCCACAAGAGTGTACCACATAGCTTCAGATGAGAAACTACTAGTGAACTTTAGTAAGGGTGCCTATCTCTTTCCAATTATTCAGCACTGCCTCTGAAACCATCTTTCTAGATCTTTCTCAGTGGCTTGGGATTCACAAGCAATGCAAGACCTAAGGGCCTCCTCAGAGCTGGACTTGTGCCCTAAATGTAGGCTGATGATCCTCCACCAAAAATCCATCAAAAGCTCTCAGAGGTAGCTATGTGGTACATAAATTGAGCTTGTTACCATGTTTCAGAGCTCTTTAGCCAAGAACCAGAAAATTGACTGCATCTTTCAGAATGGGAAGAAGAATCACAACATAAATTTGTTTGGCCTGGGAGGGACCTTAAAAGGTCATCTAGTCCAACCCCACCGCAATGAGCAGGGACATCTTCAACTAGATCATGTTGCTCAGAGCCCCATCCAACCTGACCGTGAATGTTTCCAGGGACAGCACATCTACCACCTCTCTGGGCAACTTGTTCCAATGTTTCACCACCCTCATTGAGAAAAATTTCTTCCTTATATATAATCTGAATGGAATCTTGGAACCTTCTATAGTGCCCTGCCTCAATACTGATAAATATATAGCAATGGTAATTTTCTTAAGCCTTTGAGCTCTGCTGAGAAATGGGTAGTTGAAGAGAAGGTACATGGATCCCAGCAGTAACCCAAAACAATGACATCTTAGAGTATTGCTGAGACAATGAGTCACTTCAGCTCCAGAGAACTCTGTGACTGTTGTCTTCTCCATTTGAATTTCCCCATATCCTTCCCCGGTTCTGTCATACTCAGTCCCGACAACTGCTTCCAATTGGTTGACCTGAGAAAGTGAGACCATTTCAGAAGAATGTCATGCACAATGTACTGCTCTGTTTCATCTTTGCACTCATTTTTCCACACATCTGTGATTGTTTCCCAAGGTGTCCAGAGCCAGCTGGATATACACTTGTTAAAATATATTCATCATTCTGTAAGTATTAACAATCATCGAGGTCTGAGACAAAGCAGTATTTCTTCCACTTTGGCTAACGTCAGTTAAAAATGGCAAAGGCCCAAACTGTAAGGAATGAGATAAGCACATAGGAATCACGGAAATCTTTTCATTTGAGTCCAGATTTCAAAATTTTAGAGGGTACTAATAGGTGCACAGCAGCGCAATAGAAAGCAAGGTGCAATCAACCAAGCACATACATTTATCCCATGCCTAAATCATTGCCTACACATTACTGTATACCAGTGAGAACCTCAGTAGGTTCCCAAGTCCCAGAGTAACTGTACACTTGTTTAGAAAGCCAGTCCTTCATGGAAAGAGATATTTACATCACCTACCTTTAGGAAACTGATTAATAGGTCTAAATCAGGAGGTCAGGCTTACCAATATCTATATATGACACTGGAAAGAGGTAGACTCTTCCAAATATATTCCTGCCCTGAATCACTATATCTGAAAAGCAAGGGAAAGCCAGTTAGGTGTCTAAAAGGAGGCTGTGGGGACTCCTCACAGCAATGAAAAGGAATGTAGCCTGAATATGAAAAACAAACATGGTGAAATTTCTGATTTTAGAAAAATTAGATTGTGCGAAATTGAAAAAAAAATATCATTTGGAACAATTTTATGGTCGAATATGAGCTTCCACTTTTCTTAAAATTGGTCGCTGTAACAAACTTCTGGTGAGGAACATAACAGCAAACTTTCTGCCCCTGATTCTGTAGTGCCTGCATTTTCTGTAAACTTTGCCATTTGAAAATAGACTGACAGGTGATAATATAAAACGTGGAAAGAAGCAGAGGGGGGGTTCAATGGCTGCAGAAGAACAGAATTTCTAATAACTGTTGCTTAAAGATTCCCCTGGCTCTCCTTTGAGTCTCTTTAATGAAATAATAAATGTATTTTTACAGGTGTGCAACAGCACAAAATGTAAAGATTAAAATATTAGCTAAAATGCCACATCTTATTCACAAAGAGACCCTTGGTGCAGAAAATCTGTGGATTATGGGAAGGGAAGGGTGGAGAGTCAATAGGGATTACAAATCCCCAGTGTATGAGATGATCCAGCATGGGTAATGAGTGAAATCTCTACCTCTTTAAATGAATAAGCTTCAACGTGTGGACTTTTATAGTGGCTATTGAATGAAGAACTAGCCTTATTGGACATATGTTTTCTTTGCAGTTTGTATTTTTCTCTTAGACTTATATGGTGTTGCATTTCTAACTACAGATAAATACTGTAAGTTTTTTCCTAGCTGCTGTGAAGGGCTTTATAGCAGGTCAAATTACCCCTTAGAAACACCCAAATGTCCTTCACTCAAGGAGACATATTAGGAGATTATGCACCAGTATCCTGGCTCAGATTTACCAGAAAATGTCCTGCTGAAGACCTGTTGGATGAAGTAATTCCAAAATAATCCTTTATTTGCTTAGGATACGAAGCAAGTTCATAGGGATACAGGAAAGAAAGGCACGTAATTCACCATTGGGCTGAGAGCCGGGCTGATTTAAGGAGTTCCAAATTTGTGGAGACTATCTTTTGCAGATGGGATCAAAAATGCCTGATGTGTTTGTTCACACACATGTACAGATTAGGGAGCGGGTTGGAAAATAATTTAACTTTCCATAAATAATTCCCAGCACTGTGTAGGACTGATTTGAGATGCCACATCTCTGGGGATTGGTAACATGTTGTTGGTACTGGTCAAAATGCTGCTAGGATGACCATCCTAGCTACATGTCCCCATTTCTGCCCTGCCTGAAATCTAAACTGATTGCTTTCATTATGTTACCCCTTATGACCCGTGTATCACATCTAATGCACATTTATGACACAGGATTCCCACCTTAATTTTGCAGGTATTTGTAATTTTCATTGCTCATTCAAAAACAATTTTAAGAAAAAGAAAGTCAGAAGGTTTTGCAGTTCCTTCCCTGACTTTCTGTGGGCAGTGTCTATTCTACTAGTGTCAGGCAAGCATGTCAAATCTCAGTGACCTGTACCTCACAGCAGACCCTCCCAAGTATAGTCCCTATCCTTCTTTCCAGAGGTGTTTATAGATGGTAAAATCAAAGGATGTCAACTCCTAGCTGCTGGGAGATACAGTGTCCCAGATTTTCATGTGGCTCAGAGTCCTATACGCCTCAAGGCTTTCCTTACCCCTTTCCAAGCCAACCCCAAGCTATTTATTTTCCTTTACACTTCCCCTTCTAGATTCCTATTTGCAGAGGGAAAGATACCAACACTTAAACTGTCTTTACACATGCACTAAGTTCTCTGTCAGCTGCCAGTGTTACAGCAGTTTTGGAAACACTGCTGTATCAGGGATGGTTTACCAGCATAAGATATGGGGACAGCCAGAGGTCTCTGATATAATGGACAGTAGGAAGTAAGAAGTGAAAGAAGTAAGTAAGAAGTGAAATGATTAATCATTATTCCTCACAATAAAAGAAAAATGGGTCTCCAAATGAAATGAAAGTTTTAAAATGGAACATAATTCAGTTACTGAATTCACTGCCACAGGATACTAGGTGTCCTATATTGTAAATAGTTTCAAAAAGTAAAATACAAAGATAAGCTTCATCAGTGCATCCAAATAGAGTGGGCAGAAGGTCACCACCACTCCAAAAGTTTTTAAACTTCTGGTAGCCAGAAGCTGGGTTGTGTGGTTTGTTGAGCAGAATCAGAAGTTCAGGGTACTGAGCTAATGAAGCTACAGTCTGAACAAGGTAGAATCATAGAATTGCTTAGGTTGGAAAAGACCTTTAAGTTCATCAAGTCCAACCTTTAATATAACACTGCCAAAACCACCACTAAACCATGTCCCTAAGCACCATATCTACCCGTCTTTTAAATACCTCCAAGGATGATGACTCAACCACTTCCCTGGGCAGCCTGTTCCAATGCTTGATAAATCTTTCAGAGAAGATATTTTTCCTAATATCCAACCTAAAACTCCCCTGGTGCAACTTGAAGCCATTTGCTCTTATCTGGTTGGTTATTACTTGGGAGAAGAGACTGACCCCCACAATCTCCTTTCAGCTAGTTGCAGAGAGTGATAAGGTCTCCCCTCAGCCTCCTTTTCTCCAGGCTAAACAACCCCAGATACCTCTGCTGCTCCTCATGAGACTTGTTCTCCAGACCTCTCACCAGCTTCGTTGCCCTTCTTACACGCGCTCCAGCACCTCAAAGTCTTTCTTGTAGTGAGAGGCCCAAAATGGAACACAGTATTTGAGGTGCAGCATCGCTGGTGTCAAGTACGGGGGAACGATCACTTCCCTAGTCCTGCTGCACGCATTATTTCTGACAGAAGCCAGGATTCTACTGGCCTTCTTGGCCACCTGGGCACACATCTGGCTCATGATCATCCTGCTGTTGACCAATATCCTCAGGTCCTTTTCCACCAGATAGTTTTCCAGCCACTCTTCCCCAAGCCTGTAGCACTGCATGGGGTTGTTGTGACCCAAGTGCAGGACCCAGCACTTGGCCTTGTTGAACCTCATACCGTTAGCCTTGGCCCATTGATCCAGCCTGTCCAGATCCCTCTGTAGAGGCTTCCTACCCTCAAGCAGGTCAACACTCCTGCCCAACTTGGTGTCGTTTGTAAATTTACGGAGGGTGTACTTGATGACCTCATCCAGATCATCGATAAAGATAATAAAGAGAACTGGCCCCAGTACCAAGCCCTAGGGAACACCACTTGTGACTGGCCACCAACTGGATTTAACTCCATTTGCCACAACTCTTTGGGTCCGACCATCCAGTCAGTTTTTAGCCAGTGAAGAGTATGCCTGTCTAAGCCATCAGCAGCCAGTTTCTCCAGGAGAATGCTGTGCAAAAGAGTGTCAAAACTTTACTAAAGTAAAGGTAGACAACATCCACAGCCTTTCCTTTGTCTACTAAGTGGGTCACCTTATCATAGGAGATCAGGTTTGTCAAGCAGGACCTGCTTTCATGAATGCATGCTGACCGGGCTTGATTGCCTGGTTGTCCTGCATGTGCCGTATAATGCCACTCAGGATGATCTGCTCCATAACCTTCCCAGGCACCAAGGTCAGTCTGACAGGCCTGTAGTTCCCCGGATCCTCCTTACAGCCCTTCTTGTAGGTGGGCAACACACTTCATCTTCTTACCTTTCATGCTGTAAGATAGGCAAGTAGTGTATTTTTCATTTAATACAGTCACTGGGCTGGGGACTGATGTCTGGCTAAACAAGTCTGCTCTTACCCTGAAAAAGGCTTAATGCTTGTGTCAAATCAGGAATGTGCAATGCAGAAGTAGTTTGTGGCTGGCACTGACTACCCATATCTATGTAGTGCTATTGGCTGACTCACATTTCTGGACTGTCTTCAGTCTCTCCTGTTGGCAAGCTGTGAACACTTGTACTTCGCACAGCCATCAGAAGCCTACAGATTTGCCTGTAGTCATTTACATTTATTTAAAGCAATTTAGATTTCCTCATTTTTTGGAAAAAACTCACCTTATTTCCATATTTATTGCAAAATATCTCTTCTGCCACTGATTTTAAGTTGCTGAATCCTCCTCTTTATCTCCTGTTGTGTCTTCACTGATTTCTTGTAAGGTTTTATGCTCTACTCTGTCACACATTTGTAAGTAAGCGTATGTTGTTCTGAGTAGGACATAAAATGCTTCTGCAGTATGACCTCTCCTGTCAAACAACAGCTATAGTAAGAGCAATGTCTTATTTTACAATCTAAAAATCAAGGGTCATTTTCTTTGTCCACAGTATAGCAAGACAGAAAAAAAAAAAAGGAATGTATTTCAAGTGTTTCACTGAATAAGCCATTACCTTGAATAAGGCTTTTGTAATGCCAATGCACTGTGACTCATGTAATTCAGATCTGTAGCTAATATGCTGTTTGAAAATGTACCTGCTGCTGAGATGATTCCTAAACAGGGAGGCAGAGAAGTGATTATTAGATAGGACAAGACATGAGTTGAATTACTGAAATGTGCAATAAAGAGATCTCAGCCTCTACAATTTGCCTGTCAAAAATGAAGCTTTTAATCAATTTAATCAGTGTAACAATATATTAGCTCAGCAGCCTGCCATCTCAGCATGTAATTTTAACTATAAAGAACATTCTACAAACACTATACAGCCCCAAAGTGCTCTTTAAAAAAGTCTCTAAAACATAAACAAGGTTTTTTAATAGCCTGTGTCAGCAGGACAAGAACAAATCACAGGAATGTAATGAAGAAGCTTTTTCCCTTTTTTCCCCAAAAAGGATTCTACAGCCCTTGCTAGATAATCTGACTACACTCCTCTCTCTTTTGTGGAGGCAGAATTTAACCTTGATTTGTCGTCTTCTCTCCAAAATCTCACTATTTTTCATGCCTCATGGAACTACTTATACTAATCTTCATTAGTTCTCTCAGGGTGCTGAAACCATCCATTCCTAATTCCAACAATGTCCTGGCATACACACTAAAACACAAAGGAACGTTATAAAACAGTATTAAGGGCAGTAAAAAATTTCACTCTCAAACTGCACTGTTAGAATAAATTTTCATGGAAAGTATTACTGTGTATTATCAATAAGTTGAAAGATGGTGAAATCATCATTTATAGTATTTTGTTGCTTTAAAACATTTCAGTGAAGGAATTACTGTAATTAACTTTCCCTCATGTTTTCAGTTTTCCAGTGACTCACTGTGAAAATTGCCTCCCCGAGCCTCCCACATGCACAGAAGTCGCCACATATTTGAAAGTGAAGAAAGCTAAAGGATCAGACACATATACAAGAGGGCTTGACACAAAAAATGGCATATGTAAACACATTTTTCTGTGCGACCACGAATGTTTGCAGCAGTATTTTAATGCAGTACATTCTGCAAAATGAACTTCAGATTCACATCATAAATACGCAGTTCTCTATGTGCAGGTGACTATGTAAACTATTTTCTGCTCTTCCACCCTCCAATGCACCTGGCCGAGCCCACAATTACGGGAAAGGATGGTTGTGGCTTTAACCTTCTGTGGTGCTTTCCTTCTTTCAGAAGTTAAGCTAGGGAGCAGTGACTGAACCTTGCACAGGGATAGAAAACTGTTCTGTGAATTGCCTTTCCACAGAGCTGAGTGTGCTGAAGAGCCTAATGCAAACTGGCCCCTGAAGAAAACTATTTGTATCTTTGTTTTGCAAAAGGAGAAAATTAATTCCTGGTCCTCAAAGGAGCAGACAACATGTGCAAAAGGCCAACAGCTGCACAATCACATTTGAATCTTAAAAATCTATCCAACTGGAGAAACAAATGGGAATTTGGAATAAATTTAAGGACATATCTCCCTCAATGCACTCGTAACAGGGACACAGAAGGCAGCAGATATTGAATCCCAGGACAGCCATTTATGCCTAGGCAAAGCATATATGTAAACTACCACATTAAAGAAGAGACACTTTACAGCTCTGTGAATCAGCCTAATCAGCAAAGGTTTTTCCCCAAAATCAGTGCTTTTCAACTTTAATATAAATGCTCACAAAGGAAAAATAAGTTCATGGAGGTAAAGCACACAGAGACACATACCAAACTCAATGCACAGGTCACTTTGAAAAAGTGCTGTGCATATCACTGTGTGGCAACTGCTCTACCTGTAAAGCCCAGTGGGATCCTGGCATGTTTACCACATTTGTTGGGCAAATTGATAAGTTGCTTGGGGAAATCTCTGATCTTGTGATCAGTTTTATAAAACGGGATTTTCTGGGGTTCAGTGAATCCCTGCAGATCATTGCTCATTTGCAATCAGCTATGAAGGAATAATCTGGGTTCCATTTTCTTAGTTCTTTCTTATGTAGCTCTTATCATACGAGTACGTATGAGAACGTTTGTCAACATTAGTGAAAACAGCCAGACTGAATTTACTTCCATGCTATCCATAACCCCTTTTTTCATTTTCTGTAACTAACAATGTGAATACAGACATGTATGCATATCTAGCATGTGTATAAGGGGGTGTGTGTGTGTATTTTGTTGATATTATTTGTGAGATTTCTAATGGAATGATTGTATCAATAACACAATAGCCTCATTAAGTGTTGCAGCTTCACTGGCATCAGCCATCTTGAACTCACTTTGATTTCCCTCTCCATTCCGAAGGTTTTAGTTATCCAGTGGAGGAGTAATAATTATTACAAACAATTCCTTTTTCTTTCATTTCTGCTGAAAATTGTTCATTGTTTCTGTCAGAAATTGTTGATGTGTTTTAAACTATATTCATGGCAAAAAGATCCAATCTATCATGAACAAATTTATAGGGCTCACATGTGGATATTTCATAAGTTTTAACAAGGTTAAGCATTCTGAATAAATCATTCACTTCAAGGAGTTTGCATGGTCTACTCCTGTTTTAGACCTCTGCGCTGTAAAGTAATAAATACACAAATAAAGTTCTGCTAATAGCCACTATTATACAACTGAAATGGGTAATCAAACCCCACAAGATATTTCCTATTTACATGTTGTATTAATTTGACTAACCATAAACGATGTGTTAGTCCAGTCAAAATAGATCTCAGCATCAAAAACACATCTGGTAGGGAATTCTAACATTCTAGGCACTGTATCTCTTGTAAAATAATCCTTCTATATCTATCAACAGCTAATTATTTTAGACAGCTAATCAATTCAATTATTAGCCAAATATTTCAAAACCTTGGCTCAGTAAATCTTCACTTACTGCAGCAAACAGTGCAGTTACACAATATATTCTCTCTGGTGGACAATTTAGCTAAAGAAGTCCCACTACCCCCTCTCTATTGTAGCATTCATTCTCACGCTAATGCTTTATTCACCATCCTTAATACAATTGCTTATGAGGCCACAATGTAAACCAGGTCATTTAGATTATTTTTATTTTGAAAAGAAACACTGAAAACCATTTCTACATTCCTGCTTACAGTGCAGAACAAGTGAAAATACAGAAGATTCTGATGGAGGGCAGAAAAGTGTTCAGAAAAAAGCACATCTAGATCCTGGACTGCAAATAGTCTAAGAATATTGAAATATACGTGTCTTATTTCCCAAGAGAATGCTTTAATTACCTGCATACAAAATATCTGGAAGGAGCCTGATGTCAACCTCGGCTGTCAATCAGTCAAGAACACAAGGCCAATAGGACTGGGCGAAAATGGCTGGCAGTGGCAGGTCAGTGGTCTGGTCTCCATGACCTAAATTCACACAGATTTTTCCACTTTTTTCATTCCAGTAATAAAATATAAACAAAGCTAAACTTGGCAATAGAGAACTGAAAACACAAGTCTCCTTGTTTAACTAAGTGCCTAATCATGAAAGTGAAAGTGTTGGGTTTGTGTTTATTTGCTCCTTTACAGATCTTTTCTTTCTTCTGGTGTCTTAGAGGTGGCCAAAACAGCAGACACATTTTGGGGTTTAATGTTCCCTATCAACTGTAATAGCTACCTACTCATGATCTGGCTTTTTAGATGCTACTTATCTGAGGACAGAATTCTCTCTTCTTTATCTGTGATGATTTGGTGTTTGACTAAATTTCCTTGAGTCACTTTGCTTGGGCCAGGTGTGCAATTTTTAGATATTTTTTGTTCAGACATCAAAGTTTCCTCCTTGGATCTTGCTCAAAGCTCATGGTGTTATTTGAAAAGCTAAAATGAAATGAGTTCTAGAAATTAAAAGTCTGTCAGACTGACAGGCCTGTAGTTCCCCAGATCCTCCTTCCATCCCTTCTTGTAGATGGGCTTCACATTTGCTAACCTCCAGTCAACTGGGGCCTCCTCGGTTAGATAGGACTGCTCATAAATGATGGAAAGTGGCTTGGTGAGCATTTTTGCCAGCTCCCTCAATACCTTTTGTGGATCCCATCTGCCCCCACAGACTTGTATATGTTTAAATACACATCTTTACTCCTCTTTACTGATTGTGGAGAGGTTATAGTCAGCAAGCTCAAATGGAGGG
Organism: Anarhynchus alexandrinus; assembly: GCA_008711295.1. Classification (NCBI taxonomy): domain Eukaryota; kingdom Metazoa; phylum Chordata; class Aves; order Charadriiformes; family Charadriidae; genus Anarhynchus; species Anarhynchus alexandrinus. The sequence goes on from VUYV01000266.1 coordinate 980,109, forward strand.
GTAAACTAGACTTTTACCTGGTCAGATGAAACCTACTGTAATACACACAGCTCCTATGCCTTTGTACATTCCTTGTTTTCTTAGTCTATCCCACTACCTTTAAACAAGTTTTGAGCAGCTACATGACTGTTAATCTTGTAAAATTTCTTTAATATGAGCAAATAGAAGGAAGACAACAAATCTGTTTTCACTTTCCACTTAACTGGATTCTGCATTCTGATCTCCTAAGGAGTTCCAAATACAACTTATTAGGCCAATTCTTAGATCATTAACATATATGTCTTTAAAGAACTATATGTCTTTATAGAGAGAGAATTAGACAGATTAGATATGTATTTATATTATATATCCTTGAAATACTGTATTTTTAAATGCAAAACATCCTATGTATAAGTAATTCAGGTTTTAAGAACACTCAAATTACACTACAGTGTAGCCAAACATAAATCTGTATTAGGCCAGTTTGTTAGCTTACTTTTAAAAAAAGGCCCAAGTTGTCATATAGTTTCAGGAAAGATTGTTAACCTATATTACTTAGTGGTTCAGCATATCAACCTTTATATATTCTAATCATCTTTCTAGCTTTTTTTCTGCAGATATTCATTGGGAAAATAGTACAAAAGGTGTTATAAACAAAATAGAAATCTGGTAATTAATGTGCAAATGCTAGAATTACTGGACATTAATTCTCTAGAAATGACAGCTATAGACAAATATGTGACTTGCATGTCAGGGGCATCATGATACAGACAAAGACAAATCTTCAAATCAAGCCTCCCGACAGTAATATTCTAAAAGCCTGAGACCATTAGTTTTTGCTAGGTACTTATTAATCTCTTTAAAATAGAACTGGTGGCTTTGGTTTCAATCCCCCACATACACGCAAGTGGTCAGATTCTTACCATTGTACACAGAAAGGCAAACTTAAGAAGGAAAAAAAATGTTATTTTTGTCTTAAAACATGGTAATTAGCACATCTTTTGTGGCGCTGCCATTAAATGCCATCCCTCCAAATTCTTACCATTTTACGGCAAGATCTGTTTATCCCACCTACCATTCTGTTGTGGCATTTGAGCTGAGATCACTTCTCCTCACAGGAATGTGGAGGCATCTGTCTCCTTAGGTCCTGCAAAGCATTATACAGACCTCTTTGTGGATCTCTGACTCTAGCAGAGTGGCCTCACATTCACTCTTCGACCATAAGTCTTCAGCTCATTTAATTTATAACTGTTCTCTTAGTTAAAAACTTTTTTCTCATGTTAAATCTTTCCACAGTATAATCTGTCAAAGACAATTTTTGGTTAATAGCTTTGATGAATGTGCCAACTCTGTATGTTTTAATATAATAACAAAAATTGAAGGTTTTCTGTTATGGGAAAAGAAAAGGCTAAATGAACAAAAAATGTCCAGACTTCCCTGTATATTTTTGTTGCCAAAGCTGCAAATTTGCTGACTGAACAGCACTGCAGCGAGGATTTTGCTTCAAAATCAGCCATGCAAAGAAAATGTTGTTCTCATTTTATGGTAGATACCTTAAATTTAACTTCATGCCTATTCATACAGTTACCCATACAAAGCATGTCCATACTTGCTCCAGTTATTAGGGACATCCTGCTCCTACTGACCAAATCACTAATTTTTTTGTGAGAATTAGGAGAAAGGGAAAGCAAGCTTCAGCTGACAAGGGGCAAAATGATACCACAAATGTAGAATATTCCAGGTCTTTTCTAAAAAAAAAGACTGCAACATCATCAAAATCAATATGACAGCAGCAAAACTCAGGGTGAATACAATGGTATAAATAATTAAACAGGTATGATTAAAAAACTGTTGAAAAATGACACGAATTTATTATTATTTCTTAACATGTCAAGCCACGTGTTTGGTCTGGGCACCACCAGCCCTGCCTGTCCCTGCCCAGTCCCCTGGGGCTCCCCCCACCCTGCCCAGGCCCCAGGACCCCATGTCAGCCCCCCGGGGCCGTCAGCCCCTGCCCCAGCGATGTCGTAGCAGGGCCGGTCTTCAGCTCCCCACAGCCCTGCCCTGCCCGGCCATGGGCCCCCTGAGCAGGGCCCACCCATGGGCCCACATCCCAGCCTTGGCCCATCCCCATCCCCATGGAGATGCCCGATGCCCAGGGCTGGGGCTGCCCTGGTACCCCCAGCTGCCCTGCGCCTGGCTGGGGGGTGGTCAGGCCCTGGCTGCCAGGCCCTGCCATCACCCACTGTGGGGAGCACCCATCAGCCTTGAGGTGCCCTGACAAATTGAATTAACATGCAATGAAATTTACCATACTTCATGAATTTTAAAGTTTTCTAGTAAATCTCTTCAATATAAGTGATTAAATTATTGTTCTCACTTTTATTTGATATAGCAATAAATAGAGGAGGGTTGTTTGGGTTTGGTTTTTTTTTGCAGTCAGTACACCCTGAAGGATTTGAGTCTTTACTTAACAAACTCTTTTTAAATTTTGCTTTGTATACTCATGGACATAATGCACTAAGTAATGCATCCACAAATTGAAAGTCATGTATTTAAAAAACCTCAGGTAACAATTGTTACAAATTTCCATGAAGTTCCGAACTGCAGAAAAAATAATTGTTTTAAGATTTCTAGCAGAATAAAAACATGCAGGTTGCAGAGCTGATCATGTTTTCTTGCCAGAATTATAATACAAAAAAGTAAAAGAGGAAGTTTACCGTTACATATAAATTGAGCTAAACATAATGAAAAAGCATGTCACAGAACTGTAACGAAAGCAGGCAAAATGATAAATAAAATTATGCTAAAATGAATTTGTAATAGACCAAGGGAGAAAGAATGAAGATATATAATTCTATCTGCAACTTGGTGTTTCAGCAGAGAGAAAAATATCCTCTTCAAGTGGCTGTCCATGTGGTGACGCCCAGTCTACAACATGACAAATGTAGTTAGCTTAAATACAGATATACGTAGATTAAAGGATAATACAAGTCTTCATGGGACACATTATTTTAGACTTTGTCTTAATGTTTACTAAGTGGTATATCACGTGGTATATCACATTACATTTAAGAAATTATAACCTCATTAAAAAAATCATAAACTCAGACTCCACACTGTGCTTTCTCCTTTGGGGTATTTATTTCCTTCCTAATAGGACTGCAACCTAACCATATATTATGTCAGGTAGAAGCACATATGAATCATATTTAATCAATACAGAAAATTACTCCAAATCATTCATTCACCATCATTCATTCATTATACATAGACATATGTTCTAACCTTGGTTGTACATTTACTCCAAAAGTTTTGAGAGGTCTCAGAATGAGGACTATTGCAGCTCTAGGAGAAACTGACTTGACCGTCCAAAATTGAACCTCTTCTAAAACAACAATGGGCACAGCTATTACCCAGGACATCTTTATAGAGCAGTAATAGGTCTAAACATGTTACATATGGAAAGTAACGAGTAAATAGGTGTCCTTTTATTTTTCCCCAGCACACCAGTATGTATGATAAAGGAGCAAGAAACCATCTTCAACTTCTACATCTTCTGTCCTTTCTGACTTCAGTTCTGCACCTATTTCCTTCTTTTGCCCAGACATCTTTTCCTTGAAGTCATCCACACAGTTCTAGCGCAAAGCCTGGGTTAATGCGTCCAGTTCTGGGCTCCAGTTCTGGGCTCCCCAGTTCAAGAAAGACAGGGATCTGCTGGAGAGGGTCCAGCAAAGGGCTACGGAGATGATTAGGGGATTAGAACGTCTCTCATATGAGGAAAGGCTTAGAGACTAGGGTCTCTTTAGTCTAGAGAAAAGAAGATTGAGGGGGGATCTTATTAACGCTTATAGATACTTAAAGGGAGGATGCCAGGGGGATGGGAGCAGTCTTTTTTCAGTGGTGCCCATTGATAGGACGAGGGGTAATGGGCACAAGCGTGAACATAGGAAGTTCCATCTTAACATGAGGAGGAACTTCTTTACCTTGAGGGTAGTGGAGCACTGGAACAGGCTGCTCAGAGAGGTTGTGGAGTCTCCCACTCTGGAGACATTCAAAACCCGCCTGGATGCTGTCCTGTGCAACCTGTTGTAGGTGACCCTGCTCTGGCGGGGGGGTTGGACTAGATGATCTCCAGAGGTCCCTTCCAACCCTGACTATTCTGTGATTCTGTGATTCTGTAATGTTCATATTCATATTCAGCCCAGTTTACAGACTTTACATCCTAGGGGAAAATAACCATTCGCCTACTTTTTCATTATAATGTATACAAATTTATGCTCCAGATTGGATTATCCAAATCAATATGAAGTAGGAGTTAATATGGTTCATAATATGCTAACTGGAGTCTAGTCAATACATCATGTAATAACTGAGGTATTTGTTTTCCTCATCTCAGTTAATGTAACCTGATTCTGCAGGCAAAATAATAGATTTAAGAAGCTTCAGTCTCCTTCTGTTTATTCCAGAATAAATCAAAAGTAACCTGATGAAATGAAATTCGTTTTGCTGATGTGAGGTACGTGTGAGAAGACACACAAAACCAAAAACTGGAGGTCTAACTTAGGTAAAAAAAGCCTTTCTTAAGTGCATGCAGAGAGAAAGAGAATCCACTGCAATAGTGCTGAGCAGGGAACAACTAGAATACTCAGGAGAACATGTCGACAGAAACCAGGATGCCTTTAGTTTTCACTCTTCTCTTTTACAGCTCCCCAGTTACACAATGATGTACCTGTAGCTGCAATACACGGTCCTGATCAATGTCCTCCAGTTAGTCCTTTTTCACAAAATGCAAAAAGAAATATATAAAAATATAAATACGAACACATATGGGCAATATGGTCATACACACATCTGTTGTGTATTACTTGGATCTCAAGTGCGCATGTAGTGTACATATAAGTAGGAGGTACAGCCGAATTATTAGCTAGTAGCTTAGAGAATCACTAGTAACTCAGCAAGCCAGTCTGAAGGGATCTGAAATAGATGGGCTCACCAAACTATTCAAGCTGAATAGTTCAAGCTGTTCCATTTCGAGGGAAAAATATTAAATTTTCATTGGGCCAGAGAGATGAACACATGTGAAAGTGTGAACGTGGCTTATTGGTAACCCACTCATGTGGGTTCAGATTCTCTTTGTTGGGTTCTGTGAGACATACTTGAACACCTCAAAATTTTTTGAGGTGAAACACACACATCTAAAAAAACAAGGTTAGGCAGCAGCTGATCATGGAATTTCAGGCTGTATGCTAGGAATGATAATACTTATAGTAAAACATTACCACCTAACTCTTACTTTAATCCTCCTATTAATGATCTGAGTCTGTGCCAACATGTTAAACATTTGCCCAAAATTTCCAAAGTTTCCTACAGCTCAGCACTTTGAAAATAACTTTAAGGATCAAATTAATGGTCTTGACACAACGACTAAAAAAGCAGGTTGGACAGAGAAGGCGGCAGGTGTTCAAAGTAATCTTTTAACCATGGTAGACTCAAAATGCAATGCCTAAAAGACCATAGCAACTCCTTTATATATTTTTGTAGCATGTCTACTCCAGTTCAGTTTCATCTACAATATCTCTGTATTGTGGGATGATTCCTTAGTATCCACCTATGCAAGGAATGAGACAGTGTTGCATCAATGATAGCTTTGCTACACATAGTAAATCTTGAAAATATAGAATATCTCTTCTTCCTAACATATATTGGCAAAAATATTTGGCTTTAAATGAAGTGAGTAAGATAGAGATTCCTGAACTTTTGAAATCGCACAATTTGTGCAATATCCTTTAGAGTCAGGTGGCATTTTATATGAGAAAAATAATAAAACACTCTTTTATCTAGTGTCTGTATCTCTCACACATGACTAAAGTCTGTTAAATCTTGAAGCACTGATTAGGTGTATAATTGACCACATGGTGGAATTTTTAAGTTCCTCTCTCTAACATCCCTATTATTATGGCTTCTTTTGTCACTTATTTCAGCCTAAGGCATAGATCTTGTATGTACAAATACAACTTTTTATAGGCACACACACACACGTATACACGCACACTGATGGCTGGAATATATATTTAAATCTATCTCCAAATATATATATTTTTGGAGATATACACACGCACACACATCTATACACACACACCCCTATACACAAACATCTATACACGCACACATACACACTGGTAGATGGAATTTTTGTTCCAGGCTTCTTGATGGCCAACTGCTTGGGATTCCATTTGAGGAAGCTAAACAGCTGAAGATCAAAGGTGTTTTTAAGAAAATAAAACCTACAGGTCAAATGGGCACACTTGGAGCACAAAGAATGTGAAGGAAAAGAGCATGGATGAAGAACTGCTTGTTTTCAGTCTTATGTCTTATGTATGCTGAAACCCAAAAGCTTAATAAACAGTGCTGAGAATTGACATTGGGAATTATATTTATATATGTAGATATTGTTTTATCTACCTATATATTATGAACAAACAACATATACAGATGTAAAGTTCATTATTTGTTATAGTTATTACTGATTGGCACACTAAATTATATTTGCCAGACTTCAAGAAAGACAGAATACTCTAGAAGAGGAACTAACATTGTAAGCATACTTGCTGAACATATTGCAGCAATTATTATTATTAATGCATCAATTACAAAATTAAAACACATTCCATTATGCTGGAAGAAAGAAATCTCATTTTAACAAAACAGTCATTAAGTTCCAACGCTCTGAGTATACAGCCCTCAGACTTAAGACCATTTGAGATGCTGATTGTAGGCCAGAAAGGCAACAGAGAGTCTCTGCAACAGATAGATCTGTCGAAAGTTTGCTAGACGTTCAAATGGTATAGAGTTTTGCTTGGTGAGATGCATAGATAACACGTGGAACAATGTAATCAGAAATTAAAACAGTGCTATGGATAACAAAGTCTCACAGAGAGAAGGACATAAACATGGACATAAAGTTAACTGTATTAAACAGGGTAGTAACAGAAAAAAATAAATTAGGTTAAGACAGCTATTTAAACCTTCCTGCTTTTATACAGGTTCCTTTAATACAGGCTCTGGGTCCGTTCTAGATCCAGAACACATATATATGTTATGGACAAAACTGGAACATGGTACTAAATGTAATTCCATGGAAAAGCTAAAATAAACAGCCCTTGAGCTCTACTCTTTGGAATGATCCACAGGTATACAGATTTTAAACTTTGAAGACATAATTTAATAATTGAATATGACTTCTTTCATAGGATAGACCACAGAACCTTGCTGGTAATTTCTTCATTATGCCAATAGCTTCAAGTTTAGCTATGTTATCCTTTCTAGAAAGAAAAAATTAACATCCTTGTTGTGGTATTTATCTTTCTTAAAGCTCTTTGAATCATTATAACAGATAAAAGTTTGTTATGAAAATGAAAGAGGCACATACTAAACTTTTGAGAAGTTTGAAAAGTCGAAAATGCTAAATGAACTCAAGACATTAATATTAATATTATATTCATAATGTATGCTTCGCTGAAAAAAAAAAAAAGAAATATGCTTCCAGCAATAACTAGAGATAGTTTAAACATAGAGTATTTCTGGACAGTTTGGGAGTTTGGGTGCCTTTCCAAATTCATCATGTTGCAAACTCTACATGAACTTGACCTAAATAAAAATATGTGAAATAAATCTTGAATAGCAGGCATTTTGTGTGCAACAGCAGAGTAATTTGGAGCACGCATGCTCAAAAGAGTGCTAGACTGATGTTACATTTCATCAAATGGAAAGCAACATGAGGTACATTACCAAAAGTTAGTTGCTCATATTAAAACATAAATATTAAACTATTTATGACAATCACTTCATCTCTATGCTGAGCTCTGACTTTAAGAATCAGAGAAAAAAACTTTCTAGGTCTTGTGTGTATAATTTCACTTGAAACAAAAAAAGATCATTATAAAGAGTGACAACCTGCAGTTACGTTAATTCTGGTTTTCCCGTGATGAAAACCAAGCCCTGATTAACTTCAGAGCTGTATTAACGTAAATTTACTGATTGCCACTGTGGAAACTGGCTTGACATACTGGAGAGCCAGGAAACATCTTCAGAATTTTTTCTCCACAAAATCTGGTTTAGGTTACTTACCCATAGGAACGGAGCACAGAATTTCTTCTGCCTAACTTAAACTATTTAAGAGGTAATTCTGCAGCAAAACCTATTTTGGACTACTCAGATAGGTTTTTACTGTTGGTCATTGGAATCACCTACTAATGGGGCCTAAAGGGGAAATTATTGAAACAGGAAACCTAAAAATCTGTTTTAGGTAGACAGAATTGAGATGAGTTCAGTTCTGAGACAGGAGCTCCACTTCAAGTCTGTCTCTCATAAAACTACTAATGAAAGCACTAGCTGGTATTGGTCTCATGCCCATAGACTTACTAGGAAACAGAAAATTTCCATCAGTTCGTTTCAGTAACAACAGTCACCGAAAAGCTACAGACTGTAATGACTTTTAACCACCTATTCATTTAGCTGAGATCTGAACAACTAACTAGTCCCTAAGAAATGAAAATTGCAAGATATATCTTAATCGCTCTTTCCTCAGGATAACCCCTCTGACTTTAAAACCAGGCTTCAGCTAAAACTGGTGTATTTCACACTAAGCAAAAATATGTTGCATCAATTTGGCTGATATCTGAAAAAGAACAATTCATGTCAGGTGGATTGGCCAGCTCTCAGCTACTAATGTTTGCCGATACCCAAAGAGCTACATTTACAATAAACATTTTGATAAGTCTTAAGAGGCAGTCCATGAAATTTCTCCCAAGTTCCTTATCTGATGCACACATCTGGTCGTGAAGAGAGCATTGTATGGGGATAGTTTTGTAAACATTATACATCTACAGGGTAACAGTGTCTGCCAGGATATAGGTAAAGCCGTGCAAACACTAAAAACACAGCCCAACTGCAGCAACTGTCTCTGTGAAACCTGAAAAAATCTGATCAAAATGCAGGGGCAAGTCAGCAGCAGCTGAGAAGAAGGAGCCTGAAAGAGAGCAGAGATGCTGAAAATACATCTTGAGTTTGCTCTGTGAAGACCCAGTCTTCAAGTCAGAGAAAGTATAATATGTTCTACCTAATGGTACTAATGATGTGACACAACAAATGAAGCTAATGAGAAAGCAGCAATATTGTGTGCTAGCAATGTTTCACATATTCTCAGAAGCTGAAAGTTTGGGGTGTGACCATATCTGGAAGACTGTCCTGTCATTCTGAAGAGTGCCAATAGCCAGATTTGTGTTATAGCAGAAGAAAATAAACACACCCATCAGTAAATGTGACACATCATATCAGTTACACGCTACAATCTCATATGTCTTATAGAATTACAGGTCACGTCTATATTGTTAAATTAAATGGATCTAGGGAACAGCTACTTAAATTAAGCAGTGCTAGTTCCAAGGACTGGAACTTGATCTGTACTGTTAAACAAGTAGAATCTCTGGTATGTCCTTTGTATGTTTTTTGCCTTCGCATTTTTCTCCTAAACCATTCCTAGGACTAGACAAAATTTGACATGGGCTAGGAGCCATTCACAACAAAGTCTGGATGCAGCCTCCCACTTCTGCAGGACAAGACTGTTTAATGTTATGAACGTGGTCTGTTCCGTATCAGCTGTCCTCAGCACTAGAGAACAGTCCCCAATACATTTAATGTCCAAGACAGAAACAAACTGCAACAGACACATCTCGCAGCAGGGTGATTCTGTTTAGCTAAAAGGAAAATTTCTTTTTACCATAACAATGGTCAAACATCAGCACAGGTTGCTCAGAGAGGCTGTGGGGTCTACCTCCTTGGAGGTCTGCAAGATTTGACACAGCCCTGAACAGCCTGTTCTGTTTCAAGAGGTGAATAGGATTAAATGACCTCCAGAGGTCCCTTCCAACATAAATTATTCTGTAATTTTGTGATTCATGTTTTGATTCAAAATCCAAACTAGGCTTGCACACAGGTAAGGATGATTTCATCCAACAAAAGCTATTATTTCTTAAATTGGCTCTGTGGATCAGATGCATGAATTTTCCATTTATTTTATGACAGTAATTCTCATAATTTGAATCCCAAACAAGACCATTACAGAAAGATGACATGAGCATCATGTTACATAAGGTAAGCAATAAAATTTTGTGTATTCACTTAACAGACACATCCAATCAACACAACTGGCAAAAATGTGAGAAGACACATAAGAAAAACTCTACCAAAACCACTGAACTCCATAAGCAACACTCCTGAATGCAGCTGAAGAGGACCTGAAGAGCTCTCCACAAAGACCATTGAAAAACATCTCTACCACTAGAAAATAGGCTTGCACAGACAGGATGAGATTTGATATGTACACTTTTTTAGTCTTTTGAAATTGTGACTTAATTTAGATTGATAAGTTGGGGTCTTCATTTTACTGAGTAGAGTTTTCAAAAGTCCTGAAATTCCTTAGTAAAACATGGCTCATTTTCAAAATTAACTAACTCACCTAAGAAGTATTTCCCACTGGAAGTCAATATGGCCACTGGTTTACACATTTTACGTAACACATCTGAACGTGTGTGTCTCTGCATATTTTCCCCCTACCGCATTCATCAAAATGTATTTGTACAAAATGATTTCACATGAATTCCCTTTGATGGCAGTGATAATAATTTAGATTTTAAAGATCTAAAACCAAACAGCCATTTCCAAATTCTTGCAAGAGTTGAACAATCATCATGAAAAGAAGGACAAATACTGAATATTTGCTCTGAAGTTATAAATTGCATGTCTTGAAATGAGCTTTCTTTCATGCAGATTTTATTATTATTTTTCTATGGCATGATATAATTAGAAGAACAGAAACATTCAAGTGAAATTTATATATTTCTTATATTAAATTTATTACCGCCACTTTCTAGACTCTGTGATCAAATCAAAGTACATGATAAATTGTCCTTACCCATGGATCATTTACAAAGTGTACAAAAATTATTAATGATCCCATCACTTCATGCTTCAGCAGACCTTACTCACAGGGATCACTGGCAAAATAAATTACAAGAGGAACCATGTCAATGCATATATGAAGTCCTTAATCTGCAACTCTGCAAATGAACCAAGTCCACAAACTGATGGCAAGCATGATGTTTTTCAATACTGGAAATGTTGATGGCTAAACAGAAGAAGTTAATTAACATTATGGAGTATTGACCTCAATGATTTCCCTTCTAATACAAAGAAGTTTGAAAATAAGATTTCGCACACAGGAGATTAAAAAAGTGAATAGTTAAAGAAGTGTTTCCTTCCCAATCTGAGCTAGGAGGAGTACGTGAACAGCTAAAGCAGAGACTTAAAGGCTGTAGGTCTGGTGGCGACTGCTCCGCTCTGTGCTAGGGCACTTCAGTCCAGTTCCCCCGACCTCTCTCCTCAGAGTACCTTTGGTTTGGCTTCACTCCAGCAGTCCCTTTCTGACCTGTTTCTTTCCCCTACCACTTTCCTCATTAATTTGCATACCCTTCTTCTCCTTTTACTTTGTCTAAACACTTAGCTAATCACTTCCTACAATTTCCCTTCCTGAAATTATACCCCCAGTGTGGTGTTGTCTGCCACAATACTAATCTTTCAGTGTGTTTTGCTATTGTCCTTGTGATCTTTCTTTTCTTGTTTATTTGGACTGCAATAAGGTTAGGAAAGGCATTACAGCATCTAATGCAATGTGGCCCCATTCCTGATTGATCACAGGTCACCAGGAATTAATAATAAAAATTGTGATCCGTAATAAAAATTTACCAAATGTATTATTTTCAATATTGGGAAATAAAATCTTGCTTTTGAAAGTTCTAGCTTTGCAACACATGCCTACAATCAGCTTGACATAGCTAGTACTATAAAACACAACCCTTCAGGAGAAACACTGGAAAGGTTTCTTCGTCAGGACGAAAATGCTGGTAAAATAAGGTGTTTAGTGGACAAATAAAAAAACCACAGAAGAAAGGAAAAGTCTTAAGTAAATAGTGTATTTTCTTATATACAAGAATATGTATAAGAAAAACGCATCTGCTAAATTATGTATGAAACATAGATTTCAGACAGAGGTCCAAATTCTATTCTATATGTTAAACCTGATAATATTCTTCCCCACCCTTTGATTATATGGCTTTAGAAAAGTATTATGCTGCCAAAGAGGATTAAACTGGATTTGAGACCCATGATGGTCCTATTATTTCAAGCATTTAGGAGCAGCTTTTTGTTTGTGTTCAGCATTAGGGAAACTGAAAACCTTCAACTTATCCTTCCTGCTGCGGTACACTGTGTAATGTCTGTAGCCTACTTAGCTGGGGCTGATTTCTGGGTACCTGTCGTTCTGGTTTTCTCTTAATCTAGTCCATTTTCAACATTACAGAGAAAGACTATGAACCTTCAGTTAAAGCTTATGTAAAATATAGCTTAGTCTATCTTGCAATGTTAATCTTGGCCCCAATCCAGCAAAGCTCTTAATATTTCTTAATATTCTCATTACATTCAGCAGAAGAATTGAAAAGCAACCACATACCTAAACATGGAGTCAGCTCAAGGCTTTAAACATGATCTGTGTCATAACAGTGAAAACAATAAGAACACAGAAAAAAAGAACACTCTAAATCAGGAAGGGCATAAGAAACGTTTCTGAGATTAGGTTAAAACTAAAAGAATACACGAATTTCATTTTTATGCTCATTAATGTAGCTTGGACACAGAGTCTTAAACCAGAGCTAGTTATATAATACTGATACTGAACTTTGCTTAAAAAGTGTCTCTTTCATCTGGATGGCTCACAGTGGATGAGGCCAGGCTGAAGATCTCTCTGGGTACCTCTGTACTGTGTTCGAAAAGGGCCAGAGGCTGAGGTCAGCTCGTGACCATAGCATCCTTACCGCCTAATTGTTAACAGCACTTCCTGGCTCTTTTTTATTGGAGTAGTCCAGCTTGCTCTCTCCAAGACAAATTTCTTACAGAGGTGGTTAGCCCTAAACACTGTGGACCAGAGCCAGCTGGCAGCACTCAGCCTTTCAGCAAAAGATCAATCCCTGGACTTTTATTTAGCAATATAGATGGAACGTCAGCTTCCATGGTTGGGAAATAGCTCAGAAAATTAAGCTCCCTTTGCGAGGTGCCTGGCTAGAGATCACATGTCTCTCCTTCCCCTGCTTTTTCTCTTCATGATCTCTCTTCTATTGCAAAGATTGTGAAATCTTTTTAACTCTATACATGGATTTCTGAGCCTCTCTGTCTTTCTACAGCTAAAATAGGCTACCATTTCTCTGCCTCTGGTTTGATAGAGCTCCTGAAAACCTTTCAGAATAAAGGACTTCGAAAAGGGCCATTTTAGGTTTTAAGTAGTCCTTCCTCAATTAACAGGAGGTTACATAACCAAAACCTAAAATCAGAAGTTTTATATTATCATCAAGTTAAGAAGTTGCTTTTATTCTTCCTGTCTTTTTCTTGACTGTCTCCCAAAGGCCTAAATCAGATCATGGCACCACACAAACGTTACAGGTTGTTGAATGTTGTGTTTGTTGCATTCTATAGTCCCAGTTTAGTCTTACCAAATGAATAATGACCAACTGAAGGACGGAATAAATGTTCATATTCTTGCAGTGATCTGAAGCACTTAAAACATGGCTAAACAATGAGAAAGAAAATAATTCCAAAACAAGTAGATCAACTTCCTCTGGATGTCTTAATGAAAGGCAACATAATTTCCTTCAAGGTATTTTCAATAATCATATATTAGCTATCTCAGTCTGTTAGAAATTCTCAGATACCTACATTTATTCTTGTGCCTAACACTGAAAATAAAGCAACTCTCTATGTTCATTTGTACTCTAAAGTGTGCAGTTCTGAAATTTGTAAATAGATTCTGCTGTAGTATTGGATGCAAATTATTTTTGACTATGCACAGATAGAAAACATGCTCTTGGTCTGATTATAATTGGAAAGATAGTTTGAAGAGCAGACAGTATACCAAGGAATAGCTGATACATTTCTAAGAAAACAAAACAAAACAAAACAAAACCCCCAAATTATTGCTCTTAGAAAAGAATAAATAAAAGAAAACAACTATTTTTAGTGCATGCACTAAATAGCATATATCACCTTGCTAAGCAAGGCCTTGAACTACAATATGGTGTCTTAAATAAGCTGAAAATATCTCAGTAAATGGAGAAGTCAGCTATCACTTCATTTAACTGATTGGTTTGTAGGCAGGATAACATGTTTATGATACTTCAAAGTGAGTGAAAGAAGGCTGAGATAAATTCTTGCCACTCAAAATGACATAATGGTAACAGTGGCCATGAAAAAGCATGAGAGATCATTCTTGAATGATTGCTGGAAAGTGATACATGTAATTACGGTAGATTAAATAATACAGATTTCTCTAACACAAGAAGAGTGGTTTTATGGATATGATATGTGGGTGATGACACTAATTTTCCCTAATTTATTGACTTGTATAAGATAAATTATACATTGGCAGAAGTATACCCATCATGAAAGATATAATATTGACTTTAAATATGTCTATCAACAATTGTCAAAGACACCATTATATAATGCAGCTAATAATAATGGTCTTGGTAGCCAAGTGTTACCAAAAAATTGCAGCTAAAGGAATCAAGAGCTAAATATTCTCATTGTTATGGGTTTTGCATGCCAGGAAACTAGTAAAAATAGCATTGTGTATACATACTTCAGAAATTGTTCATAAAGTATCCAAATGAAAGTTTATACGTCAGGACATAAAATCAGTCCCATCACTGAATGTGTGTTTTTCTTGCCTAACTGGATGGACAAGCAGGAGCATGGATTTCAGCTTTTGAGAATATCTGGCATTAGGGAAAACTTGGGAGGCTGCTAAGGATCCTAGCATATGATATGTAATGTTATGGACAGTAACCTTAACAGAAATGTTTTGTTTTTCCAAGGCACTAAGTCAAAAAGACATAAACATGGCTTATCTACCCTACTGTCTCAAACTGCAAAGGCATGGCAATTTGCTTCAGTCCAGCTGATCAGATAGAAACTACAATTCCTTCTGGAAGGAAGATCATCAGAAAAGTTTAAGGTCATATATAGTGAGAAAGTCAAGCTTTCCAAAGAAAGCAAAAGTTCCCAAGAAATGTAAAGAGATACTGATGAGTCAAGCTGCCTAAATTCAGCACACAAAAAGTAATCTCACATATGCTACCTCAAAGTAACAGATATTGAAATGTCTGGTATTCAGTCAAGATCAAACCAGAGAACATACACAATTATTAATAGTCTTGGAACTCTACCAAAGCAGCAAATGTAAGAGATAAGCAAGTTCAAAATGTTCCTCAGGTGAATGTTTCTACTCTCAGTCAAGACAGAACAATGACTCCATTTCACCTCTGCTTGAATGACAATCACCTTACAGATAGTGTGTTCAGGAGCGTCTCTGTTTAGCCACATCCAGTATCATTGGGTTTTCAAAGCAATCAAGGTGACAAAGAAAGGTTCTGGGGACAGCAGGAAGTGAGGCTGTAGCTGAGGTGAGTTTCAGTCCTTCTGTAACATGCTGCAACAGTCAGAGCAACATGTAAGCACACAGGGTGAAGTCAGTCACATGCGGGTTCTCCATGTAAGAAAAGATGTCATGTCCAGAAATCCAGAGCTCAGATTACTGGAACATTTTCAGGTTTGTAAATTGTTCTTTTTGAATATGGATTTTTAAGTATTTTTAAGCCATAGTGGTACACAACCACTTTAATATAAGTAAGCTGAACAAGTTTCTCAATTCCCTTTATAAATTATCATGATTCCTGTTTGCGGGCGGGAGGTGGAGGGGGGAGATCAAAGTTCCCCTATCCACCTCCCTCTAGTTGTCTTTTCCATTGCCGATCAAGTGGTCAGGCAACCACAAAACAAGAATAAACAGGGGGGGTGAGGGCAGAATGAGAACAGAGCAGAGGAAAATGTTTTACACTGTGAAGAAAAAGTTGAAAACATAGGAAAATAGGTTATGATTTCCCAAGCTCGTTTTAGCTTTCAGAGTTACTATCGCTTCACATTTCAGAGTTACTGAAGTTACATATTTTAATTGTGAAGAGAACTACCAAAATGGCTCTATACAGCTCATACAGACTGGGACTTCCTGTGGCGTTAAGCATACAAGCAAAACTTCTTTACCCCGTTTCCAGAAGGGCTTTTTTTCTTTTGTTAGCATTTTGCACATTTGACCTCTAACCTAAAGCTTGCTGCAGAAAGACCCCATCACACCCTTTTTGAGTTATGAAACAAACATGAGAAAGATTTCCTTCTTAAGATTCTGTTATACCTCATTAATCTTATCATTGTTTTCACTCTGCAAAGATATGTTAAGCTTTTTCCAAGCCCCCAAGGCAGCACAACAGTATTACAATAACATTTGCTGAAAGCTCTCAGAAAGACCTCCTACACTGCGATTCCTAGTTGGCTGGTATACCCATGAGTCAGTTCTTCTAAATCATGTGTCTCACAGGTTTTACACACATACTCATTCATAACGTATAAGCTTCTTGGGTTTGGGGGCTCACTTTCTTTTCTCACAGATTGACATACTGTTGAAATTAATCATAGGTTACTTTCCCTAATGGCTGCTGGTGGGAAGTTGGGTATGCTGGAAATCCTGTTGTGATTTGGGATAAAATATTAATATCAATAGCAGCTGCTTTGTGTTCTAGTGCTATGTTGAGCTAAATAGTAAGGTAGGTGGTTACATTAGAAGGTTATCCTGGAAAATTACCATTCCATTTGTTGTATTGTGAACCCTGATCTGAACAGGCCTTCATTGTGATTTTATTTATCTTTCATACGCATGTCTTATTTCCATACAAGGACCGCTTTTTTGCAACAAGCAACAATCTATGACTCAGAGTTTCTTAAAGTGCCAATGTCCATCCTTATCATCTTTATAGAACCTTAACCCAGGCTGTTCTGAACCGTATTCAGATCAAGAACATTTACACTTGATGATCATTGGACTATCGTGTGGTCTAAAATAACAGTTTATAACGTACCAAACCTGAATTCTATCCTTCAGCTGCAGAATCCCAACAACTTAGAGGTTCAATCAGATGTCACCTGGTGGTGTTTGTGTTCATTTCTTTTGCTCCAGATGACTTGCTCAGTTGGTGCTGAAAGCTATCTAATTTTAAAAGAATTTTAAAAGAGGTGTTTGGAAAAAAAACTAAAATTGGTGCATCCTTAGGATATTGCTCTCATCAATAACCTCACCAAGCCATCACTGATTTAAATGCAAAATAGATCATGCTCCAAGTGAATCAGGGAATAATTTGTTGCCTGGAAGCTAGGCTATGGATAATGGCTACGCAATGTATATAATAACTGATGAATATTCAAAAACTGGCAGGGACCAAGCTAAGGACAGGAGAGTAAGAGTTAGTACACAGACAAGGAGATGCAAAATGAGCTGCTAAAGCCAGAGATATGATTAATCAATCAGCTAGCACATTTATTGAGTAATGCAATGGCATATGTCCAGTTAGAGAAACTGGAGGGAGTTCAAAAAAGTCCCCCAGAATACCTAATCTACTCGTGATGGAATATCATTTGCCCCAGGAAAGTGGAAAGGCTGTTTTGGGAAAGGACATAGATCAGACATGAGATAGCTGCGAACAGCTGTCCTGTTTTACTTTGTGGAGAGGTTTTTTTTACCCTAGAGGTAAAAAAAAAAAGCAAGAAACAGTCACTGCAGTGTCATTTCTTGGACAAATGCTCTTCTGAAGACGGATGTGCTATTATGGTCTTTCTTTTGTAGACTGACACAGACCCTGTTTCCTGCAAACATTTTTAATCTGTGACTTCTAAATAGACATTCCTTCAGCATGTATATGATAGTGCAAAGGTGGGGGCAAAAATTACACTAATCTTTCTGGGCCCAAACTGATTTTGACCAGTATTTTACTGTGCTGGGAAACACCTTTGTGCTGCTACTGTTATTGTAAGAAAAACAGATATAAAACATGAGAAAAATAGTAGGCCTGTGGTCCTTGTTTCATATTTCCTTTGGGTTTTTGCCCTAAAGAATCAGGTGATTTGATCTGCCAGCCCAGTCATAAACTTCTGCTTGAGAAAGTGAGCTGCTGATCTCAGATAAGGAAACAGCTCTTAATTATCAAGTTGTGCCACATAGCTGGTCCCTGAGTCCCTCAGGTGCCTGTGGCATCTTTTTTCTAAGGTCTTTTCAAAGTTATCTTTTGAATGACAACCTTACTCCCAGCATCTACCAACTCTGCCAACCGCTATCAAATCTGACCTCTTGTCATGCAAAAGTATTTCCAAACTTTCCTTAAGGCCAATCAGAAAGCAAATATGTACTGCTATTAAGCCATCAGTGTTAACTACTTCCCATCTGGGTCCTTCTCATGACTCTTCCCACCCTTTGCAGGGTGGACCCAGGGTGGACCCAGTCAGGACCCAGACACGGGCAAAGAATGGGGAGAGATGTAGAGCAGCAGGTGGAAAGAATCACACACAGAAGTTAGGCGAATGTGGCATGTTCTGACACATAAAATCTTGTCTCTGTGGAAATGTGTCCGTGTGGATGCTTTCTGTGTGTGTCCATTTTCTTCCTTTACGTTAACTTCCAATGTAATGAACAAATCAGTGGAAATCTAGGTGACCAAACATCTGAGACATATGCCTTTCCTGTGGACTGTGCCACTGAATAACAGAGAGAAGAGAGTGTGGGAGTTTTGTATGGAGTCTTAGAACTGAGGGAAATGCCTGATGAGGGTCTGTTCTCCTCTGGCTCTACCCCATCATGGGTAGCTCCATTTGCTGGCCAGATAAACCTCTCTTGCTGCTAGTGAAGCGTGGTGCTCACAGTTTAGCACGTCTAGGCTCCTGCTAACTTGCAGTAAACTGTGGCAAAGAATGATCAATCTGTCTCTTCAAATGCAAAATCTGGGAAGGTGACTGTAGTTTGTTTCATGCCATGGCCTTGACCAGAATACCAAAGACGTAGCTAGATTTTCATCAGCACCTGGCAGGTATTACTCTTTGGTACCTTTGCTCAGCAATGCCGTTATTTCATGGTGTCAGGGAAAGAAGTAAAAACAGCAGGCATACATCCAAGGTCTTTTTTGCATAGAGAACTGATGACAAGTATGATGAACAAACGAGGCACAGGGTGAGGGAGAACAGTATTGGCATAACACAAGTTCATCCTGCAGGCCCGAGGCTGCCCAGATATCCAGAGAAGATAAAAAAGGAACTACTTATTTAAGACTACTGCCAGAGTTAAAGGGGAGCTTGTTGCCTGACTGGCCTGGGCATATTCTGTAATATCTTAGAAGGAGAATTTCATGCAAATGGGGCTCTGCTCATGTCAGAATTAATCTGCAGGATGGGATACTCTATACACACCTTGCAGATGTTAGCAACATTGAGGAAGGACACTCTTTCTTTTTCAAAGGTCTCCAGCAATTTAAAAAGAAACAGTTGTGCCTTAAGAAAGAAAACTGAAAAGTACAAATCACACTCTCATTCTCAGAATAGTCAAGGACCTGATTCGTCAGACTATCTGATAGAAGTCACCTATGCTGTATTTTCTAAAAGAGATTATACTTCAAATTTTTCTGCTCATTAAACATTTTTTTTTTAGTTTAAAAAATCCATTTTCTTTTTTTTCTTTTGCACTTCTTTAGCAGGGGAAAAGCCCTACTATAACACCAAATCTTATCCATAGGGAAATCTGTC
Organism: Anarhynchus alexandrinus; assembly: GCA_008711295.1. Lineage (NCBI taxonomy): Eukaryota > Metazoa > Chordata > Aves > Charadriiformes > Charadriidae > Anarhynchus > Anarhynchus alexandrinus. The sequence continues at coordinate 999,867 of VUYV01000266.1, forward strand.
ATCCTGTTTAGAAGTGCAGATTACTCAAAGCCATCTGCAGAAGGTGTGACTAAAGCAATACAATAACACTGGGAATAATTTTTATTGTTGCATTGTACAACTGCATTTTCGTTCAAAATAGGAAGAAACAGCATGTTATTAATGTAATGTACTAAAATCCCTGAATGATACTTCTATATATTAGGAAATTAGAAAAACAGAGTTTCTTGATGCCTGAAATGTTGCGTAGCCCAATTCAAATTAAAACAGCTGAGATATTAAAAAAACTTTAAAACATTCAGATGCATACTGCAAGTGGCGACAGATTTATTCTAAAGTTTCTATATGTGTGTCCTAAAATAAGACGCAAATGGTTGAGCAATCTGAGCAAAACACACAAGTTGGACAACATGAAAAGATGTTCCCTGAGACAGACTGTATGTGATCCATAGTAAAACATAAAATGAAATAAGCATCATAATAACAATAATAAGCAGAGCTTAGCAAGCTAACTAAAGAATTTATGCTTGCAAATGTGTCCCACATGTCTAATTTTGAAATTGCGAACACAATTTTACTGCTTTACCTGTAAACAGGATGAATTAATACCCTGGTACCCTAGTTTTTAATGCAAGCAATGCAAATGTGCTGTAAGTGTGCAGTAGCTGTCTCAGCTTAGTGGTAGAAGACTCAGTCTTGTCTCTGTCTTGTCCTGCTTATCCGTTCTCACTGTTTTCAGATTGTAAGTCCAAAAAAGTGATTTTACACTCTGCTCAGCTTTCATAAAAGGCTTATATGTAACAGAGGATTTGGGGAAATAGGTGGCTGTAATTGCTTTGATAAAACAGAGTTTCAACAGAAAATACTAGATTGTCATAACTAAAACTCGGTACTTTCACCACTGTTAACGCGGTGGAGAAAGACATTCACCAGAGGAAAAGTATAAGAGTGGCCAAAACCGACATCACTCATGGTCTTTGAAATTATGCAGATCTATAAAGCATTTTGTTTTAAAACCTAACACAAATGAGAATGATATTGAAAAATGTGGGTGTGAACCTTTTCAGGCATAAAAAAGTAATAGAATTGGGTTTCCCAAATCCTTGATGAGTGCTACAAATATAGATACAGTAAGAAAAAAAAAAATAAAAAAATTCCTCTTCTCTATTCCTGTCAGAAAGTTTTAAAAATTGCTATTCACAAAAACCCCAATATCAGTTAATTTTTAAAAGCCATCTCAGTCTGGAGAAGGTTCATTGCTATAATTTCAAAGCAGAAGTTATGGAAAGAAACAGGGTTAAGAAACAAACCCTATTCTTAAGGTTTGCTGTCAGCTTGGTTTAGGTGACTCCTCACTCAGCATGCTGACTGTCAGTTCTGAATCCAGTTCTTCATTGCATCACCCTCATACTTTAATTAGAGACAACATTTGTGCAGGATTTTATCCTCCATCAGCGCCTTTGTAGGTAACAGAGAGAGGTGTAGGGATCGTGTTGCATCTTCTGAATTTATGTCTCATAATCTAAAAATTATTGTAAGGATTTTTTGTCAGCAAATATGAATATAGAAGTCTTAATAACATTCAACAGTACACTGTATGATATGTGTATCAATGTTTTATCCAAAACTGGATGAAACACTGTTCAGTGTTGTTTCTTCATCAGGGCTTAGAGGTTGGCAGTAAGTCATACCTTGTGTGAGCAGAATGCAGCCAAAGTGAATATTAAGTGTTCTGAAAAACACCGCTCAAATTATATATACTCTTGGTTTTTCATTGTAAAACATTCCAGCCTGCAACACTGGCCCTGTTCATCTCCAGTTGAAAATAGTTATCTCGTCACTACTACTTAAAATGGATTTCTAGATGTGACTATGTAGTTTCACTATTCAGGAGAAAAAGAAAGAAAAACAGAAAGTAGATGAAAATGCTGCACCTCCTGAATGAACAGGAAAACTTTAATGTTGTTAGAAGTTTAGAAATATTTCAAATGATGAAATTAGATGTTTTATATCGTATTTCTGCTTGCTTAAGTAGTGAAAAATTTGGATGTTAAGGAACTACATATAGATGTTTGTGATACATATGGATTTTTCAGACCTAAAAAATGTATTTGGATTCCTCTCATATATATTATTTACCTTTTACTGTACATAGATTATGCAATTGCCTATGGTGTTTAAGGCATATGTAATACAATGGCATAATAAACTTGTTTCATCATAATGCACGTCAGTATTTCACACAAAACTTTCATGAAGTACACTCTGAATATCATACGAACACAGGACTGAATGTTCACATTTCTTACATGGTAATACTGAGAAATTAATCTGTAAGAGCTCATTCTGATGAACAAGTGGTAATGAATGCCCCAACCTTAGAGATTCCAGTAAGTGATGCTGTTCTATCATTTGTCTTAATTTTTTATAAACTTTCAGCAATTATTAGCATTACAGCCTCAACAGTCATTGCTGAAAGCTCTTTCAGCAGTACCACAGCCACATATGTCAGTAGAAGTTAAGAAACACAAAGATATTTCCGTCCCCTTCCATAAGTGTATCATTTATACTTGACTAAGATAACAAGAACTGACAATAACTTGGTGCTTGCTGGAGGTTATTTCTGGGAAAGATAAAGCAGATTTTTATCCTGTAAACATAGAGTGGTCTTTTTAAGACAGAAGATTCTCTATTAAGGGTGGTCTCTTTTATAGGATTTCCTGCATCTAGAAGAATCTATCTTTGCTCTTTGTATTTGGGAAGTTAAAAAGCCAACACACAGGTGGCCAGGAAAGACTGGACTAACCTTTTCCAATTATGAACTAGCTGGGTCATTGGGAATGCCTGCTGGCATACATTATATTACGTGGGGCAACTGTTTGATGGCAATACAACACTGCCCAAAATCAATTTTTAAATACATGCAATTTTGCAGGAATCCTTAAAAGTGCATGAAAAAAACATACACTTTGTACCAAAACCGTGTACTGTTGGATCATGAATCATTCTGATATCTCTGGTCTATTACTGATCATTTGGAGTCCCTGCATCTTCTCAACAGGAACTACAGAGTAGCATTTTATATTTCTTCCAACTGCCACCATATGTTTTCAATAAGAGCAGCAGTCTGCAGGTGCAGTTATCTTTTGCAGTACATAAATTTTAAGGAGACTGAATTCTTTTTCTCCCCTAACAAAGACCTCTGAGACTTGCCATGCAGTTGAGACCTTGCCATTGAGGTGTAACCTCTGACCTCCAGTGCAACATGCAGCAGAAGAAAGCAAACTCCCTGGTCCGTACAGAACACCTGCCTCAAACATCTGCAAGCTGCAGAGTCGGCAATTTAATGAACCGGCCTGCTCGCAGCCCTGTGATTGCAATAGCTCTGCAAAGATTCTTAAGGAGGCCAAGACTAAAAGTGCTCAGGATAGTATGATTTATAATACTAAACTGTTGAGCTTTTACAGGCTTCGTATGATCGAGCCTCATACTTCAGGTTGATGCAGCCTGTTAAAAACACCAGCCCACTTGCCTGCTGCATGCTAATGCTTTATGTGCTTCATGGTTTTATGCTTCCTTTTACTGATGGACTTGCACCCGTTTGGAATATCCACTGGCGGGAAACCCCACTGTAAATGCCTGGAGAGAAAACCTCTGTTTTCCCATTTCACCATTTGTAACAGTAATATTTATATCTGCTTATGTAGTGATTTGAGATCCCTGAATAAAACCATTTTTTCCTTAGAGTTTGCACAACCAGGCCACTGTAAGGATGTCATATACAGGTCCCCATAGAAACTAGACAAAGTTCCACGGATCTGTATTGTCTCTCAAGCTTGCTGGGGACTCTGTTGTGAATAACGTATTATTTCCACCGTTGGGTTGCTGGGTTTTCTCTGGGAGGGGTGGGGGTTGCTTGGAGAGGAGGGTGGCTCCTGAAGGAAAAACAGTATGTAATTCTACCTGGTTTGGTTGTTTCAAAAGCATAGTCTGCTTCGGAAAGTGTTCTGCTGTGGCAGCAGACAAAGCTCCTTTGACACCCTTGTGGGTCACTTCTCCCTCCCTACCTACCAGGGCCTATATATGTGCATATGATGAAATAAATGACACTTGTTCTCTCAGCTCTACACCACCTGGCTATCCGTTATGAAAATATAGTCAGATATGAGCTCTTTTTAATAGTATAATAATTGGGGTTGTTTAGCCTGAAGAAAAGGAGGCTGAGGGGAGACCTTATCGCTCTTTACAACTACTTGTAAGGAGGTTGCAGTGAGGTGGGTGTTGGACTCCTTTCCCAAGTAATGAGTGATAGGACGAGAGGAAATGGCCTCATGTTGCACCAGGGAAGGTATACATTAGATATTAGGAAAAATTTCTTCACCAAAAGCGTTGTCAACCATTGGACCAGGCTGCCCAGGGAAGTGGTTGAGTCACTATCCCTGGACATATTTAAAAGACTTGTAGATGTGGTGCTTAGGGATGTGGTTTAGTGGTGGACTTGACAATGCTAGCTTAATGGTTGGACTTGACGATCTTAAAGATCTTTTCCAACCTAAATGATTCTATGATTCTAAGCTTAATAAATATGGCAGTCATGCCGTATTCTGAGCAGTCCATCTCGTACTGAAGTTAATATTTCGGACTTGCTGAGGATCTGGATTCATACTGAAATCAAGGAACAACACCGGTAAGCAAAAAAGACTACCCAGGATCAGGTCCTTTGTGTCCTTGCTATAAACACAGTATAATTCTTTTTCCACTGCAAAGCTTGTAAGACAATTTTCTCCTGAGACTTTGCCAAATATAAATCTTACTTAGTTATCTAGAGCATCCTAATTGAGTCATTAGCTCTTCCCACTTATCTGATCATTGCTCAGCTTATCTTTCCTATTTGGCCACAATTTTTTCTTTGCTTCTTTCTGTTGCAAAAAGTGCACAACATAGTCCATCCCTTTCACTGTAATAAGACTGATAAACCTCTAAGGTCCCTGGGATTATAAATGAGGAGAGCTTGCCCTTTGTTAGCCTGAGTGTTTGGAAGTTGGGTTCCCAGATGTATTTATGTACTGCAAATTGCAATGGTATTTGAGTACCCAGCCTTATTTCCTCAGATAAATTATTTTCCTAAATCTCTTAAAAACTGGGATTTATCCAGTCGTGCTCTATAGTGACACCTGTAACTCTGGTACCCTGACCATCTCAGACCAGGAAATCTGCTGAATATACTGAATGTTCTCTCTGTTTAACTGCCAAATCGCCTTCTCATTAATCTAAGGCACAGGGGTAGGAGAGCACAGGTAGAAGACTCAAGAGAGAGGTTCATTTTAACATGTTACACTGTCATGGTATGACAAAAGACCATTAGGTCTGAGAAGTGCTTGCAGATGTTCAAGATAGCCCCCTCAGTTTAATTTGAAAATTAGATGTTTGTTTTGAGTATTGAATAACCCTTTAATGTCATGGAAGGAGGAAAATCTGTTAAAGTAAATTTTCTTTCACTATATAATCTCCTATGAAAGTTTCTTTCCATCTCAGTTTTTAATGCACCAAACAGTCATGGTTTCTTTTAAATGTCCCTAAAGTTTTCTTCCTATTGTTCTGTTGTGAGAACGATTCTAACCTAATTAGGATACTTCTTTACCCCAATGGAAAAGTTGCGAGCATGGACAGAAATGTCTGAGAAAGGACAGATTTACAGGTTCCCAGCTAACTCCATTCCAGGACAGTTCTCTGCTAATGCCCCTCTTTCCCATTTCTGATTCAGGCACAGCGTAAATTTTATCTGATGAACATCCCTAAGAAAAACAACAGAAAGACTACTCTTTCTCAAATGAATCTCTAGTCTTATAGGCATCTACAAGAGTAAAGAATAAAGATCTTCCGGAAGTGTATTCACTACAAATTACATATGCACCAAGTACCTCAAAATTGCACAACTGACTATCTATATCCATGTCGGATCCAAAAAAAGGAATTTTACGTTTTTTTTACATGGAAGAATCATTCATTGTCTAGAATTGAAAAATCCTGTCATTAGGGTTACCCCAGGGATCACTACTGGTTCCTATACTGTTCTACATCTTCATTAGTAACCTGGATGAGGGAATAGAGTGCACCCTCAGCAACTTTGCAGATGACACAAAATTGGGAGGAGATGGTTGTGCCACCATTCAGAGGAATCTCAAAAGGCTGGAGAAATGGGCAGAGAGGAATGCATGAAGTTCACCAAAGAGAAAAGCAAAGTCCTCTGCCTCTGCCTGTACAGGCTGGGGGTTAACTGACTGGAAAGCAGCTTGACAGAGAAAGATCTCTGGGTCCCAGTGGACACCTGGACACCAGGCTGACCAAGAGCATGTAACGTGCTCTCGTGGCAATGAAGACCAATAACAGCCTAGGTGGCATTAGGCAAAACATTGCCAGTAGGTCAAAGAAGGTAGTCCTTCCTCTTTGCTCAGCACTAGTGAGACACATCTGGAGTGCTGGGTCCGGTTCTAGGCTCCCCAGTACAAGAGAGACATGGCCATACTGGAGTGAGTGCAGCAAAGGGCCACAAAGGTGATAAGGGGACTGAAGCATCTTCAACACAATGAGAGGCTGAGAGAGATGGGACTGTTCATCTTGGAGAAGAAAAGGCTCAGGGGGGATCTAGAATGAATATATGATGGGGAAAATAAAGTACAGTGAGCCAGACTCTTCCCGGCGGCGTCCACTGACAGGACAAAGGGCACAAATTGATACATAGGAAACTATGAAGATCAGGAAACACTTTTTTACTGTGAGGGTGACAGCACTGGAACAGGTTGCCCAAGGAGGTTGTGCAGTCTCTATCCTTGGGAACATTAAAAATCTGTCTGGACATGGTCTGGGCAACCTGCTGCAGTTGACCCTGCTTTAGCAGGGAAGCAGGACTAGAAAGTCTCAAAAGATTAGACAATGCAACCTTATCTATTCTGTGTGATTCTGAGTAATCCAGCTTTTTTATGTTAAAATTGAATATCAGTTCTGAGATCCATCTTACAGGCTACATGGGACAGGTGGCCAAGATGGCTTTCTGATCTCAGTGCTTAGCACTGACTCAGCAGTGTTAATAAACATGCCATTTCTCTCTCTGCACATAAGTTCTCTGGCCACATGAACATAGCGGGTCAGATGGAGTCATCCTTTGTGACAGGTTGCCACTTCATCCACCCTCCTTCAGGATGGACTGTAGGGAAATGAGAAAACCAGAATCAAGGGCTCATATAGGACCCAGGAAAAGTTCTTAAAGTGGCTTTAATCTAATAATTTTTAAAGTTATGCAAAATTAGGCTAGCTTCTAGGACTTTAACATATTACCGGAGACATAAGAACTTTGTCAGTAAAGGCTGACATGGTAAGATAGCGAAGCTCTTCTTCCTCTCCAGGCAATCGGGAGGATAATTGTCTCCTTAAGCATAAAAAAAAGGTGGAATAAGTATGTTTAATGCCCAAGATGGTTCTGGCATTACATGCAAGTTTCATATGAGCTATTAGATCCTCAGTCATCGACAAAGTAACCTTTCCCACAAGACAACTGAAGTGCTGCTTCCTTTTGACTTTATTATAAAAACAATACTTGTTTTAAAAACTCGAACATCTGTTTTAATTAGGAGGTTTTTTTCTCCTTTAGAAAATGTACAGGTTAAAAGAGACATTTACTGATGAAAAAGACTGTTTTTCATTAACAGTTACTGGCATGGTAAAACAAAACAAAACAAAAACCTTTCAGAGACTTAATTTGAACAATTTTACCTTTCTCAGCTTGCAAGTTCTTCATTTCTTTTAAAATTATACCACATAAAGCAGAAAGAAATAGTCATTGCAAACTACAATGATAGGATTTTACTGTAAAAAAAATCAGAAATGAAAGACTATATTGTGAAAATGTGTGGAGTAATTAGCACATTGAGCTGTTCTGAAAGCTGCTGGCACTGTTTAGAGATAAAGTCAGCCTTTGGCATTGTTGACCATTATTATTTCAGTGTTGTATTTTTAAAGGCAGATTGTAATGAAAGGCTCTTGGATTAGTAGTTTGGAAAAAGGTTTACTTTATAAAGCAGATTTATAATGAAAGTCCGTATTGGTGGCAAGGGCAACAAAAGGAATCTACCTTTGGTGATGCAAATTTCTAGATATGCTTTATGCTGAGCTTTTACCTGCAAGTACAACTTTGAACAACAGCTAGCTCATCTGTGATCTTGGGATACAACTGTATCTTTTCCTTTGCAAAAGAAATAGAACACAACAAACCAAAACAGCCTTAAAATGTAGCTCTGAGAAATTTGGCAATTTTCTCTCAAAAGGGAGTTTCAAAAGAGTGTGGAGATTCCTAGAGGTGCATCTCAGTCTATTTCTTGATTCACTCATATTTTGATTTCTCTTTGGAGTTTGAATGAACTGTTGACTTCCTCCACTCCTCATCAAAAATGGCATTTTAATTTTTTTCGCTTTTTAGCTTAGATATATGAGAAATATTTGGCAAGCCACAAGCCTCTCAAATCACAAGGTCTGAGTCACCAGGTACAGGTTTTATCAGGGTAGTAGCCATTAATGAAGCAGTGTGTGAGGACAATGTAAGTGAATCACACTCAGAATCAGCAACTTTTTGCTTCTGTTTTCTGGGGTTTTTTTCTGTTAACATTTTATGCAGCTGTCTAAGCACAAATACATAGTGAAAAAACAGACTCTGAAATCGAATTTAGCTTGCATAAAGCAGTTTCTGAATTTAGATGGGATACACTAATTCACAGGAGATATGTTGCTGTATATTCACTGCAGATCTCGGGAACACTAGAAAATCCCCACCTTAAGGATAATATGAAATACTAGTGTCATCAGAAACTAGGGACTAAAAATTAGAAAAGAATGTTTGTCATTGCCTCATTCCATCTGGTCAAATTAAAGCAAAAAGGCAGTTTTCAGAGTATTCATATTTTCTTCTACAGGAAATCATACAACTTCCTATAAGCACAAACGATGACATGACTTAGATTTCCAGAAATCCATTTCTATTTGGGCATAGTTAAATGTTTCTCAACTTTGGCTGTGATCTTCAGTTCCATTGACTTATACAGGATTTAAGCAGATCCTGACCCACATGAAAATGATCTTCAGAACCTCAGCTAACATATTATCATGAAATGAACCTCACCAGCAGAGAAGCTCATAAGCTCAATTTAAGACAAGGTGATTGTCTTGCTGCAGAATCCACCTTCCAAAGTCTGAGAACGATTCAAAATATTTGCAATAACTTCTCTGCTTTTCTTTTATGCAGGGCAGAATGATTTGGAAAGCACTTTTAGCAATGCTTTCTTTTGAAAACCTTTACTGCTATTTAAATATTGCTATCAGCTATGCTACTGCAACGGAATAGGATGGGAAGAAGATAGGGTACTCCAACAGGGCATAAATAAGGGTTTTTCTCTTTATTTCAAGAGCATTTTGTGAGAAGTTAAAATCATTGAGAATTGCATGGTTTATGGCTTTTTTTAAAACTGTTCTGCTCAAACACAAAGTAACTCATGCTGCTCAAAGAAATCTCTCTTCAGTTTATTATTCAGGTTCCAATAGGGACCATTATAATCATCAGAAATAATGACAGATCTCAGAAATTACAAGTGCAATGAAAACCAGTTTCCTTTGGGACAAGAAACATTTATTCTGTAGGTATCTTACAAAGAAATTATTTCCAGGATACACAATGAAAGATGAAAACAAGGGCTAAGTTTTTTCTCTATTTGATATATTGCCCTAGGGCAACATCAGAACCTTGATAATTTTGTAATATTACTACATAATTTTATTCTTCTTTCTTTTATAAGCTGGTGGAAAGTAATTTTGAGTAATCAGATGTCTTCTGTTAGCTACTGTATACCTTCAGCTCCTAATTACACAAAAAAATTAACATCCCTTAGAGAACTTTACTTTTTACTAGGATTAAGTCAAGTCTGAGATTTACCATTTTACCAAAAAAAACCCTGTATTCTGTGTTAGAATGAGGCAACGATTTTATCTGCCAACATTTTGTGATATGGTTTTTTAAAATGCAAAAATATGTAAAGCAGAACTCTATACAGATTTAAGCCATAAACAAAATTATTCTATTCATGATTTTATATTAATTTCTCATTAATATGGTAATGTCCTATTAAGTATAAATGTAGTGCTTAGAATCAAAGCAAAGATTAAATAAAACTAAACGACTCTGTCACAGCCTCAATCTTTTATAGATACTTTCCAGGTGACTAGTATGCCTGACTGTTAAACAAAGCAAATATGGACCATTTGGAACTACTTGGAAACCCTTTCATCGTTTGCTTAAAAGAAACGTGTCCCAAATAGTTCAGCACATCATTCTCTGGAAACCATTTAACTAATTTATAAAAACAAGACCACTGTTGAGAGTGTGGCCTGCATCTACCAGGCATAATGATGCTGCCTTATGTTTTGTTCTTTCTGGAAACAATCAGTCACACACGTGCCAGGAATAATAGTTACTACATGTTCAGAAAGTACCCAAACACCAGGGACACATGTATCTCATTGACTAAGTGGGGAGTATAAATCTACACCAACAAGCATCATATTCTGATATTCATAAGATATTTTATTTCTGCTGCTGACAGTTTCAGATCATTTTTATATCTAATGCATCATACTTCAAAAATACCATGAAGATAAAGCATATGGCTGAGAAAAAGAGAGGGCTGTGGTGAACTGAGAAGTGAAAGCTGCAGAAAAAAGACAAACAGAAGACAAATTAGTAGTTTTCTGTGACGAATTTTGAGAGCAGCTGGATATATCAAGCAGACATCAGCAACAAAATATCCAATTTCTACAAATTTAACGTAACATTCAGTTATTACAAAATAAAATTCACACAGCCCAATACTGTGTGTTGGAAATTAAAACCAGGATGTCTCAGAAGCACAGTCTACTTTTCTGGGACCTCTCACAGGATTAACTGTTGTACAATTTCAGGAAACTTAACAGAATCAATTGCATAACAATTCTTTTCATAAATATTACTGGCAAGAACATGCTTCCCTAAAACTCCCCAATAATAATTTTGGAAAATCGGCCACCCATTCTACCTTCTTCTAAAGCTTTTCCATCCCAGTTAACAGAGTGAACTGGGGAACATTGCTGTATACAAAGAAAAAAGAATACTGAAGTCTGTATCAGTTGTATGTGATTAGGAAGATTTTGTTAATACCTTGCCAATGGCTTTTATTTTCCTGTGGACTACAAAGTGTCTTTTGCTCTTTAATTCATTCAGCCTATGAAGAATCTCAGCCCTTGTTGGAACTGGAAAATACTTTGCCTTCATGGGTGATGGACAGCCACCACATACTAACATTATTGACAGCAGGTTCTTGTTCTCTTGTCTAGTCCACAAAATATGTATGGGAATATATCCTCCAGTGACAGGACTGGCAGCACAATCTTCCCTTTAGCACTTTGATGGGACAAAGTATGTCCCTTTAGTTACGTGATTTAGTTTAATGTACATTCAGAATAACTACACACAGGCCAATAGGTCGAACCAGATGTAAATCAGCATGTCTGAGTCAGATTTAGTAGGTGAACTAACCAGTAAAATGTACTTTTACACTGAGGCAATAGACAGAAAACACAACTGACCTGCTATGGGCAGGGTACAGAAGTTACTGTCTAGGGGCCCATGGGTTGCCTTAGCATAAAATCAATGAGGGTTCAGATTTGATCTTGCAGGATGAAAGGATTAGTGCATCTGAGAAATGTCAAAAAAACAAGATTACAGTGCATGTGATGCCTAAAGAACTGAGGGTTAAGTATTCATGGGGTCTCCGCTAGGTCAGTGTGCTGGATCTGCTCCTTTTCTCTGAAGACAGAGTAACCTACAAGCAAACCTTCGCTTAAAATGCATTATTAACTCTGTTTGCATTATGGTTCATCTTAGAAGCGTTATGCATTTCGTATCGAAAACTGCATCTTCAAAGTGTCATTAATACAGAATTTGATGTAGGTAAGCTAATGGAGGACTTGATGGCTGTGATGAGACATACAGCCCCACATGGCCTGAGCATGATTTATCAGTTGGAGAGATCCTACTGGCTGCTTGTGGGACCAGAGGGCACCACCATCCTGCTGGGGCTCCCCTTGCCCTGCTCATGGCCCAGGACCCCATGTCAGCCCCCCAGGGTTCCCCCAGACTGACCAGGACCCCATGTCAGCCCCCCAGGTGTCTTGCTCACCACCACACTGCTGAGGGGCCATCATGGCACTTGTTCTCCCTGAGTCCTGCGTCATCATTACCACTATGTAGTTTTTGCACTAAACTCTCTGGAATACTAAAAGGATTGTGCTGTACCCGACTAGAGTGGTTTTACTATAAAATGAAACTGGGGGATAAGTGACAGTGCCTGAGCTGCCATGTTGAAGGGGATGATCAGGCAGGGGGACTTAAACAATGTGGTTTAACAGGATACCCTGGTTCCATCTTTTCCACACTGCCTCTGGAGACCAGTGCCAAGAGAAACTTATCCAAACTCTGGGCTTTGCCCCAGGCCTTGCTAGTTGTAGCAGTCCTACCTAGGGCAGGAAACAAACCACCTATTTAGCAATGTGGCTGGTCAGGCATCTGGTACTGAAGCTCACTGCCTGGACCTCTTTCACACAGACTCACGGAGGCAGCGCATGTACCTTAATTACACAAAGCAACTGAGCATATCCTGCCTGAGAATTTATGATGTTTTCCCTCATTCCATCAGAGGATGGTTGAGGTTGGAAGGGATGCCTGGAGGTCATCTGGTCGAAGCCCCCTGCTCAAGTAGGACCAGCTAGCACCAGTTGCCCAGACCTTGTCCAGACAGCTTTTAAATACCTCCAAGGATGGAGACTCCACAACCTCTCTGGGCAACATGTGCCAGTGCCCAGTCACCCTCACAGTGAAAAAGTGTTTCCTGATGTTCAGAGGGAACCTCCTGTGGTTCAGTTTGGGCCCATTGCCTCTGGTCCTGGCACTGGGCACCACTGAAAAAGAGCCTGGCTCTGTCTTCTTTACACCCTCCCTTCAGGTATTTGAGTACATTTGTACCTACTGTGGCTTTGGGCTTAGGAAGGGAGAAGCAGAGGCAGTGATCTCTTCTGTGATAATGAATTAAAGACACAGCATGAGGTTCAGGACAAAACAAATGACTTCTTGCTGTAACTCCAGAAGTAACTTAAACTCTGGTATTTCCTAATTTTCAAGTAATCAACTTTTCAACTTAAATATGGTTTAATAAGTTTGGAGGATGTAATGGAATACACTGTTCCCTCCAATTATAGCACAGCATAAAATTCAGCCAGTATCTCAGTTTTTGTGCTCACCGAACAGAGTTAGGTGCATCAGTCACTAAGAACTATGTTTGGCTAATTATATCTTTACATTAGAGAAGGCTTATTCTAATATGTATTACCATTTGAAAACCTTTTGTCAGCCAAATTCTCCTCTCAAAAGCATTTATGATAACATAAGCAACAATAAAATTAGTCTAGTCTCACCTGGAAAATCAGCTTTGGTGTCATGTTTAGGCTACAAATTGAAAAGTAATACAGTCTTCACTTTGCAATTTACATAATTCCTATTTCACTTGAAAAGAAAAATAAAAGACAAAAATCAGTGGCACAAATATTTATTATTTATTTATTATTGTGCATATATATGCACACCCCTATGATATGCATGCATACACATGTATATACACACATGCTGTTTCTAGATGCAGAGAGGTCTTATTGATAAGCAAAAGTTATCAGGGAAAATCTCTGACCTGGGTCAAGCTGACGACGCAAAACTGATAGGTCATGAAGGTCAAGACCTCTTTCAATTAACCCCACACCATGTGAATGGCATTAGGTAATTACTGTGTTAGATGTGCCAAGGTGGATTAATTGTGTGTCTATTATAATTTAGACATTGAAGTACTTATGTGTGAAACCTACAGTATATTCCTACAGTCTATTACTAGTAAGGTGGTAAATACTGATACTTAAAAATACTTTTAACTACATAAATTTCAGTTTCTAAGCAATAAATTAGTATGATGGCCAAAATACTGTCATTATTCTGAAGCCCTGAAAGGAGGTTTGTCTGACTGAGGGGTAAGCCCGTTACCATTTCATTAGAGGAGTAGCTATAGGCCCTTATCTAAAAAGCATTTAAGTCAATGAATGACAAGAACTGTAACCAATGAGAAAAGTATGTGTAGTGTTTAAAATCATTAACAGACAATAAACTTTAAAGAAGTGTATATTATTGATGTATGCATTATAAATTTATTAAATCTGGCACCATAACTACTTTTTTTATAGCTAATCTGTCTACCTTTCCCACATTCATCAGCATCTCAATTTTACTTAAGAGAATATATGTATATTCATAATTCTAACATTTATAAATATTTCTGAGCAAGCAGACCACAAAGCGTTTTTCACTGAACTGGGGCTTAGAAGATTTGTTTTACTCCTTTCACTACAAGTACCCATTGGTTAAAAAAATTTCATTTCACTCCTATGTAAAAAGGGGGGAAAAAAAGACACATGAGAACTGGAAGAGTGGGAATGTTTTGAAAGATTTGTCTCGTCTCAATTATCATGTTCCACTTAGGGTGACAAATGGCCTTAGACTGTTAAATTGGCTCTTAATACCATAGAGCACATTTGGACTTCAGGCACACTGTAGCTGGGCACACACAGAGGTGCAGCTGTCAAGCATTCAAGGGCACGACTTTTAATTCTGACCTGGCTTGATCAGAAAATTGCACCTCTATTAGCAACTACAGTTTAGGCCACAAAGATATTTGTGTTATTCTGGCTTCAATATTAAGTTACGAAATCTCAAAGCTACATAATCACTGCTACAAAATTGTTCAGTCTGTATGTTTAGATACAAAGATCGCTACAAGCAGATCACCTCCATCCATACAATGGCTTTCTCCCTGTGTCAAGACATTATGACCAGTGAACAGTAGTCTCCAGCCTCTGCAGCTGTCCCTGCCTCTGCTCAGGATCAAGGCAATCTGGAGATCATCTTTCCAGGCAAGTGGGTTCCTGGTCCAAGACCCGTCTGCTGGAAGCAAGACCAGCTGTGGTGTGAGACACCGGTTAGAAATATGCTTCCTTCTTTCACAGGGGAAAATATATGAAGAAAAGCCCTGGTTACAAACAAAAGTACTCTGCTGATGGTTGTGTGCTTCAATAACAGTGAATGACCTATGGCCTATGGCCTGGAAAATTAAAAGTGATAAAAGAAAATTCAGAGCAGGTGAGTAGGTTGTGCCTCTTGAGCAAGAGAAGAGTGGCTGTGTGTAAGTACCTGGAAGAAATCTGAAATCCAAAGCTCTCTAAAGCTTTGGAGCCTGTCTGTCCCTCTAAATAGCACAAGGCATGGGCCACAGTAAGGGCTCACAAGACAAGCTACTGCTTCTTTGAAAACAAGAATCTAGTTCTTCATCATTTTACTAAAGTGACTGATGTTACATCTATGACATGAGCATCCCTTAACAGCCATGCCCACGAGAAAGTGCATAGTGATGTTCATAAAAGGGAGAGACTACAGTGCAACTACAGCAGGATTTAGGCTTTGGATTTTTATAATACAACAAATTAGATTGAAAGACTCTCTTTTTCAGAGCGCAACAAAAAACTGGTGCTTGGCTTAGCTCTCATTCAGTTTCTCATCTATATGCAAACATCTAGCGCACAAACAAAACTAAAGCAGAACCACAAAAAAGCCTCACAAAACACCTCCATATCCATCCCATTCTGATTTTTCTTTTTCTTTCTCCTATACCTCAGCAAGCCACTCTCAATGGAAATTTAGGGAACATATTTTGCCTAAAAAGGACACTTTTCCCAACGTTTCTGCACCTGAAAATACCAGTTAACCTAAACCAAAATCCTTACATTAAAAGCTTTGAATTCCTATGTATCCAGGATGAAAAAGTTTATCAAAACCAGAATACGATTGCCAATAAGAGGAGGAGAACACAAAGGACTATCTCACAGAGCAGACTTGCAGCTGTGTCTCCACCATTACAAGGAGATATTTGAACAATAAAATTTTTCTTTTTACGGGCTGGATGTCTGCTTTTCCATGGCCAGGTTTATTCCCATGTAGAATAAAGTATTGAGGTTGTCTGAGCAATCCTTGCTTTTTTTAGGCAGAGGATTAGATAAAGAGAGAAGGAGAGAGACGTTGTGTTCCCTGTGGGATCTTCAGTTTGGGCTGCACTTTACTAGCTACACTGAAGTAAAAAATAATCTCCTTCCCAAAACATGGGGAAAGAGACAAAGTGGCTTATAACAGTCCTTGCCAATGTTTTATTGCAAAGACTAATGCAGCAGGATTATTGACCTCTTTTGACCTTTTGACCTTGGTTAACTACATCTTTAAAAAAATACCATTTGCTCCACGCATTTTCCCCAGGAATGGGAGTAATTTTTTAACCTTGTGGTATTTGTTAGGCATAGTTCACTCAGGAGTATGGAAAAAATAAATGTTCTAAACATAGCTGGTGGCATTATGAATTCTGAGCTTTATCATTGTAAAAGATGATACAGATAATCTTTTTTTTTAACTTTGCATTTTGAAAAAAAATATTATTTTTCCTATCATCTTGAGAATAGAATAAAAGACTTATTTCTCTCTTGAAATCTTCATGAGTTACATACAAATTGCAATGCGGAGTATCATTAAAGTATGTGAGCAGTCCTCCTATATTTTTTGTTAATCATTTAAAATTAAAACCGTACCTATGTCATTATAACTTGTGGATCTTTAGAAACACAATCTCTTCTTTCATTTGATGTGCCAGCTTCTTGTTTTAGGTGTTGGCGTTAGTGACAGAAAGCACAAACTTTATGACAGAATGAAAGGCTGAAAACACGTAATTAATTATCATCATCAAAAAGATTCATATTTCTCTTTGCACATAGTACGTGTACTTACATTTTAACTGAGGCAGAATCAGCACTTCCATGTACTTTCAAACATCAGAAATATTTTGGGAAGATATAGCAATTTCTGTTTCAAAGCTTTTCCTTTTTCTTTTTCTGCTAGGAGCGTATTACAAGGAAATATTTCTTCCTGTTCAGCTTTTTACACAAACACTGACTTTATCAAGACAGTTATTTTTGCCCCTTTTTCAAAGCCAGAGAAACAGTACTGTACTGCCTCACTTGCGCTGATCCTCAAAAATTTCTTTTTATAATATCACAGTATAATATTCCATTCATCCTGATGTTAATTCTTGTATGTAAATAGGTTGCTTTTACAGTCTCAGAGGTAGAATTTTATGAAACCCAGAAGTGATAGAATAAGGGCTGTGCTAGTAGGAACATCTCCACTCCAGTCCCATTGATTCACTGAGCCCTGACTCGGTGAATTTTAAGTCTTTCAGCTACTAGGTTAATTACAAAAGATATTAAGGACATAGTCCTAATGATGTTTTCTTCTAAGAGTAGTACCAAACACAAACCTCAGCTGCACTTGGGAATTTCAAAGATGTCAGAAACCACATATTTTCTGCTTTCATTACAGTGCTGATAACATCAGAGCTACCAGGGTCTGTGAAGAGTAATACAGTTGGTAGTTAAAGCTTTCTCATCTGTAGCAAATGATGTGCATGACACTAATAAAGTTTACTGTTTTACAAACATGTAATAAAAATCCATTACGTATTTTAGTGTGAAACAGACAAAGTCTCAGGTGTTCCTGAGATTTTATGTCAATCTACACACTTCTGGATGAAAAGCAAATCCTAATTATTCCCAAATGGCACTTGTGACCTAAATAACTATTTAACTGGGGGAAAGAGGTGAAGAAAGGGTAATAGTCCCACCTCTGCAGGTTTTCCAGGTCAAAAAATGGAAAAAATGTATTTCAGATGGAAAGATAGAAGATACTGTATACTGTAGCACTGTAACAACTGATGGACCAAAACATTCTTCAAATCAAATATTTACCTACCTGATAAGAAGGACCCAATTTTGGAAAAATACTCAGCTCTTTTCTAGACCAAGATGTTTGTTGTATCTTGAATTAATATTAATTAAATCACTCAGTATCTCCTTAATCTTGGTTGCTTTTCCAAAAAGGAAATAAATCATAGTTTTCCATTAACTATAATCTAATATGATTTGGCTAATGTTAATGGAGAGTTCTATAATGTGATCAATCCATTTCTTCCAGAAGCGTTCCAAAGCACTGTGTGTCCAGTCCTTGGACTAATAAAAAAATACGTAGGAAAAAAAGGGGGGGGAAAGGCAGGCATTTGAGAAACTAAAGTAATGAAAGGGGTTTGTTTTAAAGTTAACTTGATTTTTCCATGCTAGACCTAGAAACCTTAACAGCCAGTCTCCAGGTGTGTACATTTAATGCTGTTTAGCTTTTTTACTGAAACACCAACAATCAAGAGATACAACCTTAATCATTACAAAGTACAGTACAGCAATTGCTCAGTGCTGATTAATGTTAATATATTGGCATGCTGCTGTTTGAATCCAGATGTCATGACTTGCAGAGAAGTCCTGGTGGATCTCTTCACTACCAATGCCTTTCTTTTGATAGAAATATGTAGAAATAGAAATTTACAGGAATTTTTTTTTAAGTTGTATTCGTATCATACAAGCTCTGATGCTGAGTGTATCACATAGATCTCATAATAAGATATGAGTGACTTGTCTGGGTTTATTATTATTACCTGAGTTTTTTTGTGTGCTTTGGTGCACAATCCCATTGCATTATTTTAGTAGTCTGAAGTTCGATACTTCCTTTTCCTACTATAAAACATGAGACACAATCCTCAAAAGAACATGGAAGCACCAGCAGTACCCTTGTTACTTTGTTCCTAGATTAAGTGGCCCTGGAGTTTAAAGACCCTTGGTGGCCTTTTCAAAGCTCCTTAATACTTTGTATCTGATGGAACCATATTTCACAATGTGGTTCTTCTAGTACAAGGAGTACTTCATGAATACCACAAAGGTTTAGCTTTCACTTTAAGTATGAACTCAAATCTCTGTAAAAATCTTCTACTAGACCCCACATCTATCAGCTGAGCCTTCACGCTCTTTGTATTTGGCCATCCACCTTTAGTGTGATAAAATTTGCATTGGTTGCAGTCAGAAACTTAGTATATTTTCCTAGGTATTTAAGCCAAAAAGCTAGAAGAATAAAGGTAAGGATTTATCTTTAGAATAAAATAATTTATCTTATGACTTCTTCTGTTATTCTTTTTTTGGATATATTAGCTAGTGCAGAAATACCAATATTTTATTAAGCTCCTTCAATGCCATTCAGAATGTGAAATCCTAACCCTTATATGGCCCTATTTCACCAGTTTGTGAAGTGGAACTAGAAAACTTCATTTGCCTCTCAGCTGAGTATAAAAAACCTGAGTGTTAGCCAATCATCCCAGTGTACAGGACTCTTTATGAATAACCTGGGAAATATTCAGGGAGAAAATGTGGCTCGCTCCCAGATCACTCCAAAAAGCATTCCTTGCATCATAAAATCCCTGGATTCTACTGCAGGATGATGCAATTTAGAGGCTACTTCAAGGATTCAGGGGAGAACAACGACTGATTAGTGCTTTCTTGTTTTGTTTTCCTTTTGTCCCTCTCTTGGGTTATGCAAAGCAACAAATTATAACAAACTGGATTAAACTGCTCTGGAAATTATTCAGATCATGAAGCATAATAGATCTGAAGAACCATCATATCGTAAATGCCCAGAAATAGTTATGTTTCATTATGTGATTGATAGATTAATCCATTATGGAATGAATGTCACTGCTCATCCTTTGGTAGTACCCTGTAAAAGAGCTTATAAAGTATAGTAATAACATTTAGACACGCTTAACTAATTATGCTATAGAAACGTACTGAAATGCTACTACACTCAATATTGTTTGTCATTCTAGAATGATTTTTTACTGGTTTGTGAGCAGCAGTAGTGATACTGCTCAAAGAGAGCATCTGCAATTCTGCAGACGTCTGTATCAATTTTTTGTAACCATCTGAATACCATTTTTATAAGAGCAAGGCTGACTTCCAGCCTCATTAGTTTGACCTAATCAGTGAGCACACCTTTAGCATTTAACACACACCTTTTGCTTAGCTTTTGCTGAATATACACCGAACAATGCAACTTTAACTAGACGGGGCTGTTTCTCACTTCTACAACTGATTTGCCTACTGAAGGCAAGTTCCCTAATAGTAGAGAGGGACACAGCATTTATAGTGTGATGTGTATTTTTAAGCAAATTCAATCAGTGTTTAGTCCACCAAAATCATTCAGTATGCATGCTTAGAAACCTTTAAGTGGGGTAGTCGCATGTGCCTGGAAGCTTACTTTAAATAGGAGTAGTTCAAAGCATTTACATCAAAGCCCTAATTTTTTTGCCATTAAAGACTGTGGAGGTGAGTTTGGCAGGCACCAAGCCTTGCATTCAAAGCCAGAGGCAAATGTATATATCTCTAGGCTTGTTCTGTTCGTGTTTTCATTAATTGCAAAGAATGTATTGCTTTAGGCTTACTTTACACTAGATAACAGAATCACTTCAGCAGAAGTAAGAATTCTTTAAATCACCCACGGAATTATCTTAGATACAGACATTGAAGAATTTTGTGGTCCCTATTTTGCTGTGAAAAAATGCTTCAGATTTCTCTTTATCTTTTACAAGAAGAGCCATGCCCTCACCAGTAGAAGATAGTTTACTTACATGCTCAGCAACGCTAATGGTACTAATTCTCCGAATTGTTCTGAGATAGGTGAAAGAGTTATGGGAAATGGGAGGAGAAAACTGAGTGGGGATCAAGTGATTAAAAGAAAAAAAATATTTTAGTGGTTTCATGGCTCTAAACTACAGTGACTTTGTGGATAATTATAAAGCTTATACTCTTGAACCTGACATACCTGCAGTGACCCATATTGCCCCCATTAACAGTCGCCAACTGTCAGTGTCTCTGTTGGCTCCTCAGCTATATGTGAGAGGGAACAACAGAAGGAAGGGCAATTTTGTTGATGGAATTTGTTATCTGAAAGTTGCAGTGACAAACATAAAGGAACTAAGGAAGTAAGACAGAAGAGCAGTTAAAAACAAACTATATGTAAGCTGCTAGCAGAACCTTCAGGGTAAAAAATAATCATTCCTTCAGGAAGAAAGGAAAATCATATGGATTTAGACAGACTTATTTTTATACCCTTCCTATTCACCATTCCCAGCTAGAAAACATCCTAGCTGCGCCAAACTGTGGTGCTGGTAGGGAGGTAACGGTTAAAGACCAAGAGTTAAGGAAAAAGGGAACACTCACCAAGGTCATCTTGAGCAGAAAGACCTTTGTGTTTGGGGTCCCAGATGGTTTTGGTTTTAGCTATAGAGGGTTATGCAGCGTGAAACCAACTTTTCAGAAGAAGCTCTTCAAAAGCCCTGGCAGAGATGGGGAAGCTCCTTATCTAACATGTCAACAGAGTTGATGTGCAATACTTGTGGGGGTAGCAGCCCCTCCAGCTGGAATGACATCAATATGCAATCACCTTGAAATGCCTGGAATACTAATGCGGTAATTAACACTAATACTAATACTGTAATTTGCAAATGAAATCTAAGGTATCAGGAGTCATCTGGGCTTGCAGAAGTTTTGGTCACTGAGTTTTCACAAAGATTGGGTGGTGTGTGTGTAACAAATCAATCAATTTAACAGTCTTAATTAATTATATCCCTATGAAGTGTAGACACTCAGCTAGATACTTTCCCTCCAACTGGAATGGAAAGATCAGAGGGGAGCCAAATTCTTCGGTCTTTCCATAAGCATTAAATTATCACTGGGGTTTCTCAAATTCCAAGGCCCTGTTTGCCCTTACTAAAGATTGCTCTATTTCACACGTACAAGTAGAGAACTCTCCAAGGACAAAAGCTCTGCCTGTGCTTGGGGCAAAAAGGAAGGCTTTTTTATTCTTTTTTTTTTTTTTTTTTGTGATGTGGAAAAGCTCAGGCCAGAGGTTTTAAGCACATAGGACTGAGTTCTCAGTATCATTGTCAACCGCAGAAGGTTACAACAGGAAAGAAACAGCAACTCAGCAGGGTAATGCAAACACATGCTGGGGAAGTGAGGGCTGCATTTAAGAAATGAAAGAAGTTAATGCTTTGGGTTAATGATAATTTTTCTGGAAACTCTCAGGAGGCCTAACTGTATTCTGGGAGATCTTTGGTTTCTGAGGATTACAAAGCTTCTGCGTTTTCCCTCACACACAGAAAAAGCACCAGTGCTATGTGGTATATAGTTGTGCTAAGAAGTGAAGCTCTCTGGAGCAATAGCTCACCATTTTCCCTGCATTCCAGTGAAGCCGCTGTTGGAATGCCACTAAGGCCCCTGCAGCTGCTTTTTTAGTAGGTGGTTGGACAGAAAAAAGCCTTTGGGGAGGGTCTGCCCAAAAGACAGCAGTAGCAACACAGGGATTACAATTGTCAAAGTTGTGCATTTGCCTTATCCGTGCATGTGTGCATACTAATGGAGTAATTTGATTATTTTTTAAAAGACATGCTCGTTGCTTTGTTGGTTTAGTAATCAAGGATTTGAAAAGCAGCGTTTTTCTACAGTAGGGATTAAATTATCTGCCTTTATGGTTTGTGTTTCTTTTTGTTCCCTTCTCCCTTTCTTCGTATTACCTGGCTCTTTACTCCCTCCCTTCTCGATATCCTATTTACCCACTGTTGCTTAAATCCCCCACCTCCACAGCCCTGCTTTTGGTGTTGTTCTGCTCCCATCTTTCACCACCCTTTGTTTGTTACAAATAAGATGTGATCGTAGTTACACACCTGCTGTTCTCATTTCATGATAGCATCAGAATAGTACTTTCCCAGCAATGTGAGACCGACAGCTTTTTGTTGGGCTTTTTTTTTTTTTGCACATCTTTTTGAATATTTGGCATTAAGTGAAAAGTAGTCATTTCCTTTCACATTACTGCTGTTTTGAACAAGCGCGGTTTCAATTTCTTTGAAAACAAGAGAACAAAAAAATCTATTCTTTGGACACGTCTTTGCTATTTTGCCATATAATGACAATATTGACTCTTCTCTTCATGCCATTAGATCATCTACCTTGAGGCCAGGGCAATAAAGAGGTTTCATTTCTCTCACCTAACCTTGCCATTTATTTTAAAATTGCATATGTCGTGAAGACTCTCTCACAGACAAAGCATATACATCATAACCATCTCCCTTCATTTCAGGTTATCTAAAACGTATGTCCCTGCTCATGCTACCTTTACCTCTGTCTTCAGGAAGTTATTTCAGAGTTGCTTCCTCTAGTTAATTCCTAACCATTGGAAGTTAATAGTTGTTTTGCTTTTAGTTTTGTTTGCTCAGCATTACTCTGATTTGTGCCTTGAACATATCCCATCACCGTTGCCTTCAAACTGTTTGCACAGTTAACAGTGCCAGCTACCTCTTTATTGCCTTTTTTCAGCCCTTTTTTCCAACTGTTGCCATGTATTTGCTGTTGCCATCTGCTTGCTGAACATTTACATCCCACTTAAAAACCTGTCTATGTTCACATGGGTTGTAGATGGAGAGCTCTTTTCTTGGTTTGTTCATAAGTTAATTTACCATCAAAGAAAAAGAAAAAATTACCTCCAGTGATTATTTCCTCTGTCTCCATTTTTGCAGGGTGGGAAATACAAATTAGTCTTTTGTACAAATGTAGAATCAAGTGTACTGTTGATGCTAAACAACTTTTGTATATGTATTTATTAACTGACACAGAGAAATATATTTAGGAGCAATAGCTATAAAAGGTTTTCACAGTTCCTTACTTTGCTTTGAATTAGGCTTTTGTGGTATCAGCTGCAGTATCTGAGTTAGAAGTTAATCTGTTGCAGCTTTGGGATAAATGTATAATGCTAAGATTACACTGAATGCTATTACTATTTGCATACCCCTCAAATCAATTAAATAAATTAAGCCAATAAAACTGCTAAGCCAAATAAAGCATCATCATCACAGCAGCTTTTAGTCATGATTATGTACACAAAACTCTCAAATAGTACTGCTTAGAATCTCTAATTTCATCCAATTGCCTTTGAATTTACATTAGTAAAACTCAAGCTAGAAATTCATTAATTCTCTTTGCAAAAATACTTCTATAATATCTTGGCAAATATAAGTGTTGTTTATAATCATTTTATGAACAGAAATGAATTCTACTGTGTATTTGGTAGATGCATCAGAATATCAGAGGTCTTAGAACATGTGATATCTTCAATACCACTTATTAGAAGTATTAGATTACTAGGTATCTTAGAATATGAGGAGTCTTCAATATTGAGAGTATTTTCTGTTATTATTGACATCTGGTAATGCCACAACTCTTATCTGAAAAACTTGAATTCTATATGATCACACTTTCACAAAATGTGTACTATAAATGAATATACATCTTCAAGTCCAATATTGTGAGTTTTTCAGTTTTTCCTTAATTTGACCCCTACTGAAAAGTTGGGGGGTTGGGGGTTTTTTTTGGTGTTTTTTTTTTTTTTGTTTTGGTTTTGGTTTTGTTTTTTTAAATTAAGATGAAAATTCAGGTGTCACCTACTTGGGTCCCATGCAGGCAACAGGCAGTTTATGCCAAGAATCTGTAATGTGGAAATAATTCAGACTTCTGAAATACGCAAAAAATTAATACTTTTACACCAGGTATATACATTGACTATGAAGCAAAATGGGGAAATTCTGAATTATTATCTTTATTCTAACCATCTGCCAGCAACTTTCATCCTTCTTTTCCCTTTGACCTACCTAGTTGTCTGTATGCCCTAATGAAACTGAGCTACTCTGGGACACCGAGAAAACTGAAATGAAAGAAGAACATGAAGTAGTCAAAGGTTCTTGTTTAATGAACCTTTATTAACCTCCTACGCATTCCTTCTCATTATGTTGATTTCAGTCTTAGAAAAGATTTTAAAAATATATTCAGAGAAACTGCCTGCTGTGGAAAAGTTTGGTTTGTGAGGAATGTGGTAGTGTGCCAGTTCTTTCAGCATGGAAAGAGAAAAACTAAGAACGCTTACCAATTAAGGCAATGTAATTCAGCACGCCAGAGCCAACTGCAAAATAACCCTGCTAAGACTGAAATGATATAACTGCAGCATAACAGTGCAATCCTGGTAAGGATTTGTGAGAATCAGTTCCTATAAGACAACCTTACAATAAAACTAATTTGTGGGCAAAGACTTTCACCAAGGAAAGTAACACCTGGGAGGAAAAGAACTGCCTCACTGTTTGTGGTGTGACTAGATAGCATAAACCAGTAGAGACTAAATAAACCATTATTAAAGTCACTATTGAGCAAGGAGATAACGGAGTCTTGAAAAAACACACTTGAATTGGTAGCACCTTAAAGTCAAAATAGCTATGTTGATTTATATAGTTGAGAATGCAGCCTTTTATCTTCAAAGAACTCCAGCTCAAGGAGCTTTGAATCCTATAGGACCGAAGTATTATTATTTCCCTCAAGACAGTTTCTCAGTATGGGGACGTTGCTACAGGGTGAATTTATTGATTGTGTTGTTGATGCTACTGACCATATGGAAACTGCACTGTATTTTCTCAGATTTCAAGCTCAACTTTAAGGATTTCAAGTTCAGTGCTCCTGCCTTGTGGAATGAAAGAGAAGCTTGTTAATTTGCTCTTGACCTCGAGGGATAACTGTCATGAAAGACATTGTCCCCCTTAAGTAGCTTAATATTTCTCTTGCCTTTGTTATTCCTAACAAGAGTACAAACTCTCTCCTGACCGGGTCTTGGCAGGGAGGATCTGCCCTTTTCTACCTTTAGCTGTCAGTCTAGCTATAGTTTGAGATGTTTAGCCCAGGTATACTTGCATTCCTCTTTGATTGTACAGAAACAACCCAGTCTGTGCAAATCTCTGATATAAAATACAATGCTACCTTAATAACATTACTGGAGGTGAAAGTGAATACTGAGCGTTATTAAAGGAAGGACTTAGTCTACACACATTGTGAGATGCTGTAGTAGCTCTGAGGAGATTAATAAAACCATCGGCATCACAGACATTGGACTTCCACATGGAGCAGGAGAACTGACGGAGTTAAAAATACCTGTGATGTTATGCAACAGTTAAATCAAGACTCGGATCAAAATTCTGCAGACTAGCCACATGTCTATTAAAGATCTGAATAAGCAATGCTGCCCTCATTTTTACTTTCTTGTTTCAAACACAATTATGCTACATAAAAGGCTAGTCAATCCAACATCCTCAAACATAACATGTTCTCTCTGTATTAATTTTTCTAGTGTTTCCTGTTCAGAGAAAACAGTTTAGGATTTACTTCATACACTTAAAATTTTGTCAGCACATCTACTCCTCCTGAAGGTATGCAACTGCATAGTAGCACTTGTGGGAGGATACCAGCAGTACTGTAACCATAATAGTAGTATTGGCGAAGGGAATTTGGAAGAGGAGGCAGCAAGCAGAAGAGAGAGAAAAGAAAACCAGAAGGGAATAATTTATCTTCCAATATAGATGGCTTGTCCTAGCAGCAGGCTTTAATTACCTTATTAAACTAACTAAATTTGGGGTTTTTTTTGAAATATCCAATCAGGTCAGAAATTCTAGAGTACAGAGTGAGTATTTTTCTTTTGAAATTCCCTGTCTTTACTTACTTTCTACCAAAGAAACACCTAGAAGCTTGAGGATATATTTATCTATGCATTATAGGTGTTAGGTAAAAAAATAAAAAATAAATCCCAAGCCAGAAGAATTTATTACCTATATAGATAACCAAGAAATTGCTGTTTTCTATATTTCACCAGGACAAAAATCAGGGAACAGCACAATCCAGTGATTTGCGAAAGGTCCTACAGCAAATTGTGGTGCTTTGAATTCAGCTCCAGCCCTTCTGTCTTCTGGTCCTGAGAAAGGTGTTAGCCTTCCCTGCTGGCAGGATGGGCGTCTAGCAGCATTCCTATTTCGACCTCTGCGGTAAAACTGCACTGGACTATGTCGAGACTCAAGCTCCTTTGACTATATCACCTTCCGTGGGTATACCCTAAAAGATGATGCAACGCACAGCCACTTGTTCATTCCTTTTTCCACACACACTAAACAGCATTAAGGCAAATGTCACAGGCGGAGCTGACAGAAATAAATTGCACAGAAGTGATGAAGCACGGAGAATTATTTAGTAATAGCGGAAACTTCTAGTCAATACTGACCTTTACCCAAGTGGCAATATTTCTAGGTGATGAATAATTGCAGACATACACGCAGTGCATATATACCTTTCTGAATCTTTGACTTTCTATGTGGTTTTTGTCTATTTAGCCAATATTTATTCTCCCTCTACTGTATTTGTCTATTAAAAGATATCAAAATGGAAGCAGTCTAACATTTTTTTTTCAAAGCTTTACTTATTTTATTAGCAATTTCAATACATTTTTTATCTAAAGCAAATGTTAATGTATGACCTTCTGCAACAGCAGTTTTACATCCTGAGGTGACAAACAGATTTTAAAATGCACCTGGTACCTTTCATCTCTCAGTCATAAGTGGGCTTCAAAACCAGTGAGAATATACTATGACCAGCTTCAATGACATTCTTGGAAGAGTATAGTATAACTCAGAGTTGACTAAGGGCAGCAGAACAGAACTGTCTTTGAACCATTTTCTAATTACACAAAAGTTTACCAACAATTTTGGCCACAAGTCCAAGTAAATGACATTACATATTTATACCAGCTGCATGTGTTTAATGCTGCAATTTTTATCTCATGAACTAGAAACATTGCCAAAAGTACTCTTGAACTAGTGGAGAACTCTGCTGCAGTAAGATGTCTATTTCTGTTAAATTAACAGGGTGCGCACCACGTTTGCAATCCATGCTTTCGTTGGAATGGAAGATTTTCTATAGAAATAGCTAGTTATTTTTCTTGCATTCTAAAATTGGAAATGGTATAGAAAAGCAGTGTGTATTGTCTTAAAATATGAGCGTACCTGTAGGCTGTGCATGGCTGGAAAACTCAGCAGAAGGGTGACATCCTTGTAGTGTTTTCTTGGTCCTGCCCTCCAGAGGGGAGACCGGGAACGTTTCCATAGCTCTCTGCAGCTCTCCTCTGCTCTACAGGTCCAGGCTGCCTTCTGTAATCCAAGGCTGTAGAGGCAGGAGGAAGAACCAAATGATACCTTTAGATTCCAGACATAAGAAGCAGTCAAAAAATCCATAAAAATAATCCATCAATTTAGGCATCAATAAGATGTAATTGATAATATGGTTGAAATAATAGTGAATCGATCTAAGTTGCTGGGTTTTTTTGGGGGTTGTTCATTGGGTCGGTTTTTTTTTTTGTTCCTCCACAGTAGATCTATATCCTGGAGCAAGAAATCCTGTACAGAAAAAATGTTTCTTTGTCTTCACTTTCAGATGACAACTAACAAGTCTCTTTTCAACAAGATTCTTATAAATGATAAAGGTATCTGTCACTGTTCTTTGCTTTTGAGTCTTTGGTTCAGTGGCTGTTAAACTATACTAATTTTACTAGTGATTTTTTAAATAGGATTTTTTAATAACAGGTTTACTCGTGGACATAAGAAATATGCCTAGATGTTAGGTTTACATATGTAAAAACGATCTTTGGAACTTACGAGAAATGCCAAACAAGGCTTTAGTCTTGTACTATTGCACATGTATAACACCAATGTATTAATAATGCAGACAAAACTCAATTTAAAAAAGCTACCATATGTATGACAGATTCTTCTTAAGATCTCCATTTCCTACTACGAACCCTTTTTACATAAGTATTTTATATTCACTGAAGTCAAAGGAACTGCTTTTGTAAGTAATGTGATACTATTAGCTCTTTTTTAATTTCAACAGCAACCCTCTTTTAGAAAAAAGACTCTTTATAAAAGCAATTAGAAGCATTCCTGTATTAGCAATACAGTATTGTTTGAATTTCATACTGCCACATATATTTTCCAGAGAAGTATAGTAGTGTATCCAGAGCTGGGAGTTCTATATAGAACAAAAATATAAGCAACTCATGTTGGAAGTCAGTAGTTTTCTATTTAACCAGTGACAGCTTTGTTTTAATTGTTATCCTAGTAAAAAGTAATAAATAATTATGGAAAAATGAAGAGAATAATTGATTTCACTCCTTAAAAAAGGGCTGATTCTCCAGTTATCTTGCTCCAGTTTAGAAATATATTTGAGTTATATTTTTCCCCAGTGCTATTTCCAAAGCATTTAGTATTCATCTTTAAAATAGCAATTTAGAGAAAGTGTCTTACATTATGGTCCAATTCTGCCCATGTTAATTTCGATATAAAGTTATCGCCATTTTCCATTAAATGATTATTATCACTCCAAATCTGACAAATTGTACTTTCCATCCCACTCTGTCAAGTCATTTGGGAACCAACGAGAATAACTTCCTAGTTTCTTGAGGGATGTACTGAAATTTGGCAGAAAAGATATACAAACATTAATGAGAAGAAGAACTGGGAAAGCTCCCTTCAGGCCGGGTGTTAAGCTGTGTTTGCTTTCTCTTCTAAGTGAAGTTGACACAGAGATTTGCTTGAGTACTGAACTGAGAAATGGTGCTCCACTGCCCTGGAACATCCGTCGCTGGTGTCCCTGGCTAAAGCATCTGCCCCGTTCCGTGGCATCTTGCCCTATGCCAGCTTCCTCTCAAACTTTCAGAAGCATTTGCTGAGGCTTGACTACACATATAGTGAGCTTACCCTCCTAATTTCCTAAGGACACAGTAGACATTTAAATAGAAAATTCACAGTGAAACTTTCCTTGAACTCCAACAGACTAAACTAACTGTAATAGATAACAGTGATGCAGAAGCTTCAACTGGGAACCAGAGTAGTTCTAGGAACAGTCTTCAGAGACACTAAGTTTTAACAGTGAGAGAGGAAAATATTTTTTCTTAAAGTTTTAAACATGCAGAGCAATGACTGAATGAAGAAAAAGGTGTCATGGATAGGACATAGAAAGTGCATGCATTACAATGACACGAAATGTGTGTAACTGATAACTTTGCTGTTTCACAATGAAAAAAAAAACCTGAATGTAAAATGAAAGTTATTGCAGTAAGAGATGATTAAAAAAAAATAGAGCAGAAAGGCTTTTCTGTAATTTTGATCTTGCCAGGAGCTTTTTGGAAAACGTCAACATACAGTGACCACCGCATGAATGTGAGAGGAACAGTAACATACTGGCAAATGAAATGAGGTGAAATGATGCCTGCCCAATAGTTCACGTCCAAGCTAGTTATTCTGGCTGTTTACCCAAACCAAGCCTTGCCTCATTTCAGTATTCTTCCTCCAGTGTTTTCTGGACATCTGTGACCCTTACTAATCAAGCTGACATCATCTGCCTGTATGGCTGCTCATACTTGTTGACGTACCACTCGCATGCTTCTTTTCTGATCTTTCTAATAATTATCCTAGTCCTGTACTATAACATAGACTGCGTGTAGGGCTACTAAGTTAAAATCAAATGATAACTCTATGGTAGTAGTTTTTTTACAGAAATTGGTTTAAACTCATGAAATATTGCATCAGCTAATAATTCTATAATTACTGTACATGTCATGGAATGTCTTAACAAAACTTCTACTGAGAAAGAATTACTTTTATATTAGAAGAATCCATTATTTTGTAGGCCATAATAACATAGAAAGATGTGAAATTTGAATTGGCTTTTGTTTAAACTTGTGATAATACATGCTTTTTTCTAATGTAAATTTTCACCTTTCATTTAATTTTTAAAGACATTTAATGTTTTAAAGGCTTTTATGAAGAGTTAGCAGGACGCACTTTCTTCAAATGCAATAAAAACCCCGTGATCACAACTCTCCATGAACTTTAAACAATTAAAAGGAAATTAAACAAAGTAACTTCATAGCTTTCAAAGGCTGCTACATATAAGTAAAAACCTCTAAAAATCTAATAAACTTCTGAAAAGATCTAGCAATTATTATTTTTTTAAAGTTTTGTTCATGATGGCATTACAGGTCATTGTGTGTAAGATGGAAGACTGTCCACATCCCTGTTCCTTGACGTGAATTCTGCCATCACTACTTCAGCAACTAGCTGGGAGGAAAGAGAGTTTTCTTTGGAATCTCATTCTTCTACCAGTATACCCAGCAGCAATATGTACCCTTAAGGTCAGAGAACCTGGTGGTATTTCTTGGAGATTTTCTCACTGTCCACTCCTCTTGTGCTGCACCTGCCCAGATATCCAGCCCTCATGAAGAAGGCTTTCTCCTTCAAGAGTGAAGTAGGAGCCTGATTCACAGCTGCCTGAGACCTTTAAATATCCACGTGCCTGAAAGCAAATTGAATTGTTCTTAGGACAGAAGGTTATTTCGATGGCACTTAAACCCTGGAAACCACATAAAATCTCTTCAGGCAAGGTTCTCCAGTGCTTTGTTGTCCCCACTAATACAAAATATTTCCCAAATACTTAAATTTGAGTCCATTAGACATTCATCATCCTGCTTCTCACTGCAGCACATTTCTACATAGTTGGAGGTAAATTAACACTTCTTTGCTCTTTCTATTCTCTAAATTACCATACTCCAGAAGTCCTTTATTGTTTTACTATAGACTGTGTTTTCTGAACTCTGATCATTCTCTTTGCTCTGTAATTTTTCCACAGTCTTTCTTAAAGTGGGGTTCATTCTTGGAGGAATACTCCCACAGGAGCCATAGTAATGCCAAGTAGAAGGAAAAATTATTTTAATGTTGAATGTCACATTCCTGTCTCAATAAATCAGTATAGTTTGCCTTATTTTCTTTTGCAACAATACAGTATTGTTGGCTTGTGGACAATTTTTCTTTAACCCATGAATTCTTGTCTATTAAATGACTACTTAGCTAATTGTTTTGCAACCTGTAGTATGCGGCAGATTATTCTGGCTCTATCAAAGTACTTTTTGCTTATTCCTACTGTAGTTAGCGTTTTAAAATAGACCATACCATTAATGTGAGATCACTTTAAATTCTAATCTTTAAGATGTACTTCCATTATCAAGTCTGCAAATTTAATAAGAACTCCCTATTTCATCCTCCAAAATGTCAATGAAAACAGTACATAATCCTGGAGCAAGAGTGCCTGTAGCATGTTGGTGGATACGTTCTTCAAAATTTATATGTACCATTAGTAATTACTCTTTAAACATTTTTTTGAAACAAATTTTGCACATGCTATAATACTTTCATCTGAATAACATTTTTTTAATTTGATTCTAAGAGCAGAAGACAAAGCCAAAAGCTCTGCTAAAATGAAGATATGCAGAAATGCTCTTCTTTTCTATCTTGAAGGCTTGTTGCTATGTTATATGAAGAAATTATGCTACTGTTACAGTTTGGTCTTTACAAATTCTTGTTGGCCATTATTTTATTGCCTATATTATCTTCTGAGTTTTCACAGATTGGGCCTTGCTATTTTTTTCCATCCTTTGTTTGATGAATTTAGTTTCTAATTTTACTTATTTATTTTTGTTCCCATATCCATCTTTACTGACCTGCCCACAGGCAGTATGCTTTCTGGTATATGACATCAATACCTTGAAAGTTAGTCAAGTTGCAAGTGCAGCTTGATATTGTTGCTCTGTCAGGTTCCAGCTTCTTTATAACATACTCCTCTGCAGGATTTTTCCACCACGTTCCAAAAACTTGTTGGACTGCCTGGATGGAATTCATATCATCCTACTTTAAGTATCTTCTGCATAGACATCTGCATCTTAGGTTTTCATTCAAAGTTCTTTTTGATAATGTAACAAAAATAGACATCTTTAATGCAGAGTTACTCAGATCTCAGCACCATTTTAGTGCCTCTTGACTAGAAAGCAGCCAGCACAGATACAGATGTCCTCTCTGTAGAAGTCTCAAACCAGGACACCTTAGTCAGGTGAGATCCTACCTCCAGGCCTTACTGCATTCTTTCCATAGATTATTCTTGAGTAGGGACCAATGACTACCAAATTATTACAATATTATGATGAAGTCCTATGCTTGGATTAGTCTGTTTTTCACCTCCAGGACCATCACCATGACAGCGTCCATCTTCTTTCTCCTTTAATTCCAAGCAGTATTAAGAGGACTCTGAACACCTGCAGGAAACGTATTCTTCTCTGTAATCTTGGTTCTCAGAGCAGATTTAAGGACATTTTAGAATATTTTCTCGCCTTCTTTAGTCTCCTGCTTGCCTTTTCTGAGCAAGCTATACCCTTCAATATCAATGCTGTGACACATGTGAATCATCTGACAAGATTTTAATCAACAAAATGTCATTTACAGCAAAATGCTGGCCATGTAATAAAGCCTCCAGTTCCTCCTACTTAATCCTTACATTATCTAATACATTTGGTGGACCAACCCACCATTCTTCTTTTTGGCTCTCCTCTGACCTTACGGTAAATACTTCTTTCCTTGCCAATATTTAGACTTTTGTTAAGGGCAGAATAGTTCATACTGACCTGGTGGGTTTTGTGAACCTGTCTCAATAAATCAGTCTATTGGTATGAGAGAGGTGCAGTTCCTCCTTGTGCCATAGGGTTTATGGAACATTATTCCATGGTCAAGGCAGCTGACGTTCTGCTGGCAGCACCATCTGCTCACTCACATATTTATCTCCATGTCCCATCTGTCCCTAAGCCTTGACCTTTGATCAGCAGAATTGACAAAAAAGCCACCTGAGCTCCTGACCCCTTCACCTCCCCATTCCCAGAGCCTTACAGTAGCTTTTAATCTGTGTAAACTCATTCCCAGTAGTGTTATTAACATCCGCATGGAACATAAGCATGGGGCAGTGTTCAGAGGGCTGGAGGAGCCTTGGCAACATTTCAGTAACACCAAGGATTTGGGATGCTCGGAGGCAGCACGCCTCCCAGAACGTCAAGTCTTGTCAACAGATGGGTCCCACTGTCACTCTCATCACCACTGTCATTGATAATCTTCTCACAAAAGTGGTGTTACTTGGTGTTTTTCATGTAACGTAATCCTTTAAATTCCTAACTTCATAAGAATTTCACATTCTTCTCTTCCAATCTCTCCCCCTCCGTTATTGTCACTCTGGTAAAATTATAACTTCTCTATTTACAGAGAAAAGCTCAAAAACATAAGTCCTGACTGTCAAGAAACCAGAATATGAATTAAAATGAAACAAAACAAAACCACATATTTTTTGTCTTTACAGAAGCCTATGATTTTTCAAGCATATACAGGTTTGGTAATTCCAGTGATCATTTTGCCAACCACAATTAAAAGTACGGTAGAATAAAAGAATACAAACTCATCCATCCTTAGGGATACGTGGTTGAAGAGAAGGTGAATGTCTTTAGTAATAAGGTTTTGCTTTAGCTAAACTTCTGACTGCATTCTTGAAATACTTCCTGAAAAATACTTTTGTAAGAAGCGCAAGTTTACAGTGGAATGAATCTATACACCCAGAGTGCAGTGCCATAGAAAAAGTCATGCTTCTGAAACATTTTAAGGGGCACCTAATATAATATCAAATCAATCTTTTTGTGACATAACGATTAGCTGCTGTGAGGATGCATCCTTCCCTTTCTTTAAATTTATAAGCAAGCAGGTGGGGATAAGAAAATTTTAGGGAAAATCTCTGAAACGAAGCCAAAAGTATAAACATTCTATGGTGCAAATAATGATCCATTATGGAAAAAAAATTGCTCATCATTATAAACATTTACTTTTTTTTGGTCATTTTCAGATCCTTTGTGGGAGAAAAAGATTCATTTTGAAGAAGACTAAATAAGAAAGAAAATCAGCTTCAATCAAGCCTTTAAAAAGATTTCTCATAACTCACTCATTGAAACACCTGGGAGGAAAGAACAAGACACTAAATATTGGAAAAAGGAAACTTCACACAAAACTGTGAAGCACAAAGCATCTCATAACATATGCAATGATGAATGTGATGATATTGCTAGATCATCTCTATAAAAAGTAATGGCGATATTATTCTTTAAAAAAAGTAAACAACCAGAAATATATATTATGCCCAAACAGACAATTCTTTCGACATGAAGTAGTCAGTGATCAGGAGAAGATAAAGACTTTGTAAAGTTGACATATAAACAAGAAGTGCAATTTTGAGACTGGGGAACACATATCAAAATGTTTAGTAATTGGATTTTTAAAAAACATCATGCAGCTAATAATTGAATTTCCTCTTAAATAAGTGATGGAGAAGCATCACTGTCCAAGTCAGGCAAAATTCAAGATATCCAATGAAAAAGTAGGGGGACAGTGGTCAAGAACAAGCAAAGGCAAAATCCCTAGAGAAACAAGGAAGCCCATAAAAATGCTTTTTAGAAGAGTGGATTTCCCGTGGCAAAATTCTGGCTGTTGGAGACAAGGCAGAATGCAGCAGAGAGGAGAGAGGCTCAGCCAACAGAAGTACATCCAGGATGTGTAAAGGAAAAGTCAGAAGGATTGTCTGTCAAAAAGAAAGAATTAGAGAAATCACCTAATCAAGGGTAAGTGCTTCACATAACCTACGATCTGTTTTCAAAGTCAACGACCATGAGCAGGTTGCGTTTGTTAATCTCAAACCCAGCAGTACTACTATTAAATTTAAAATGGATTTAGGGGCAGAGGTGACTGGGATTTGTAAAGAGACTTTACAAGAGATGATCCC
The DNA here is from genome assembly GCA_008711295.1 of Anarhynchus alexandrinus. NCBI lineage: Eukaryota > Metazoa > Chordata > Aves > Charadriiformes > Charadriidae > Anarhynchus > Anarhynchus alexandrinus. The sequence continues at coordinate 1,035,585 of VUYV01000266.1, forward strand.
TGGAACCAGATGGAGCGGTTGCGGGTAGTGCTCAACAGCCCTGGGGACGTGTAAGTTGCCTTGTTTAGTGCAAAGTCTACCTTGGCAACACAGGGAAGGCGTGTGCGTTCGACAAACTTAGCATTAATGGGCTTCCAAACACTAAAATGCCTAACTAAATTACAGTCATTGAGAAGGAGATTAAAAGGAATTGGAAGAAGCTTGGCCCAAATTTGGCAATAATGGCAACCAGTGTAGAATGTAGTGAAACAAGAGACCGTATTTCATGCCTTTTTCTTACGCATTTTTGCCATTCTTGCTGCTCATGTGGCAGGAAGGCTAAAGAACACGGCAAAAAAACAAAGTAGCAGTCATTATTAAACTGACAGCGTGGTGCGTCCTTACAGTGCTGATGCTACTCATCGCTTAGCTAAGCCATGCATACATTTTTTACTGAAATTAACGTGTTAAGAGTAATATGATGTTAATAACTAAATGCAGTATTCCAAGATGTCCAGCCTCGAAGAAATGCTGCATCTAAAGGCCTCCCAATATCACACAGGCTTTTTTTGATGCCCATGACACATTAGAAACATATTTCACGTTTTGATGCTATAGAATTTGCAGAAATGTTCTCTCCAATAGTTTCTGACTGATTTAGTCAGTTAATTTTTTAAAATTTTTCTATAATTTCTAAGAATGTCTAGGTGATACTTAAGAGAAAAATAAGGACTTTTAAAATCATATTTATTAATATTTTTTTCACTCTTCACCTCATTAAAATCTTTCTTGTTCCCCTCTAAGGCCTTTTTTTTTGATGGTTTTCTTCCCACAGTGGCTTATCAAAGCCACATATCTTTTTTCAAGCTATGAATCCATTTATTTAAGGCAAGGCTAAGTATCCTCCTTCCATGGGAAAGTTTACCAGGATAATGACAGCAGCCTGCCAGAGACCAGAAGAAGCTTTCTTTGTTGTCCTTCACAGCGTGCTGGCTCCATGGCAGTGGCACAGCTATTGAATTTGCTGGCAGAATAACTGTACCTGAAGCCGCCGAGCTGCCGAGCTGCACAGCAAAGAGATGTGCAGGGAGACCAGTATTCACATCTGGCCTACTTTTATTTCTGGCACCAAATCTCTGGTGGGCTGTACTTGCTGATCTTTACCCTCTCCTTCACAAGTCCTTAAGAAATTCCTTAAGTTTTATTTTCTTATCTGTGGCTGTGTGTTCCTTTAAAGGGTGACCCTTTTTCTTGTTTCTGAGTCATCATGAACTATCTAAGGAGGAAGAGAAACATTTATTTGATCTATAAGTATTTCAATATTTCCACATCCAAGATGATTGTAACATATGGAAATGGCTTTTTTTTCAATTGTAATGCAGCAAGTCATGCATTTAAACTTGTCTTTTGGATATAAAGGAAACCTATTGATTTTAGAAGTCTAAGCTTCAGAATATCTCAAAGTAACTGTTGCTAAAGCCTCACTATAAGTTGCTAAAAGCTGGAGCAGCACCCCTTTCTTTCATCTGAAGCTAACTGGTTCATTAGGCAAAACTGGAAACTGATGGTTTTGCAGAAATGCTTTGCTTGCATCACAGTTTCCCCATAGTTAGGACAGTTGAGGAGTTGACTTTAACATAAAGTCTCTAGGTCTCTTCATTGCCTGTCTTCTCGTGTATGCAAATTGCCTCTTATTTTTAATGTTTGACTCTCACTATTCTGTCTATACCAGGACTTCTATAGAGAAAAACTTTTGCGTGAGACCTAATGCCTTGCAGAAGGACTGAGCACGTGAGGTTCTGGATTTCAACCGTGGTGTGTGATGAACCTCCTGCGGGGCTCAAACCCTGCCTTTAGGAGGAACATTCTTTTCTTTCGACTGACACCCAGCGCAGCTCCTGCTTTTGGCAGCTCAGGACCTCATTACTGTTGGTGCTCTCATGGTGCATAAAAGCAGAGCTCACTCATTTGCAGTTACTGCTGAAACAACACAAGAGGAATCCTGCTTGTGGTTTCCTTCTTGGAGGCTCCCTTCTGCTATCCAGCTCAAGAGCTACAGCCTTTCTGCATGCAGTGCCAGGGTTTACCCTTTCTAGCTCGTAGGGCCTCGATTTACTCAGCTTCTCTTATGTTCCAACACAGTCCCTCTCCTTTCAGCAACACTGTTTGACAATGATGAAACTGACACAGCTATCCCTCTGACACTAGGTGATATTTGGGTGACCATCTGGGATGGTGTAGACCACAAACCCATGGATGTGACCATGGGCCACATGCAGGGGAAGACTGGCTTAGGGCAGGTCAGTGTGACTTTCCCTGAGCGCATGGCAACCCAAGGGAAAAAAATGGAAGATCGGGGACAGTTATACATCACCACAGTGTCGAAACAGTGAAGGCTAGTGGAGCCCACAGGTGTGCTCCCACACAGGTCCAAATTCCACAAATCAAAGTTTTGCTCAAATACTCTCCGTGTTGGAGGAGCTGAGCTCCCTACACAGTGCCAGCAGCAGATACAAAACCCTGTCAGGGCAGCAGGCAGCGCCAGTCCGTTAGTACCCCAGCCATGGCAATATTTCACACTGAGGTCATAGAATCATAGAATGGTTTCGGTTGGAAAGAACCTTGAAGATCATGAATTCCAACCCCCCTGCCATAGACAGGGACACCTCCCACTAGACCAGGTTGCCCAAGGCCACGTCCAGCCTGGCCTTGAACACCCAGTGTTCCAGCTCTGCACCTGCAGATGTCTGGGCTAACAGCAAATCAAGGTATTTCTATGAGTGTTCTGCAAACTGAAGTTCAATGGAAGTAGGTTTGTGTGGGTTCCAGCACGATGGTCTTTGAGCCGGTCTTCTCTGCATCTTGTCCACCCTCACCACCCTCACCCAGTCCCCTCAGAAAGGAAGGTGTGAGGTGCTCCTCTCGCCCCTTGCTGTGGACACAGGAGCTGGGGACCATTCTGCTTCAACAACAGGGGCATCTCCCCCTGACCAGCATGGCTCCCTATGCCATGATTGCTCCTTCTTTTGTTGAGGCTATGCTCATGCAACCAGTTACACTTCTCTCCCAGCTTGGATCGGTGGCCACCTTTGTGCTGAATCTTTCCTTGCTACCCAACCTACAGTTCTGCACTGGGACGAGAGCATTCCACAGCATTTTCACTGTAGGCCCTCCTTTCTTTCCACTCCCAGGCAGCTGTCCCCTCTCCCCCTGCATGGGGATTTCAACATCTGCAGCACCATCAGAGCCAGCTCGGTGCCAGGCGCGGTCTGCCACAGCCACAGCAACCTGACCTGCTCAGCTTTCCAGAGCTCTTGATGGTCTCCTCAGAAGCTCATACCCCGCTAAGAGTAACGTGTTACCAGACCAAGAAGAACTGATCATTTTGGTAGCTGTAGCTCCCCAAACCAACAACCCACGGCATACAAAAAAGGCAGCACAAATGGGCTGTTGCCATTGTCAATTTAATATTTAATAGTTTATTGAATGTTAATATGGTAAACTATCACGTGAGTCCTAGTTCATTCAGTTTTGCAAGCTAAGCAGCCTGTATGAATTCTCAAGAAATGTGGTTGATCAGCTTCCCATTTCTCAAGGCTTGAGAGGTAAGTAATCTCTAACAAAATAAAAATATATTGAGAAGTTGCATGTTTCATTTCCTGCTAGCTTTGATTTCCCAGGGCCAGTGCAAGAAGGGTTTAATCACAAACCTACCGAGAATAAAAGAACCTATAAGCATGTGCTTCAACAGAATATTTTCAATTACTTTGTAATCTGACAGGCCCATCATGCAATTGAAATTATTTATGCCATGAGGTTTTTCCCATGCAATTTCCTTGATACTTAAGATGTCACTATTTGCCTTACTGTTGTTTCACAAGCAATTAGTAAGGGAGGATGTGGAATCCCCATCCTTGATTATCTCCAAAACATGAAAGGGCAAAGCCCTGAGCAACCTATCATCTATGAATGATCGCATGCAATAAACTATTCTAGAGATTTTGAGGTTAGCTGAGATAAGAGAACGTTTCCTAGATAAAGTCTGACAACAGCTACCGAAAACACTGACTACATTATTTGACTCATAGTTTCCCAATAACTGTATATCTAATTCTTAAAAATAGGAAGATTTTTTCAGTCAAAGGTTGCATTTCAGGAAAGGAATCCCAAACTGAACTGTTCGCTCAACCGAATTACACTGTTCTATGCAAGTTTTCTGTTGAGTGATTCTGACAACAATGTCAGGTATATATTATTTTTTTTTAACAAAATTTAATGCAATAGAGGGATTAATTTCTTGCTATTAGTTCCACATATTTTATAAAGTTACTTACAAAAGTTACAAAATTGCCTACAAAATAAATGCGGGATCATCTTAGGATTTTATTAAAGTTTTGAGTATTCTGTCTTAGTGATTGGGAAAAAAACTTATAAAGATAATTTAAGCTGTGTCAGCTTTGTGCTTCTTGATATTATTCAGGCACAGAAGTTTATACTGTTCCTGCTACATCTCTCTCCAGACTTCTGTTATTCATCCACATCTCCTGTTTGGCAGATGAATTGGGATCAGTTTTGCTCAAAGTGATGTATTTAGCTAACCTGAACATAATTTATTGACTTAACAGCATTTATCAAGCTGCAGATGAGTGATAACTATCAGTGCAATATGCTTCTGTGTGCTTGCTACAATTTCCTGTGGCAAGCATGGCTGTTATTTAAAAAGACAGTGAGGTTTCCTATTCTCCAAAACTATATTATGCATATAATAATTTAAATGAGATACAGCTGCACATATACTTTATATCTAAAAATTAATATTACATTGTTGACAAGGAGCCTTTTATTGAAATCGGCTCTAAATACACGAGTGTATATATATTTTCTTAATGACTTTAGTTTTTTATTGGAAAGGTATCATAAAAGTAAATCTTTATAGCCATGAGCAGTGAAGAGAAACATGCTTTGAGTGTGTCATGTATGACTAAGATTAATAAATGAGACAAATTCTCACACTGAGCATACAACAAAAGCGATGAACAGTGATAAATTATAAAACAAAACAAAAAAAATTAAGTTCAGACAAAAAGATGAGATAAATTAATACAATCTTCAGAAAAATGTAAAAATACAGGGTTTGTTCACTAGTGCATCATTACAGTTTTAAGCTACTGTTTACCCCTGGTAACCCAGACATTCATGAAGCACCTTTAGCCAATTAAATGGGATCCTTTGTGATAAGAGGTATTTCACTCAAAGCGAGAAAAACGCATATGGATCTTCTTTGTCTTCGGTACGATTCAATAAACATCAAGCAAAAAGAACAGTTGTCCCTAAGTGCTCGGAGAGAACCATTAGCATCCGCCAGCTTATTTTTTTCTTGTATATTCCTGTTTCATGAGTTACGGTCTAATTGATTTTGGCTTGCAGGTATGTTCGCTGAAAGTCTGAAATATTTATATTTCAAGCAAGTATTGCAGTATATCTCAGAAAAGAAATGTAAAAGATTATTTTCCATGTTTGCAGATAACTACTAATACTGGAAATTGGATGTCTGCAAAGAAACAAATACATGAGATTATTAGCTTCTTGTTGTGCCACCTATGCTCTTCTGTCCCCAATCTGCCTCCTCTACCTTTCACTTAGATAAAAATGACAGGGTGGAAATTACAGCCTATCACTCTGCATGTACTAATAACTATGCAGTCTGAACCATTTAAATCAGGCAACATTTTCTAAAGAAAATTACAAAAATATGAAAAATATGTTGGCTAATCAGTACTAATCAGCAATCCCAGAGTTACTTTTAAACATTGACAATTTTGAACCAATTGCACATATATATTACTGGACAGCTTGGGAAAAAGGCAATCAAGCTTGATTTGGTGTACAAATATATTTCCACACAAATATAAAGGGATATTTGTGTGTAGCATATTTGCCTAACTCTCCTGAAAAACGACAAACCACTATTTCCAGAGTTGATCTTCTTTTGAGAAGAAACAGACCTCCCGAATGTAGCTCATTATTAACCTGAATAAATCACCATCACAGGTGAGGAACCGGGTACAGCAAGCATTCATAAATTCTTTAGTTTCTGGGCCACACGGCACTCTCAGTAAATGCTTATAGCAAGGCATGTATTAAATATTAATCTGTGCTCCTGCCAGCACCCTGAGTAGAAGCAGGAAGGCTGTTAAGCACAATGCGAAGGGGGACAGAGCGATTCGCTTCTGCCGAACCGCATCCCCTTCCAATCGGCAGGAGTTGTGCCCATTGGCTCTATTTCAAAGCTCACCTTCTCAGTGTTCTCCCCGGTGATTTCTTTCCCCTTACAGGTGCTGCATTGCCACCGACGGGCTAACAGCCAGTGTTTTGGCTCCAGGCCTTCCGCAGGGCTGCTGGCGTATATCCAGACGATGACAATGCAACACCTGTAATAAGAAAACAGAAGTATAGAGGGTTATTTTTTTGTACTGTAAAGAGCTTTCGTTGTATTAAATTTTTTATGAAATGGAATCTTTTGAGTGCATTCTACATTTAGATGCACGAAGGCCAAGTTGCACGGAAGCGCAAGCCGCAAAACCCAAACCCAAAATGATCAATACATAGCAAATTTTCTTTATTTCACGTGATTCGCGTCATCCAGTCATTGTCTCTTTTAATTCAGTGTTGAAGAAAACATTTATTTATTATGAAAGGAAAAAATGAATAGCTATTTTGCATTACAGCAACTATTTATTACGTCAACTTACCTATCCACAGTGATACAACATTCTTGTCTGGATTTACTGAACTATTACACCAAATATCATTGAAATAGTTGAACTTGCAGAGAAATTTAACTATATGGGTTTTTCTAAACATTATTCAGTTACGTAAAAAGAAAACCAAACCCCAAAATTTAAGCAGTTATTCTCATGAGAAAGCAATACCAGGAAATTTTGGAGTTTATGTTCAAGTTAACAAAATCTAAATGTTTATTGGGTAAGTTAAGACTGAGTCAAAGGCGCATCCCCAGATTATAGCTATTGCATCTGAGAATGGTAGCACATCTACGACAACTTGAAACAGTTAAATGTTTGTACTGAGACAGATATTTATATTTATTAAAAATATAGAATTTAAATCCTGGGATACCGCACTTTAAAATAGAAAATACTCCAAATCTGGTGTATACATAGATTTCACCATGATGTTCAGTCATGAAAATCTTGACTTGCAGGATCAGGCCACTGAAATAGGTCCAGCAACATTTTAATTATTTTAAGTTAGTATTATAAAGGGTGAACAAATCTTCACTGGGAACTGTTCCATTAAAACAGAGAAAGGGACGGCAAGTTCTTGAGCCTAATTTTTTACTTCAAGGACTGCTTTTCAATGTAAAAGACTGAAATAATATCTAAATTCATTTTTAGATTATTTTAATCACTTTCTAAAGAAACCCAAAATGCTGTAGTAAACAGAGGATAAAATGGTATGACTTTATACGCAGTGAAACACAGATGTAGCAAAGGTACTTGATGTGACACTGATTTTTCTTAGATGACTCTATGTCTTCAACTTAAAACCAAAACTATAAATTCTGTATGGAGGAGATAATGTAGCAAGATTTCAACGTAGGATAGTTTATTACCTAAACAGTATGTACAAATTCTAAACATGAAAATAATGCGTAAAAGAAATCAAACTCTATTTACATTTACATTTTTTTACAAATTATTTTTTACAAGAAGTGTATTTTTTTTCTCTAGATAACAGGACAGACACATAAGACCAATCTTTTTGTATTACATACATAAATAAATATTGACTTTAAATGAGTGTTATAGGAACATAATTTCTACAGCCAATTTGGGTAACAGAGAAGCAGTTCTGTTACCTCTACTACAATATAATTAAGTAAAAAGGAAAAATTTTACATATAGAGCTCTGTTAATTACTTTGTAAATTGTAACTTACTAATATATTCAGTAGAGGTAATACAGTCGTTACATTTCATGCCCACAACTGAACAATGAGTTTTGGCATGCAAAACCATATATAATCATCAACATCTGCAGGTATTCATTTACATTTTTTAAATAAAGGGTTTTCTTAATTATTTAAAACTACATGCAACAGCTTATTAGCATCATATTCCTGGTTACAATGCACAAGTTTGCATAACATTATTTTTAGTAATTGATGTTCACAGGTACTGATCAAAAGGGTAGGAATATACTTGGCACATAGTATAAGAAAATGAATTAATAAATAAGTCAATATCACAACTACATTTACATATACACAAGACAAAAATAATTTTTTTTTATGGTGTTGTACACAGAATTTAAAACGGTCTGGGTCCAATACTTCATTCTATAAGGCCCTGATTTAAGACGGTATTCAAGCAAATTTTGACATCCATGCTGTATTTGAGACATCACTAAAGCTGCAAAGGTTTACTTCTGTCCCACTGACTTCTTTTGAACATATGGAAGTTTCTCTTCTGCATACTTTCCTGAATCAGGGCTTGCTTATCTGAAACTCTCCCTGACTCCTGTTGGGAGCATGGAGACGAAAGTACTGTGGAACAAATTGACTTAATATTTAGGTTTCTGTACAGTTCTGCTAATGCCAACGATAAAAATCGCATTCACATTAGCCATGAGTATTTCTTTGATTTTGTGTGTGACCATGCCGAACATTAATGTCAATGCTAGCATTGTCACACCACATCCTCAGCTCTTTCTGAAGCCACTGTTGAGAATGTACAGCCTTTCAAAAGTCAGACCTCTTATTTATTGTCTATGCGCTATTTTCTTAATGAATATTCAAGTTGATACACATAGTAGTACATCACAAGCTCCATCTTATTTGAACTTCTGCTTTATAAACAACTCAAAAATGGTCAAAAAAGATATAACAAGAACAAACCATTCTCTTCTTAAACAAAATCACTGATGAACAGAAAAAAAATCCACTTAACAAAGCAGTTAGCAAAAATGGCATAATCTTATAATTCTCCTTTAAGAAATAAAGATAAACAAAATGCATCCTGAAGTCAACTGACAAAACCATCAGAATCGTACATAGCAAATAATACATTAGTGTAAAGGTGCAGAGTGTCTAAAAACATCCCAATACCTATATTAACTCTGTATTACACAACATCATTAGAGAAAATAAATCTTTAACTAGTGAATCAAGTAATGAATTACAACTCTATTGCTGAATTAAATGCTTAATGTGGCTTAGCCTAGTAAATTAGGACAATACCCTGTACAACTCAGCAAACAAGGCTTTATGAATTAGGCACTAACAACTTCAAATCTGCACTGCGAAATTCAAAGAATAATCAGGAATACTCATAGTAGGGAATTTAACATCCATGCATGGGCTTTGTTGACTGTGTATTTTTCATTTTTGATTTGGAGGGTGACTTGAAAGGTGAGTTGATAAGCTGATTTGTAGAAGGAAAAAATAATTTACATCTTAGTGAACTCTATATAATACACTTGTTCAATACAATTCTACTTTATCAACTTTTAAAATTTTTATTTCCAGAATCGACTTTAAAAGGGAAAACCCCTCCATGTTCTTCAAAAGTACATTGTTACTTTTAAAAGTTGAATGTTTCAAACAGACTGGTATCAGCAAATGGTATCCATTTTGATTCACTTCAGAAGAATGAGGCTTCCCCTCAGGAACCAAGACTAAGGGTATGATCACTCAGGGCTGCTAACTTCCAGTTTATCTCCAAGCCAGATTTGGCATCATTGTAATAAAGAACGACATCCATGTTCTATGCTTTACCATGTCACTATGAATGAAACATAATTTCATTAACATTAATCAAGTCACTACAGATTTGCTCCAGCATAACTAGAATAGACTGTGATTGAAGGGTTTGGACAGAAGTTTTCAGAGAAGCCTGAGGTAATTACTTTCCCCGATCCCACTGACTCCTGCTCTCAGCAAACACCATCGAGATCTCTTCTAGCCTTACTGATGCCCTGTGCAATCTAAATATCAAAGCAGTGCTGTACACCATTCTGATTCAAATTGTGTTTTCTTGGTAAAAAAATGTACACACGAAACAATTCCATCCTGACAAACGTCTCTGAGACTCTGGCCTTCTGCCAAAATTGAAAATAAAACTTTATACTACAGATTTTATGAAGAAGAATTAATCTGTTTATTTGCTAATGTATTTTGGAAAAGGGGAGATGACAGAATGATAGAGGAAGGAATTAAAAGCACCATAGCCTTTAAATTTTTTAAAACTACTGTTAAAGGCCCAAACCATGTATCAATAGAAATTTTTTGGAAAAGATCTTGGTCACTGAGTACATATGAAAAAAGACAACAAGCAAAGTAGAAAGAGAATGGCAAAAAAGAGCCCTTTAAAACCGAAGGTAGAAATGTAGGAAAACTGGAAGGAGCAAGTGATCAGAAATTAATTCCATTTCCTTCACCCCCTGTGGTATCAACCCAGATGAAACACAAAGCTAGAAACTTCAGTATAGACAAACTGTATTTGAATATTTTGTGAATGCTCTACTATGATAAACATAACTCTGATCATCAGTTTCAGGTATGTATTTCTTTTCTCCACAGTTGCTTTCCACAAAACAGTTTGTCATCAAGAGCAGGAAAATATATTTACCACTAATGTCTGAGCTCCTCACACTGAATATCTCAGGCAAATATGAAGTATAGGTGAGTCTGTAGCATCTGCTGGTAGAAAAAGGGGCCACCTCATCAAGTTTGACTACTAAGCATTTGAACTCCATTAGCCTCATCATACGATGGTTCAGGGAGCAATGGAAACTGTGCCAAAGAACGCAGGAGCACTTTGAACATCTTGAACATGAGAAGCTGATTATGAGTATTTGTACGGACTTTATTGGCAGATACTTTCCACCCTCTTGGTAATAAATCCAAGCAGTTTCTGTTTACTATCGAAGGATGTCTCTCTGTGTGGCAAATTATTCTAGACAGTTTATATTGCACAATAAGGCAATATGAATTCCCTTATGGTTAAAAAGGGCACCCTTCTGTCTAAATTTGAAAAATGCATTCAAATAAACTATAAGCCAATGTTTTCCAGATGCCAGAATATTGTCACATAATTCTTTCTGTAAGCAGAATAGCACGGAGCCAATACATCCATCCTTCTGTTCAAAAGATCCACAGGGAAAAGAGATACATGCATCAAAAGCCAAAGCCAAAAAGTAGCTCTACGGCTACCTGAATAATAAATGTGCCTCAGAATTTCAATTTCTAAAAAGTTTATGTTAACTCTTCAGATTTTTAACTAGAAAATTGTTTTTTCTTTTCAAGATATTACTAGATCTTGAAATATTATACACCAAAAAAGTGGGATTTTAAAACTCATTCTTCCAGTCCCTATCAATTAATTGTATTAATTGCCATAGATTTTCAATAATTCTATTAATTGCTGTTTACTTCTTTGTAATGGTACATCTACCCTGGATATTTTTTAGCTATTAACTACGTTAATAGAAGATCTACATGCTAAAACATTACCATTTCAGAACAGATGGTTGATACGAACGTATCATCATTCTGCTCTGTGGTGATACTGCAATTATCAAATACAGACTATTTTAGGGTTTCTGCTACTGGTATTTATTTTACTTATGTCCTTATTTTAGACATATGGAGATCTTCTTTAACGGCAACATACACTAGGGCTTGAACTGGTGACAGGCAGAGCTGTAAGTAAAATAGATCATTTAAACACACTGATGAGAACATGGCCTCCAGTGTTCAAAAGTATGTATACATCACAGGACAACCTTGCAAATACTAACACTGAAGTCACTAAGAGAAAAAGCTGTATACACTGCACTCTTTCAATCTACTTTAAACATAGAAATACAAGAACATTATAATGAACACACTTTCGATTTTCTCACAGGTGTTGAGCGGGATGTGATCTTCATTTTGTTGAATAGTGGTGGCACTGAAATGATACTTGCTGTATGTTTCATCCTGGCCTTGGTGCAACTACAATTCGGCATGGCTAAACTACAGAGAAGTAGATACAGATCATACAGGATGGTTGGTAACTTCCACTGGAAAACTGGGTTCATTGCTTCTACAGATGTGCCTTTTCCTAGCCTCCATTTGGGAGCTCAGTTTTTCTCTCAGTTATTTGCATAATCATCTGAAACAGTCTAATATTTCTCTGGGGGTGGCTTGTAGTGATGCGGATGATGTTGCTTCAGATGAGGTCCTAAACAAAAGAATAGGAAAATATGCACACATCAGACCCTGAATATGTAACACCATCATTTATCTGTACTAAAAAGTCTTCGCGGGGCCTTCAGCTGGCAATCCTTCAGCTTGCAAGTGAAATGCCTGTGCCAACAACTATGTGCGTGTTCAGTCCAGACAACTTCAGTGACTGTGAAAGGACAAAAGGATTCAAGCAGACAAATCTTGGACTAATTCATTATGTTTTTTGTTGAGCTTCGCAACATTGTGTTGTACTTTTCAGAAACTTATAAAACGCTGGAAATGGCTGTTAAGAGGTCTGCACTGGTTTAGAAATACGATCAGTCTCTAGCCACGTTGGACCGAATGCACCCAGAAAAATCTGATCTTGAAAGCTAAGCAATCCCAGGCCTAGGTAGTACTTGGAGGACAGACCATCTTTGAATCCCGAGTGCTACAGGCATAAGCCAAAGAGCTGTGGTGGGATGAACAGCAAATGTCAGACCACAGAAACTGAGTGAGAGGAAGACTGCATTTGCTTTCGCCATTGCTGATGGGCAGTTATGGGGGGAAAAAAAACAGTATTTTCACATGTCTTAAGTTCATGGAATGCTACTGGAACCAATAAAGACTCTAAGGCTTGAGCTAACTGTCTACATGTGGAGGACTGAAGTTCTGTAACACGTAACCACATGTCAAAATGGGGTACTACTTACTGTGGGGTGAAAATGGAGGCAGGTCGGGTGTTCGGAACGATTTTATCGTAGCTGGCCCTTCCCCACCAGTCGTCAGCACTTGAACTTCCAAGCGGTACAGCATCGATGGCCTCAGATTGGGCACAGTAAGTACATAATGATCCTAAAAATAAATAAATCACATTAATTCCCAGAGTATCTAAAAATAAAACATAGTCAATCTACTCACACAAAACAGTGGTTTAAACAGGTTCTGCCACTCTCAGCATCCACAAATTATTTTCTTAGAATCCTATTAAAAGGATTTAATGTATACATCACTCTGTGCAGAGGGTTTGTTTTGAATATTTTGCTTGCCATTGCCTTTGAGCATATTTTTTTTACCATAATGTTATGGTTTCATGTGTAAGAGGTCCAAGTTGTTCCTTACTGTTCTTGAAAATGGATGATGTGCTGATTATTAAAAAAAAAAGATTTTAACTTCCTAATAATTCTTTTTAACAAACACATTCATTATGTAAACTTGTTTCTATTTGGGATCTTTCTGTGAATTCCACTAACTGGTAAATTAATTCATGGCAATTCATAGGTCTGGCTCCCTGCTGCAGCTAGTGAAAATAAGTGTGGCTACACAGATTTCAGCATACTTGTACCAATTACACCATGAGAATCTGCCCTTCTGTTCTTAATCCCATATTTGGCATGACGGCCCCAATTTTCACTGCTCCATACCTTGCGTGGTCACTTACACCTGTGCAAAATAATTTCAAAGTAAGTTTATAAATGCTCTCAAATGGGAACAAGTCTGACTAAAGACTGAAGAGCATTAAGGAATCAAAAGTCCTGATTCACCTTATTCTGAGCTGAAAAGGACCGGTCCTGGGAAGGGGACAGCGGGGCAGTGATGCCGGACAGTGCGGGCACAATGTGCTGCTGCCACCAGCCAGGCTGGGCCAGCCAGGAATTTGCAGGATAAGTTCGTCCGGCTGGCACTGCACCCAGTGCCATGCCAGGGAACCCAAGTGGGCTGTGGGAACAACTGATAATTTGCTGTTACTGCCAGAGCAAACAGTAAAGGAGAGAGGAGAGAAAAAAAAGTAGGAGGAAACATGTAGTTTTACTGCCAAATTAGCACATACTCTGAGATGGGGCTGCTCTTAACAGACATTGCTGAAGCTGTTCCACCTCGTATAACATACTGCACGGGTAGGAGAGAGAGGGGAGTGCGCACATCGCACTCATATGCTCACTCTGCCCATTCAGGCGCTCCTCCAGCAGCTGGGACCTGTGGGTTTTAGCCCCCATTGTGTAAATATTAATTTTTTATCAGTCAGAGGCTACCAATGAGGATGAGTCAATGATCCTCACTGTAAAATACCCTTCATTCTCGTGCTTTCTGAAGAGGTAGGAGATACTGTTTCAGCTCAAACCAGAGTTTTCTTAACCAGTTGCCATAAATAGACAGAGAGATACATATAGTGATAGATAATTAAATAAAAGGAATCTCCAGACTCAAAGATAAACAAAGATAAATAAAGAAGGCATAACACAATGCAAAGGAGTGTTTTAAATAAAACTTTGTGTACATTTCAGACCTAACTGAACCAAAAGCTTAAAAAAAGGAATAGAAATTCTGAATAAAACATACAACTGCTCCTAATAAGAAAGATGGAAACTGAAGTGAAAAGTAACATCTCATGGTCTGAAACTTTGCTTATCATTGTGCTGAAGTGGCTGTTTGCAGCCAAAGGTCTGTGACTGAGTAACCACTTCAGGTAATCTTGCAACATGTCCTGCTGAAGAGACCAAGGCTGTATCTGCACCGTGCTTCTGCTCTGGACTGTGGGTCGAGCTTTGAGTGAATTGGTGCAGATCACACCGCATCTGTACTAAGCTCTAACAAAACAACTACACACATTGCGTGGTAGCTTGCTCAACGGTTTTAGAGCATCCGCGGCCAACTTTGTTGCTCTCCCCCAGAACAACAGGCTTTGAAACACGGGTGCCCTAGCCTTAGGGCAGTCTGCTCGGAATTAAGACAGAATGGTGAGAACCTTGCCTTGGATTTGTGGAAAACGCGTTAAATGTAAGATGTGTCCAACAAAACATTTTATGCATTCTTTGATGAAACAAATGTTGTGAAAAGATTTTCAGCCAGCTCTGCTCTAGACACAATCGCCTTGATTCACTTCCCTGAAGTGAATGAAAAGACTCCCAATGTTTTTAGCTGACTTTGGATCAAGGCCAACTGCTTAAGCCCTTTGATGACTTTGGTGGATCTGGCAACACAGTCTGAATGAAGTGCTCTTCACCTGCCTCTGCCAGAGGAGGAACTGAAACAGCAAAGGCCATCTTAAAGCAAATAGGGGGAAGAATTCACGTTGTCAATTCTCACACTTCCAATAAACAGTGAAATCTAGTTCTACTTTAAATTATTTGTCTGTCAGACAATGGTGCATACTGGCAGAGGGGGAAGTGATTTTTATTTTTCTTAGATAAATGAGTGACTGAAAGGAAGAGAAAATTCTCTTAAATCCATCAATTTGGACATCAAATAATTAGTAAAACTAGAGTAACCATCAAGTTGAATAGCCTGATCATCAAAAGAAAATAAAAACTATCTATTGCCACACAGATGATCTTTTCCTCCCTTCAGGCATTTCTCAGACAATGGTTGCTAATTTGACAATTGGGAACATCAAAATGTTTGATGTGTCATCAAGAAGAGTAGCTGTGCTTTGTTTCTCCAGCAAGGAGGAAAAATTAAGCACTTCCTGCTCCGGCTTGCCTGCAGAGCCAGAGAACGCTATGTGTGACGTCTGCATCACCACCAAACATTAAAAATAGGCCACATACGCACACACTTACGAAGCCGCTAGCAAAGGAAAGTAACAAACAACTTACTGCTGGCAGTATCTGTGACTGCGAAATGATGCTGTTGGGTAAGCTGTTCTGCCGGCTTTCTGTGGTTACTTCTGCCCAAGTGACTTGAAACCCTGTCATGGGCTGGTGAAGGTCTGCCTTAGATATCTTCCAGGAAAAATGACCAGTGATGTTACCTTCCTGGACAATGAAAGACGCAGATAGATTCTCGGGTTTGGCCAACACTTTGGGTAGAACTGGCACTATAAATTTGGAAAGCAAAAAGATAAGCTAAACTTTGAGAGATAAAGTTCAATAATGTTCATTTAGTTCCACAAATCAAGGTCAGACAGAGCTCTCTTTCTAGTGTTACCCAGGATCTTGCCAGCTTTCTGCCATCGCATTTTCAGTGTTAATCAAAGCCTACCTTTGATATATTCCATTAGCATTTTGTGCCAAATTTAAACTTCAAATCGAATCCTGTCAGCTGCAGGCAACAGAAAGGAAAGCCTATGGCATGTAAAGGCGTAAGTGCCTCATTCACAGGCAATCCTCCTGCTGCTCCTCTGTATTTCAGAATACCGGAGCTCCGGTTTTCAATTTTGGGACCACAAGGAAACCCACAGGATGGCACAGAACTCCATGATGCAGGAAAAAAGTAAAATTCATGCTCTAAAACTGTAGCACAAGTTAACAGGGGCACTCCGATTAGGGGAAACATATGCCTGAGTTGCAGTTGCCCAGGAACAAGGTTGCAGTGCTGGAAACTGTCAGGAGGGGCGGTCAGGAAAGGGCAATGGTGGCCAGCAGGACTCTGAGGTGACCCATGAAGCACAGGAGTACCCTTGGGGACAGCAGGGACGCAAAGTGGGAGGTCCACCCTCTAGCTGAAGAGAGAAGTTTCCAGATTTGGCTGTGCAAAGCCATGGTTGACCTGACCTAGTGCTGACAACAGCCCTGGTTCAAGCGAGCGGCCGGACTAGCTGACCCCAGAGCTCCATACCAGCCAACATCTTCATGATTCTGCAATTTTCCATAACCCTCTAGCTATACCCACCCTTTTGGCAACACTGTAAAAGGTATAAGACTTCCTTTATTTGTTATTTGAGAGAAGAATTAACCTAAACAAAACCAAACTGAAAAAGCAGCTTGCATCAATAGCAAAACATTCAAAAGATGGGTTATGCCAGCGTAATTATGCTTACAGTTATCATCTGTCATTATAATGAATATAAATGGGAAACTGTTCCTTCTTACAAAAATAAAAACTGTTTAATAACAAATGTCATCATATGTTTACAAACAGTCCAAATTATCACCTAATTGACAAAACAGTAATGTGGTAGCCAAAATCTATATTATAGTATAGTCTGTGTATTTTAGTTCAATTTTCGCATATGCATTAGTTGTGGTTTTATCTGTTCTGGATCTTTCATTTCCCACTTTAGAATTGTTTTTAAATACTTTTTCTGGTGATTATAAATGCATTTGAAACTATTTGGCTACTTCTCCAGATCATGCCTTACCTCCTTCAGCAGGACAATTAATGTGCTTGTGGTTTTTTTCTTTAAATGCAGAGCAAGGTGGGGTAACAAAGAAAATACTCTCAGCCTTAAAACGACCTTTAGATTTTGCAGGCAAAACAGTTACTTTATATTTGCATGAAAATGACAGGTCCTTCAGAATCATGTAGTTTTCCTAGAAGAAAAACAAAAAGATCACATGTTGCAAATAGATTTCTCAAAAAAAAAAGTTGAAAAATAAGGTAGGCAGAAGATGAAAAGTTTTCCCCAATAAAATATTTCCTGATACGTTTAACACATGTCAACATGGCTTTTACTCAGAGAACAAAGCAAACAAGCAAACATTGTCTATGTTATAATTATTTTCAGTAGCAAAATATATTAGCATGGTATTTGGATATGTCCTTTAATTCTACAGAGTTCCTTCACCTCGCTGCATCAAAGCAACTGGCTTCTAACATTTAGAACAGTCTCTGTGACATGGGGGGGTAGCAATGTGAGGATGTAAATGTTAACCGAATTAAATAAATGTAAGAAAGCTGAGTTAAGCTGCCGTAAATGACAGGCTTCATCTACATTTAACTTTTTAAAAGTGCATTCAAAGTCCATACTGGCATTATGGATCCATTTCCTTCCACTTCAGTACATTAACTGCTTCTACCTTCTTATCAGGAAGAAAAGCTCCACAGCTGAACTGCAAAACTCAATTCTCTGTTTAAAGGCAATGACTGGAGAAGAAAACTTTGCACAAAGTGTCCTGCTAAATTCTTACTGTTGTTTAAAGCACTTTTGAAAATCACAGCCTGAAAGCTTTAGCACAAATAATATATGAGAAAAAAATGTGTGTGCGTTTTGTTTTTTTATGGGAAAATGTCCAATAATACCTTACTGGCTAAGGTCAGAAGTCTTTCACTGCCTTTTAGATATTTACTTCCTGTAAGAATCACTAATTTCCAGCGTTCTTCTGCTTAACTCCCTCTTTTTTTTAATCCCAAACTGGATTAGTCTAACCTTCACTTGGAAGGTCATTTTCGATGGGACATAGAGATTGGGCTGAGAATGGACTTGACTCCTCGCCTTCCACCTGCCAGTATAGTGCTCTAATAGGCTTGATTCCTGCTTAAAATTGTGACAACTATTTTTTATTTATTGTGACAGGGCCTAAATGCTCAACACTGGAAACGTAAGGCCTTTATCCACCCTGACCTATCATAACCAGAACCAAATCTTTTGTAGCATCAACTTTATTCTCTTTGCTTGCAATTATTTTCTTCCTCAAAAAAACCACAGGGTTTTCCAAAGTAGATCGGACCAATTACCGTAAAATGATTGAGAGGAAATAAATTAACTACTCCCACAATGCATTTGAGCAGATGTACGAAGAGTCTTTCCTGACCTCTAGTGGAAATAAACTTCTTCAATGTTAACTTTCTCCTATCTTCGATGTGCATAACTTGAAATATTGGGACTGATCATAACATTATGTCACAATCATTTTTTTAATCCACCTCTAATATATGCTTTGCTGACCCCATGAAGCAGTAAATCTTACAAGCTAACAGCCTTCTGTATGAGAAATGATGTCTTTTGATTTACTCTGCTTTTACATGCCATTAACTCCATTGAACTGATCCAGTAGTATAGGTCAGGGTAAGAAGGAAAGGTGAATTGTGATTTCTTCCATTCTCCATAACCCACTAAATCAATTGTTCCGCACCAACCACATTACTGTGTTGTTCAAATAATGTGTTACAGAGATGGATGACACTAGATTGTCAACAAATTGAGTACAAAAAATTGCCACTGCAATACATATTTGGGCTGACATGTACTTACACAGAGCTTTTCTCCTTATCTGATATCTGTTCGACTTCCAGATTTAATGTCTAACATTTTTCACCTACGGTCCTTTTTTCTTATTCTGTTATTCTCCTCAGGGTTGTGAAACCTACCTGCATGTCTAAAAGAAAACCTAGTTCATTAATTACTATTATTTCTGTTCAGTATTTGCACTGTGCTAGAGTCCTACAGTACTAATTATAGATAAAGCTCCATGTTCTATATGCTGTAGAAATATATAAGCACTTAGCTAAGAAGTTTGTTTGCCTACTCTTGTTTTCTGAATAACACCGACAAAAAAAAATATGACTTTAGCCTAGTGTGGATTAAACAAAACCTCAACAACAAAACCCAGAACAGTCCAGAGTGGCTGAGGGAACTGGGGTTGTTTAGTCTGGAGGAAAGGAGGCTGAGGGGAGACCTTATCGCTCTCTACAGCTACCTGAAAGGAGGCTGGAGAGAGGTGGGGTTTGACCTCTTCTCCCAAGTAACAAGCCATATGACAAGAGCAAATGGCCTCAAGTTGTGCCAGGGGAGGTTTAGATCAGATATTAGGAAAAATTTCTTCACTGAAAGGGTTATCAAACATTGGAACAGGCTGCCCAGGGAAGTGGTGGAATCGCCATCCCTGGAGGTATTTAAAAGATGGGTAGACGTGGTGCTTAGGGACATGGTTTAGTGGTGGTTTTGCTAGTGTTAGGTTGATAGTTGGACTCGATCTTAAAGGTCCTTTCCAAACTAGACGATTCCATGATTTTGCCAGAGAGGAACATAAAAAAAGAAACATTCTTACTTATCTATGAAACATGGTATAAAGGATACTGTGTTATGTTACAGAACCACCCTTTCTCTTGCTGCTTAGCAGCTTTCCAGAGTCAAGCAGAAGGCTGAGTGGAGACTTACATAAGTCAGCTCAGTTACTTTCCCAAGTCCTTTGGTGTCATTGTGCGCACAGGACTCCAGTAACCAGTGCACTTGGAACTGATTCATGCTGATATCTAAATGAGACAAAAAGAGAAGAAAAGACATTTATAATTATGCTTTCACCATTGCAACTTTTCTGGCTTCCCTGGATAAAAATAGAAGGAGTTTTAAGTATCGTAGAGCTGGTAGTTCCTCACTTGTTCCTAAGCATCCTTCAACAGAATGGAGAAAATATTATACACTTACGTAATTTAAACCTTTTATCAGCTAATGCAGATATCTTTAAAAATAGTGAATTGGCATTTCAACATATGTAAGCATATACTGCTTACATTTTTTTAAAAATCGAGCATTTAAATTGAGCATTAAAAAAAATCTCAATGCTGCTACTTCTAAACATCCTGCAAATGATCGAAATGACTTTGTCAACTGCCCGTGACTTTTTATACTGTCAGAGCATCGCAGTACCGCTGCCTGGTACTGCTTGAGAAATCTGTGCCTGAAGACATCTGAAAATGTCTGTAAATCCCTGAGCTCTTTCAGAATATATCATAAGACCTGTTTAGCATCTGTCCAAATAAAATTCTAGTCTTGACTCTTAGGAGCAATACCAAAGGCTTGAGAGTTTGCTCCCATTTAAATCAAGGACAAAACTTGCTGCAGTATCAATAGTACAAGCTTTTGATGTATTTGCAGCTCTTCTAGCTTCTTGTCTAATACTGATTGCATAAGGAAGCAAAACAAAGCGGAATAAAGAATTAGACAAAAGAAGAAAAACTCATCAGGTACTGCACATACATCCTGTCATTTTTCTGGATTTAGTTCTCCTCTATCTTTATACAGGGGATGCAAAATTATGTCTGTTATTATTAATTAGCTTGGTATGACATAGCCACTAATGCCAAGTGCCTGATTGTGGGTTTCAGGAGGAAAAACAAATACCTCTGATGCCTTAAGGGCTGATCTGTCATTAGTCTGCTATGAGCAATTTGGATGCAGAAGGGAAGGATTGTAAGCTAAAGAGAAATTAAGTAGTGTTTGAAACTACCTCAAATGGTATTCTGGTAAAAAGACTGATTAGAAGCTCCTTGAAATAGATTTTTGCAGCAGCTATCTTCATAACAACATGTATGCTAATTGCTTGTGTGATTTCTTTGGAAACCCAACATTATTTTTTTTTCAAAAACAAATCTATGAAGAATTAACTTGCTGCCTTGTGATTGTTCCCTTTCATTTAAAAAAAAAAAAAAGAAATAAATGAATGTCCTTTCACTCGCCTCTGAGTTGCTGGGCTTTCTCACTTGATGTGCCTATTGGATGAAGACACAAACTCACAGTGCATTTGTAAGTAGGTTTCATCTGATTTTGTCTCTTCCAGTTCACTCAGTTATTGCCTATCACCTGCTTGTGCCCCTCTCCTGGGGCAAACAACCAAAATACCTAGCTTCTTGGGATCTGAAAACTTTGTTCTGCTATGTTAATCATGCTATATTAATGATGTACACTCTGTGCCAATTAACCACAGTAAATCTGTTATTGATTGTATACTATCTGATAATCACAACTTATTATTTTAATCTATGTGTAAGGTGGACTGCTTTTTGTAAAGCTAAAAACTGGCTATTTTCACTTATAATAACTTTCACTGGCAATCCATAAATAAATGACTCTGTCTTTGGTAGAGATTATCCAAGCCAATTAAGTCTTGCCATTATCGAGCCACCAAGAACTGGATAAGACAGGAAGGTCACTGCATATCACGCCATGGGCAACTGGGGAAAGATAAATCTGAAGCATCAAGAACTTAAAACAGCTCAGCATCCACATATATCAGTATAGAGATTTACTAAACCTCTGTTCAGAAATGTAATTAAACAGGTCATAACCCAAGATATTTGGTAGTTCCAGCTCCTGGAACAGTAGAATTCTGTTTAGATTTTATCGCAGCTCCACTTTCATTCTTTATGTGAGCTTCTGCTCTCAGGCAGTTCTTTTCTTCCTTCCTACTTCTCCTCTCCTGCATTAGCAAACCCTTAGTAACCCATTCATAGCCTCTCTATTTGAGCTAGAAATTCAGGAAGAGGTTAAAAAAGTTATTTCATTTCCTATCAACTTGGACTTTAAATGTAGCATTAAGGTTTTTAATAAACATGATTTCATAATTTTTTTATTTAAACAAAATGAAAAAATGAAACATATTTGATAGTGCTCACATCTGGTATTCTGATAACAACCTATATTGAAAAGACAAGATTTCTTTCTTTTCAGTGAGTATGTAATTAAAGTTATTTCAAAAAGGTTTTTGCATACATATATAAAAGTACATCAACAACTATAAACTGGAATGTATCAGGACAGCACTAAGTTTATCCAAAACTTTTTGTCAGAACAGGCCTTTTTGACTTCCCTAAACTTTTATTTTCAAGATTAAAGCTTCTTTAGTTCTCATCTCCACCTTTGTGATTGCTGTTATCTAAAAGATTTCTTCTATGGAGAAGGAGCTAGGAGTCCTGGTGGACAGCAAGTTGACCATGAGCCAGCAATGTGCCCTTGTGGCCGACAAGGCCAATGGCATCCTGGGGTGCACTACAAAGACTGTGGTCAGCAGGTCGAGGAAGGTCATCCTCCCTCTCTACTCTGCCCTGGTGAGGCCACATCTGGAGTACTGTGTCCAGTTCTGGGCTGTCCGGTTCAAGAAAGACAAGGAACTATTGAAGAGAGCCCAGTGGTGGGCTATGAAGATGACCAAGGGACTGGAGCACCTCTCTTATGAGGAAAGGCTGAGAAACCTGGGTCCGTTTAGCCTGCAGAAGAAAAGACTGAGAGGGGATCTCATCAATGCTTTTAAATACCTAAAGGGCAGGTGCCAAGAGGATGGGGCCAGACTCTTTTCTGTGGTGCTCAGCGACAGGACAAGGGGCAACGGGCACAAACTGGAACACAGTAAGTTCTATCTCAACATAAGGAAAAACTTCTTTACTTTGAGGGTGGCAGAGCACTGGCACAGGCTGTCCAGAGAGGTTGTGGAGCCTCCTTCTCTGGAGATACTCAAAACCCGCCTGGATGCATTCCTGTCCAACCTGCTATAGGTGACCCTGCTTTAGCAGGGGGTTGGACTAGATGATTTCCGAAGGTCCCTTCCAACCCCTGCCATTCTGTGATTTGAACATAAGCATGTTAATTGCTTTTTGTAAAAAAAAAACATTTGACAACAATAAAAACAATTTTCTCCTTTAAAAAAACCCCTATCCTGTCAGGGTCTAAAGCCTGAGTAATTTGGGTTGCAAAACAGAAATATAATAGGGAAGTAGCTCCTACTTGAGACAGAAACTTTTTAAAAATTAGGGAAAGGTGAGACATTTTATGATTAAATAAAGCAAGAAGCATGAAAAGGTGTATGTGCATGTATGAAGTAGTCATATTAAATAAAAATACTGATTTAGAAATTATCTTTAAATTTTTTAAAAGCAGAAGGATATGAGATGTATGGAATGATCTAAAAAGCCATATAAGAGACTTCAAAAAAACTGGTAAAAATATGCATTTGTTTTATCAAGTTGCTCATAAAGCTCACGGCTCTAGAGGTGGGGGTTTTTATGCAACATTATACCTCTGATTTTGTGTTTTCAGCACATGCAAAAGAAGAACTTCTCCCAACCTTCCTTTCAGCAATATACACTCTTCTAGGGAGATCACTACCATAATTTTATTTAGATTTTTGTTTTCAGCTGTCCATTACAAACTCAGTGGTAGGTACTGGACCAGTGATCCAAGCTGCAGTCTAGCTGAATGTCAGCCACTACCACCGAAGCTAATGGCTCTGAATTAAGCCCAGCTAAAGATAATGCATTGTAACCCACAGCCACATCTTTTTCTGAAGAGTCACTTGAGTAGTTATTACTAACAGAATATCCAGTATCTATGGGGCAGATATGGGACCGATTCTGGCCAGTTTTATTGGAATGCCCTGTCATCCCTTCTAGAATAGGTACGTAACACTGAAAAGAAACTGCCAGACTCCTTCAGTCTCGTTCCCTGATATTTCAGATGTCACATTATAAAGCCTTTTTTGTATATAATCAATCTCCTTCTTACTAGTTTGGAGTTTTCTTGATTCTGTACTTTGAATTATACATCTTTATAAAGCTTTATAACTTCATTACTCTCGTGGTTAGAAAGTATACCATCTAACACTAAAAAGACTGACGCTTGTACAAACAGCAAGAATTCATCTCTCCCAGAACTCAAAATATTTGTATAGAAACACTGAACTTGAAGGACGTACTAAGTGGTAGCACTCATTTGAGCAGCTCTAAGCTTGTGAAATTAGTCAACATAATAATCATTTAAGTAAGAACTTCTTATAGTACTGTTACAGCAGAGAGCGTACTCAAACAATTGCTTTTAGTCTCAAGCTTCTTTACAAAGAAAAAAAAAGCAAATGAGAAAAATTACTTTAAAAACCCCTGTAAAGTTACTGTCATGGACATGACCGTCAGTTGCTTAAGCTAAAGATTTCTTGACGTTTCAGACAGATGCACAAAACTAATCCTCCCAAATAAACTAATAGCTAATTATTTTGGCTATGATTTTTAATGTCAATTTTCTGAAGTATAAAAAGTTCCTAGCCTTAAGAAAACATTCCTACACAGACATCACATGAGCGTGTTCTTAAAATTCCACATATGCTTAGCTGTTTTACTGAACAAGGGTATGCAGCCAACTTTGTTGGACAGAAATCTTAAATCTCAAACTAGAAATGTGTTGCTCAGCAGATGCTCTAAAGCATGTTGAAAAGATGATTCCCTCCCTCCTGTGTTTCACCCAAAGAAGCCTTTAACTCCACAGGAGTGTCTCCACAAAGCTCTCTCTCCATTGATTGTGTTTATGAAGATGTTCTTCATCAGATTTATCTTCTTACTCTCCCTCCCTAACCTAGACTCTTTAGTTCCATTTCAATCAAAATAAATAAATATATTTCAGATTTTTTTTGGGGGGGGAAATGCACATTTATTTTCTACCTTTAATCTGTAAAAGCAGCTCAAAACCCCACTAATGCCAATGCCAAATACATCCGTTTGCCACTTTGAAAACTTCAAGTTCATATGCGCAATTTAATCATCTTAGATTGAAAAGTTTTGCTTGAAGTACCGCAACATATCCTAAGTCATGGCTGCATGATGGTTAACAGGAATACCCTAGGCCTACATCCTACATTTGCTAAATCTCATCATCTCCCCACACAATTTGAAGCTCAAGATCTGTTCAGAAAAATCACCCAACACAATAATAATGATAACGGTCTCTGCTGTAAAAGTACTTCAGCTCTAGAGTTGTATATTATTCTGTTTGATGGGTGGTTGTTGGATGATTGGTCTTTACAATTTGGTATAAAAATGCCAATTAATGCCAGCTGTGACAGCACTATTATGCAGGCAACCAAATTACAAAAAAAATGTTAAAAAGAAAAATCAAATGGTATGTGCTGGAAAACAAGATTTCAGAGCAGACACGTTCAACAACAGCAGCTCAAATTAAGGTTTAATTACAATAAAAATGTCTGGCATCAATAAACACAGTACCATCAAGATGATTTCTGTATTGTGACAGGATTTGAAGCAATCAAAGTGTTATCAGACACAAGCAGTGTCTGATAGATTTTCCCATTAGATCAAAATATGGTTAAAAAGTAAAGATTATAAAATAAGACATACTTATATGAAAAACTTTACCTGGCAGCATATAAGTATTAATTTAATATAAATAAAAAGCATATGTCGAACTAGTATTTCAGTAAAAAAGGAAATGGTGTTCTGTATTTTTTGTTCTGTATTTTTTTACCTCAGCAAACTCAAACAAACCAAAGTATATACATATAACTGAAATGCTAACTGTACGTCAAAAGGAGTTGTTATCGAAGTTTGGAAGATAATTAGCCATATGTAAAACTGCTGTCTTCATTCAAACCTAACTTTTCTCCAAACAGAATGCCATAAGGAGACCGAAATTTCTCTGAAGTTCTTCAGTAAGAAAATTAGTGAAAGAATTTGTTCTGCATGCAGCTAAACCTTTGGATTTATTATAAATTGTTAAATCTGATATTTCATAGAGCAAGCTGCAATGATTATTTGTGACTGGCCACATGGTTTTTGTTTTTCTTCTCATACTGGGGGGTTAATCTTCCAAGCTTCTGAGCACTCTGGCCCTGATTCAACAAAGCACTTAAGCATATGAGCAGTCGCGTTGACTTCAATAGTTAAGAGGGGCTAATGGATCAGGCCAGAAAGTTTAGTAACCACCAAGATCAAGACACTAATGACCATACAAACTATAGGTAAAAGATGGTCTTGAACATGTCTTTGATTGTCTTAGATGAACAGGAAGGAGGAAATATAGCAAAATTAAGTAATTTCCTTTCTGGATCATATGTCTTGCAGCATTACTGCTCTAAAAATAGGCTATAGCAAGGGGTAAAGATTTTGTATTTAATATCACAGCACAGAGCAGAATCTGCTCAGGGCACATGAAGTGCATGTCTCAGTATCTACAAGCTTGATTATTTTTTACTATGGCAAAGTTATGTAGGATTTTGGGGGGGTCTGTATAAATCCTATGTCAAACAACACATCATCCAGGACAAAAAATATTGATCTCATCGTATTGAATGGCAAAGCTGTGCTATGGTGAATGTAAAAGTAACAATGGTAAAAGGTGAAATTTATGATGCCTTGCATAAAGAAAAGCATTTTATCATCTCTCAAGTGCCCAAAGATGTCTACAAGTGAAAGGCTTCCTGGAGAAATGCTTCTGCCTTATCTTCTCCCAGTATGCAACCCTTGACACACCTTTACAACTGTGGAACTAATACAACACAGCACTGCTTCCAGCCCACCGTTCTGGCAGAAGGATGAGCAGCAGTGTTTGCTCTGCAGCATAACCTGCCTCTATTTCCACACCAAGAACTATTATGCAAATAGTGGAGGTAGAGCATAATGAAGTGTCTTCTGCCTCTCAGGCTTGCGTTCATCTGTTTATCAGGCCACCGTTCCTTTCCATGTCAACACAGAGTTCTACAATATGCAAGTTTCCATAAACACATTTTCTGCTAAAACTCAGTAGTTGGAGAGGTCTTAAAAAATACGCAGGGAAGGCTTAAATATGGGCAAAATCCAAGTCAATAAATGAAGCACTGTTATTTACTACTAGTTGCTTCAGTTTTGAAGACATGATTAGTATAAAGTAATCTGCATTGTAATAACAGCATGACTGAAGAACAGTTAGAGAAGAAATACTTCAGCGTACTGCAGAGAAGCAAAACATGATCTCAGTCAGCACTTGATCATAACGTTTATTTCTTCACATATCAGTTCACAAGCCATTCCATGTCTCTCTGAATCATGGCGTTTCTTACCAACTTTTGAAATCTGAAGCTAATGATAGGACAAGAAATAAAGATGGACTAACAAGTGTTATTTTACTTACGGTGGTTTAGCAAAGGCAAAGTGAGATTTCAGTCTTAGGATACATAGGTAAACACAATTTACGTTCAGCTAATGATAAAATGCTGCATTGATATGCTAATGCATTGTGAGACTTTCTGCACTCCTCTTTTCCCTGTAAAAACTATGTTGTTGATGTGTTCTGTCTCAGGCATTTTAGGTAAGTTCTCTTAAAAAAATGAAATGCAAACAGCTCCTGCTCTTCAGCTGCCTGTGCATTGATTCACCCAGTGGTATAAAAAAAGAAAAAAAACACACCAAAGTGTCAAATGTTTGGTTATGAAATTCATGTATTCATGACACCTCTGAGAAAAAGAACTTTTTAATAATCACGTATTCAAGCAGTATGATTAAAATAAACACCAAAACCCTCAGTTGACATTTAAACTTCATTCTATAAACACTTCCTAACAAGGCAAACTATACTGTTTCCTGCTCTTACATGGAATATAAGCAGTATCGTTTAAATAAAAAGATTTTGTTTCTCACTTTATGCCATTTAAAACAAACTTTATTTCTATAGAACTCATTCCTTGTATAATACAATGATAAGCCTTTCCAGAAATGATATTAACAATTAGTGCGTAATTTAAAGACAGGCTTGAGGCACAGTATTTGTGTCCATATCTAGACCTAGGAAGCCTCAAGGTTTAAAGATGTTTACATTGAGGGGTTTAAGTTTGGGATCATCTCTGAGCTGGATTACCTCTACCTTCACTCCTTTTCCCACACACAACATCCTATACAAAGTGAGTTCAACAGTATCTCGTTCTGGTTTTCTATTACAAGGAAATTTGCCTCTTGTAAGCTCCAAGTCTTACAATAGCTGCTTGTAGCCTGAACAGAAGCTTCCTACATTACTGCCTCATATAGGCAGATTTTCAAAGGTATCTAAGCATCCAAAAACTGCACCTAATGAAAAAGAAAAAAAAACCCAAACAAACAAGTCCAAGGCTTTCTATGGTTATGCATCTATTGAAAATGTCACTAGGTACTTTATCATTAACTTTACCCTTCCATGCAACTTTGACAAATCTGGACATTAATTTAGGTGGGGAGGGTATGTTGAGGGTAGGTAATCTTGGAGTCCTTCCCAGTTCCAGAGTCAAGGTACAGACCCATCTTACCCCTAACTCCACAGTGGAAGGAGATGCAGAGATGCACCCGCTACTTCCTTCTTTCTCATACCCCATGCAAAAGCCATACGGGTGGGTTTGCATGCATGTACAATGCTCCGTCAAGTTCCAAAACCGGACTTTCATGGTATGCATCATGGCATGCATCATGGCATGCCATATCAGGATGTTGCTTTGCTGAACTGTTTTCATAAAGTCAATGGCATTAATATGCAGTTTCTAAATCTGCAGTTTAAGACTATTGAGCCTACAAGAAAAAAAAGACCAGAGGGAAAACAGGTTAAATCTCTAAAAATCATGTGCGTACAGACGGGGTGAACAGAGCTTGACTGTTTTCTGTGTCTCAAATGTAAGAATTGATATTCAAATGAAGCTAGAAGACGTGGCTTCAAAACAAATAAAAAAATATGGTTCTTCATAGAACAAGCACTTAAAACTCTGGAACTCCATAACCCAGGATGTTTCAGATGTCCAAAATTTGTGTGACACTATTGGGACACTGGATATTATCATGGAAGAGAAATGCATCAGAAGTGAATAAATAAAATGAAATCACATTGGGCTCAGGAAGTCCCATGAACTAGAAGTTGTCTGAAGCTGTGACAATAATCTGCAGAAGTACCATTACGTGCTTGCCCTATTCTCATGTTCCTTTGAATTTACTTCTGGCCACTGACAAGAACAGAATATCTGGTGGGATGGACCTTTGGTCTAGGCTACTATGGATATTTTTATATTCAGTTTATGGTCACAGGAGTAAAAGCGATTGGGGTTTAAGAACTCATTATTCATCAGCTGCATACATGTGACATCTTTAAATTTAGATTATAATTTCAGTGTCAGATACCCTTTTTTGGTGTCTTTCCCTCCAACTCCAGCTAGTCATTCAAATAGTCCAGTTTCCTTCCCTGTCTGTAGTGTTTATGCAACCAGTTTTATGGCCACCTTATAAACAAGGCTAATTAAACAATACAGGTTAAAAAGAGACATATGGAGGAAAATTGACCCAATTTACAAGACGACACTTGTTAGTTTAAACCACCTTCACCATGAGTATCATAGAATCATAGAATCATAAAATGGTTTAGGTTGGAAAGGACCTTGAAGATCATCGAGTTCCAACCCCCCTGCCATAGGCAGGGACACCTCCCACTAGACCAGATTGCCCAAGGCCACGTCCAGCCTGGCCTTGAACACCTCCAGGGATGGGGCCTCAACAACCTCTCTGGGCAACCTGTTCCAGTGCCTCACCACCCTCAAAGTGAAAAACTTCTTCCTAATGTTCAATCTAAACCTGCCCTCTTCCAGTTTGAAGCCATTCCCCCTTGTCCTGTCACTACATGCCCTAGTAAAAAGTCCTTCCCCAGCTCTCCTGTAGGCCCCCTTTAGGTACTGGAAGGCCGCAATAAGATCTCCCCGGAGCCTTCTCTTCTCCAGGCTGAACAGCCCCAACTCCTTCAGCCTCTCCTCATAGGAGAGGTGCTCCAGCCCTCGGATCATCCTCGTGGCCCTCCTCTGGACACGCTCCAGCAGGTCCATGTCCTTCTTATGTTGGGGACTCCAGAGCTGGACGCAGTACTCCAGGTGGGGTCTCACGAGAGTGGAGTAGAGGGGCAGAATCACCTCCCTCGCCCTGCTGGCCACACTTCTTTTGATGCAGCCCAGGATGTGGTTGGCCTTCTGGGCTGCGATCGCACATTGCTGGCTCATGTTGAGCTTCTCGTCGATCAGCACACCCAGGTCCTTCTCCTCAGTGCTGCTCTCCAGCCATTCCCCGCCCAACCTATAATTGTGCTTGGGATTGCCCCGACCTAGATGTAAGACCTTGCACTTGGCCTTGTTGAGTATGCTGACTTGCTGCTGATAGTTTAACCTTCCCTGGATCATAAGCTAAATATGTTACTTCAGAAGTTAGGCAGGCTAAGAGAGCACTCATGAGCAATTATTAACCCGTAGCAGATGAAAGGTATTTTGATAAACTGCAGTACGTCAATATCTTTTTACTGGTAGGATTGTTTCAGGTATGATAGTGTAAGCATTTAAGGCAAAGTTTTGACTGAATGTGACCTACATTCAGTGATACAGTTTAGGGAAAGGATGGGGAAGAATTGGATGGTAAAAAGCTTGCCATTTTATCCTCCAGTTATTCAGACTGCCTAACAACAGACATTGCCATTGACAATCTTAGTGACACTATATATATACATGCATATATATAAATTTGTGTATTTGTTGTTAAAATAATTAACTTTATAGGTTGTGGTAATACTCAAGAAATAATAAGAAATGTAGAAAATTGTACTGGGTTGACAGATACTATTGAAGGAAAATAAAGATGCTGTTTTTGAAAACATGTTTTTTCCTGAAGAATTAAAAATCAGGTAAAAGTTTATTTATAAGTTGCCCAGTTATTTTTTTCAGTACCTTGAAGTGAGTTAAGTCTTGATGAATGATTTCACAATGCAATATTGAATGTTTATCTGCAGTCTGACTGCAGGTACTCATCCCATATAATGATGGTCTATCTTTGGACTGCACTCATGGACCTGGTAATTTGCAATTACATTTCTATTTGATCTTGTAATGTAACTTCAAAAGAAATCAAGCTTAAATTTGTATTTGGTTATTAAGTTTAAGAATAAAAAGAAGACTTCTTTTAAATGCATAAATTAAGTCAAATTAAATAGTCTTTCACAATTACTAAAGGTGTTCTGGAGTATAATTCAGGTCATACTGAGGGCTTGTGAACAGCACACACTATGTAAATTTTAAAATGAAGCAATAAGTGGATCAACCATACAAAGTGTTAGAACTAGTTTGATGAATGTTCTGGACCAAACCAGTCCAGTACAGCCACAATCTGCCCTCAACAGACAACAGTGGGTGCCTGCTAAGCAAAATCAATCTTCTGTGCTGTCTGAGCTCTGGGACCACAATGGGTAGTTCTGATTTGGCTTCTGATAATTTGATTTCCTGGTAGACTTTGAATCAGTTCCAACTACATTTCTGGGACTAATCGTTGGACAGACTTGCCCCTAAGTCTATCACACCAAGAACTTTAACCACCTACCCTGAAAGGTTTGGAAGCGAGTGAAAGGCATTCAGTAATGGTTTTCTGTTGTTCCTGTGGAAACATGAAGAAATGCAGTAAACTGTGCCCTTGAAAAGACTCCCCAGTATTGTCCCATTTGCAGGGGAGATGCCACTGAGGTTGCCCCTATTGTAAATGCCATTTTAAAACTTTACTATTTGTCCCACTAACCAATTGCATAGTATTTGAGAAGTTGCCCACTATCTGGTCTACCAAGCTATATTATTTTTTGATGTTTTTCATGACTCCCACCGGCAATGTTTTAAGTATTGTTAGCACATCACATTTGGACATAAACCAACCAGTCCAAGTCCTGTAGTCAGTTTATAAGGTACAACTGGAGATGGTCAGATGCTCCCCTTTTCAGTCTCTCCAGGCAGCAAAAAGGCAAAGAGATTTTAAAAACCAGCAGTGGAATAACAACAATTTTATTCCTGGAACTACATTAGGCCTATGTAAGACAAAGTTAGGGATGAGTAGGAGGATACTTCTGACAGGATGTTCTTTTAACTCCGGAATAATTTCCCACAACAGCTAAAGCTGACAGCATTCCCTACCTGCCCAGGCAGGATGCTGGGGAAGCCCACAGGATACAGGCATCTGAGTCAGCTGTAGCACGTGTGGAAAAGCAAAATTATGCAATGTCTAATGGTGAATTTCTAAAGAGTTGATCTCGTTGAAGATTCCTGTCCTTGGGGCAAGCTTTACTAATTAAATCCCTAAATACAAATGCACATTATGTGTACGCAAACAATCAGCCTCTGCTCAGCCACTGTCTCTGTATTCACATAGAAATATGAGGGAAATATATTGGTGTATACTTCACTTTAATTAACAGCAAGGTCTTTTTGTTGAAAGAACCATCTGGACCACAGTGATACATTCAAGTACAAATATTTTACTGCTTAAATAATTAGAAAATGGCCAGCTGCTCAAACATTGATCTTCCTAGTGCAACAGTTAGTACCAAACTAAATAATTCCTTAGTGTTAAGCAACTACTGCTGAATTCTTTACAATAACAGCTAGAAACTCCAGCCGGCAGTGAAGGGTTTCATTAGCTTCAATGGCACTAGTTCTGTGAGAAAGGACCATAGGATAACATGAGGAAAGCCTTCAATTATTTTAAAACCTGCCATATGAAATACCTTATTGCAAACAAAGAGTCAGCACATACAGTCACTTCATTTATCTCCCTGAACTAAGTGAAAGTTAATTTTGTTTTCCTAAGATCTGGTTTTAAAAGCATTCGTGCCAGCTTTCTGCTTGCTCTGCCTTGCCTTGCATTTTATTCTTCCCTGTAATTTAATTCA
Source organism: Anarhynchus alexandrinus (assembly GCA_008711295.1). Lineage (NCBI taxonomy): Eukaryota > Metazoa > Chordata > Aves > Charadriiformes > Charadriidae > Anarhynchus > Anarhynchus alexandrinus. The sequence continues at coordinate 1,068,670 of VUYV01000266.1, forward strand.
TTATTCTTGTTTGGTTGACTTATCAGACAATGGAGGATTTTTTGCCTCTCCCTGCCTTAAGTGTTCTTTTTTTTTCCTGCTTTAGCATTTACCAGAAACACAAAGAAAGAAGCCTGAAGCCAAGTCTTAATGCATTTTAAATATTTGCCTTTTTAAGCAAAACCAGGGGGCAGATATATTGATTTTAAATATCTAGAAGTACTTTAAATGTTTAATTTAAACAGTGGACGTAAATGCTTATAAACTTCATTCAAAGAAAAGTGAAGGAAACTAAAGCTTTACCTGAGCAAGGAGAGTTACATTATACTCAAATAACAGGCACTAAGAAAACAGTAGTGAAGGCAGAGTAATGGGTTAGAAAATATTATTGTGACATGTTGCTTTGGAAAGATATTATCATACTAAATTACATTCAAATATTTTCATGTATTATAATTATTGCAGCAAGTGATGAGAATTGATGCAGCAAGCTCATAAAGAATATTTTCTTTCCTTCTGTCTATGGGAAATATCTTATTTTCATACCCTGAAGATACACAAATTTGCAGCAACTTGAAGGCTTTACAGCTGAAGTCCAAAACCTCAATTCTCTAGTTGCCAAACCACTGAGGAACAGAGGAAACATTAGGATTTTTTTTTATTTTCACACTTTTGGTCCTGTTTACTGCACAAGATACTAAGGATCTTAATTATTCTAAGTAGCTAATCCTTTTAAGTAGGAGGTTCAGAGTGCATCCAGTCTTGGTAATGGATGATACTCTGTGACTCCAGCACCAAGGAGTTAAAAGTGATTTATTTAAGTTGATTCCACTATTGGACAGAAATAGCACATAATTTCTGATTTCACACAGTCGAGGTGGCCAAAAATTCTGGCCACAAGCAAGTTCTTCTTTTCATTTACAAAAGTGGGATTCATGCTGTTTAAGGAATGTACCGTGTTTCTCTAATCCCAGGCCTAAGCCAGAGGCAGCAAGTGAAAGACATTTTCTTCTTCCAGAAAGAAGCTATTGTATTCATATAATTACAATATGCTTTTGTGATGACTCTTTCTAGCAAAATTATGTGCATTTGCTAAGCACCTTGTACTGCTTGAAGTGTGGAGTTATTTTTTGCTAGCATACATCCTGAAGTAAAATTATTATTGCCATCATACCAAAGCATTCAAACTGAAAGAGTATTGCAGAAAGAGATTTATTTTAATGTAAAGTCCAGATCCTACATTCCATTCATGCCTCATGCTTACTGAAGCTAATGGGACTTAAGAAATGACACTTGAAGAACAGTCCTAAATAAGTCTTTCCTGCTACCTAACTGTGGCACATTATGATGTATATATATGGAAATAGGATCTTCCATCCACTTACTCAGACTTTAACTCAAATACCGTGTTCAGTTTCTGAATACTGATAAGCAATCACTTCTTTACTGTATAATAAAGCCAGTTCAGTAATATTTGCAACACCCCCTCTATTGTAGTTGTTGCACAGGATAGACGTCTGATGCATTCTATCCAGAGGGATGATATAAAACCAAGAGCTTCGGTCCTGATGTCATCATTGGGGTCTTTCACTGGCTTCCTAGAGGCACATCTGCAAATGACACTGAGGAATACATCTTCTTCACAGTAATGAAAGAACGATCTTTGAATGTCAAGAGACATCACCATACATTCTGGAATTCCTAAGGTACACTGCAATAAACTGCTGGGTGCCCTCTGCAGCCCAATATTCCTAAAGGACAAATTCCCTGTCATTCAGAAAACAGTAAAAACATCTGTTATAGGGCCTTACAGATAGGACTGAACAACTTGATTTAACTTCAGAGTTCTACTTTGGGCAGATGGTTGGATCAGCTGACTTCCAGCGGTACCTTCCAACTCATTTACAGTGTTAAACTCATAAAATCATTAACTCTGATTCTGTTCTATTTTGTCCTTTTTAGAGAGAGTACAATGGTTCAAATTCAAAACCAAAACAACTTCTCAGCTAACAAAGGGATCAATGAAAGTAAAGTAATAATCTAAAACAACCTTAGGAACATGTTTGTGTTTCTTAAGTGGTCTGAGACTGCAAGAAATCCACACAAGTCTTTCCTTCTGTTTGCTTCTGTAATCTGAGGTGAGCTGTGATGCTACAGTGTTGGGAGGCAGTACAAAACTCTTCTATACAGCCATCTTGGTTTTTGACAGAATTAAAAAAAAAAATACTCTCAGGTCGAAGTAGAATGGTAGAGCCACTGAATTCAAGAACACAACAAAAATTTCTGAGCAGCTATTACTACAGAAAATGAGTAACATCCTTACAAAGTGAAAGACTGCTGGTTTAGTAATTGTTAAAGTTTTCATTACAGCTAAAAGACACTCTATATCAACATACCATACTGGTTTAAATGTCTTCATCTTAAAATCCAAAATCTAAATAATGTATTTATTTCATCACCACTGCAACCATCTCTTGTTAGGACCAAGAAGTCCATCACAGAAAGTACAAAAAACTTGAAAATAAAACCAGACAAAGCAAAGATTGCCACAACTAATTGAAATTTTGCTTAATTTACAAATGTCCAACATATTCAAGCTTGATACTCATATTTCTTGAATTCTTGTTTATGTCATGGGAACTCTTACCATGATCCATATACTTATTTCACATGGTTTCATGACATTTTCTTAATTTTTATTTGTTTTAAAGTCACACATCCTAATTTAGGACTATAGAAGTGGTTTTTTTAATGGCAAACTACAAAAGAATGACAGCATTACAGCAATCAACGGGGACTGCTGTTTTCACCCACCATATAGAAGACAAAGAGGTTAATTCCTTGTCAGGAAGGATTTGAACTCCGATTGCCTATCTGCAATGAAAATAGCCTCGACACTAGGCCATAGGGTAGGCTGAGGTAAATTCTCTCTCAGTATTTCCTATTATAGTTGCTGCACTCTTAAACCTCCTACAACTCCCTAAACACGACCTGAGACAGTGCAGGTCATAAAGGAGAAAGATGCATGGGTACAGCTCCCAATGCAGCTGGCTCCAGTAACTGCTGTCTTTCATAAAGACAAGATACAAGACACAGCCAATATGCTTCTCCTGCTGTGTTCCTTGTACGGTGAAAAAGACTTGCTCTGCAGTAAATTGTCACTAGTAAATTTACAGTCAGTACCACATCCATGTACGACACAACCTCCAAACTCCTGCAAGAGCTTATAGAAGCTGCTAGCTTCTCAGGAGCAGGCAACCGGCTATATTTCAGTTCCACATGAGGCAATGGCTCTCGCAGAGTTACTGCATATGCTGTCACTCAGAACATGGGTATTTTCTTTTTAAAAAAGAAAAGAAAAAGAAAAGAAAAAAGCAAGCGTGACAAACTGCCATATTCTGCCCCTCTTCACACACCTTTTATTCAGCTCAAACTGCTCAGAATTGAACCTCAGCTCACAGAGAGATGTTAGGCATCTCTAAGCCTTCTACAAATGAGTTGTCTAGGCGCCCTTCTGTACTCAGTAAGGAGGAGAGGCATCTCCAGAGAATGATTCAGCTGCTGTGTGGGATGAACTGTTTCTTCTGTGAGAAAAATGAAGGCAACTTCCACTGCATGGCTGAGGCATATACCCAAACACCCTAGTGCACATGACAGAGCTTGCCCCCACCACATCACCAAAATGGACCTCTGGGTGTCCCCCTTCTATAACTGGATGCACACAGATTCACACAAGATGAGTCGGCTGTACAGTCAGCAAGTCAGGAACTCAATTGGTCCTTTCCTGGCACAAGGTGACAGTATGTAAATTCATGTAATTTCTAATGGATCTGTGACATATTTGTCTTTGAAGATCTCCAATTGTGGAGATTACACCACTTCCAAACACTGCTATTTCCAAGCTATAAAATATTCCCTGACTTCATTTAATCTTAATTACCTCTTGTCTCAGCCACTATGAGAATGCTGACTACCTTATTTCTTTTTATAGGCATTTATAACTTTTACTACAGGTATTACGTCCAGGTACGTAACATAGTGTGGGATTCACCTCCAGAATAAATGTCAACATTTAAATAACCACAGTGTAACAGTTACTTATAAGCTCAATATCTAAGTTACCATTAAAATTAGAGAACACCCAGTTCAAGATATCTACTTTGGAAGAAGATGAATATGGCTGCCTGGTCATGATTTTTCCTCCATTAACTATAAAAGTGAATTTGGAAAACTACTTGTAAGGAGAATTTCACTAGGGGTGCTGGCATTTTGTTCATAGGGCACATAATCTTTTTTTCTGGAAACAGGCTGGCAGAAAAAGGGCTGCAACTGAATCAATTATTCCACTGGGCTGAATCTTGCCTGACGACTGTGAGTTGCACAACCTAGCCACAACCTGTGGGAGACATCATAGTCTCTTCATCTTTGAATCTTGTCCTGATTTTATTCAGCTCAAACTGCTCAGAATTGAACCTCAGCTCACAGAGAGATGTTAGGCATCTCTAAGCCTTCTACAAATGAGTTGTCTAGGCGCCCTTCTGTACTCAGTAAGGAGGAGAGGCATCTCCAGAGAATGATTCAGCTGCTGTGTGGGATGAATTGCTTCAGAAGTCACCTGCTTTTCTTTTTTGACTGTAAAAGGAGCTTGGCCAATGAGTTGACATCTCACTTCCAGAAAGCTAAAGCTTAAGTCTCAAGCTCAGAAAATATAAATCACGCTTCGGATAACCAAAGTCATATTCCTAGGTAAACTTAGTATTCACAATTAAAAATGCCTCAACTTTTGTTTAAAGTTTAAATTATTCCAGCTTTCCATTAAGTTAGGCAAAAATGAAATATAATGGGGAAAGCTAGAAGAAAGAAAACTAGCATAGCCAAGATAGGGACAAACTTTTAAAATGTGTATGTAGTCAGGTTGAATCAAAGCTTGCAGATTTTATGGAGGAATAAGCATTTGATTTGCAAGTATTTGATAGAGCAGGGCTAGAAAGGTAACCATTCAAACAGGCAGGCACTTTTAAGAAGCAAAAGTTACCTCTCACAATCCACACCATCCACTGTGACATATTCTTATGTTATGCATAACTGAATGGTTATACAGCCTTTGCTCATTCAGGGTGGTGCTGCAAACACCTAAAGCCAAAAGAACTTAAATATTTCTAAAATTATTTGAAAAATCCCAGAAGAAAATGTGATTATCCATTTTGTAGCCCTTTGTTTCAAACACAAAAATTGAATGGATTTTATAGATGTGCTACTGCTACACATGTAGATTGCTCCAAGTTAAAACACTAACAGTGTTAGCACATTCTCAAATAACAGCATATGAACCTGTTATGACTAAGCTGGAGCAATGTGTAACAATCAATATGCTCCCAGAGGGTGGGAAAGGAAAATCCCTTTTTTGATTTCTGTGTCTGAAAATTTAAAATTTACGGTATTTTCCTTCAGACTGGAAGATTTAAACATAAAATAGCTGTTAGATTTTTCTGAAAACGAGAAGGGTGCATGCTGCCTAGCAGAAAACCAACTTTAAGATTTTTCCAGTGGCTGTGGCCAATGTCTCATCCTGTTCTAATTGAAGGTGACTGATAAAGTTTTGCATAAAGCCTACTGTGGCGTTAACATGAGCCAGTATAACTCTAAATTTTGCAGTTCAAACTACAGTTTAGTTTTTATGACACCACTGCATGATTTCCATATACATTCATTTCCTGACTCATTTCTCAACTGACAAAGTCCAACAAGTGATGCTGCAGTGGCATCAGCAGAAAATTCACTCGGGAACTATATGAGCTTGAGACCCTCCGACCACACGCCAGGGAGACAACATTCATAGCCATAAAAGCTCTGTAGAACATAAGGCCAAATTCTGCTTGCCTATTTAAAACTTTACAGAAGCAATTTCCACTGAACTAAAAATTATCTCAGCTCTGGGAAGATCCAGTGTCCCAACATTACTGACTGTAATTTTTGGATAGCTGATTCACATCATTTCTCTCTGCCAGACATTTACACATCCATAACACAAAGAAGAGAGGCAATGTTCCCCTGTAACGTGAAGGCAAAGGGAAGGAAGGATAGGTGTAGGATTTCATTTTGAACGACTGTAGAAGGTTCATTGTATTATATTAATGTCCTGGAACTCTGAGGCAGTTGATGACAGTACCTCCTTAGAAAAAACAGTAAAATAAAAATTTGACAAACCTGTCTTCTTCCAGTAGACTTTGACCTGAAGTTGATTGTCCTGATAGAAAGGAGTTCCAATTTTAAGAAAACGAGCGGTTTTTCTTCTTTGAAATGTTGGGTAAGGATCTACCAGTCCTTTCTGGGGTTTCCCAGCAGAAGACGTCTGTTCCTCTGCAATACACAGAACAATCAAGAATTATTTATTTAAGTACAGTGCCATATAATGACTATGTTAACGGTGCTGAAATTCAGAAAATACTACTATCTTTAATCCAAATTACCTTATTTCAGTATCTTACCTAAATGAAATTAATATAAAAAACAACCTGTCCATAATGGTTGAAAAGCATATAATTTGTTTGAAATGCAGTCAAAAAAAATATTTTGGACAGAGAGATAATAAGGTAAACATACTTTAAAATGAAAATGCTCTGTAAATTTCCAAGTAAAGTAGGTAAAGGGAGTGTATTTATATCATAGAATCATAGAATGGTTTAGGTTGGAAAGGACCCTGAAGATCATCGAGTTCCAACCCCCCTGCCATAGGCAGGGACACCTCCCACTAGACCAGGTTGCCCAAGGCCACGTCCAGCCTGGCCTTGAACACCTCCAGGGATGGGGCCTCAACAACCTCTCTGGGCAACCTGTTCCAGTGCCTTACCACCCTCAAAGTGAAAAATTTCTTCCTAATGTTCAGTCTAAACCTGCCCTCTTCCAGTTCCAAGCCATTCCCCCTCGTCCTATCACTACATGCCCTAGTAAAAAGTCCTTCCCCAGCTCTCCTGTAGGCCCCCTTTAGGTACTGGAAGGCCGCAATAAGATCTCCCTGGAGCCTTCTCTTCTCCAGGCTGAACAGCCCCAACTCTTTCAGCCTCTCCTCACAGGAGAGGTGCTCCAGCCCTTGGATCATCCTTGTGGCTCTCCTCTGGACATGCTCCAGCAGGTCCATGTCCTTCTGATGTTGGGGACTCCAGAGCTGGATGCAGTCCTCCAGGTGGGGTCTCACGAGAGTGGGGTAAGGGGGCAGAATCACCTCCTTTGACCTGCTGGCCACACGGTCCCAGTACCGACCCCTGAGGAATGCCACTTGTCACTGGTCTCCACTTGGACATTGAGCCGTTGACCACAACTCTTTGAGTGCGACCATCCAGCCAGTTCTTTATCCACCGAGTGGTCCATTTGTCGAATCCATGTCTCTCCAATTTAGAGACCAAGATATCATGTGGGACGGTGTCAAACACTTTGCCCAACTCCTGGTAGATGACATCAGTTGCTCTTCCCTTGTCCACTGCCTCTGTAACCCCTTCGTAGAAGGCCACCAAATTTGTCATGCTTGACTTGCCCCTGGTGAAGCCATGCTGGCTGTCACCAATCACTTCCTTATTTTCTGTGTGCCTTAGCAGAGTTTCCATGTCCTTAATTAAGTATTTCATTTGGCAAAAGTTCATCAACATTTAGCAGGGTTGACAGTATTTCTAGATATTTTCAGTTAAAAAGGCAGCAATGCTGATTCAAAATGCATTTACATTGTGCATTTGCAAATATATCAGTTCCGATTAAGAGGACAGTATCTGCATCAGATTAACAAAAAAAAGCTGTCTTTAATTCAGTAATAAAGCTAAATGAAAAGTAAAGATTCTAATAATTAGAAAGTGGCAAATTATTAACTACATACTTGAGAGAAAGAGGGAAAGACGCAGATTTCAATAACTACCACAAGTAACATGTAAACTTGAACATTGTGCCCTACATCTAGCTTCAGCTGAAACCTGCTTGCTTTTGGCCAAATTTACTTTTTCAATCTTTTGCTTAATCTGAGACAATTTTACATTTTCTTTGCTTGTTTTAAATTAAAGTAAAACCAAACTTAAGCAAATTCTTTCTCAAGATAACCATATGTTTACACTACCTAAAAGGAAATCAAGAAGTGATAGAGAGAAGTACAAAGTTAAATCTTTTAGGTATAACTCAACTTTAAGTATTTTAATTTTACTAAATCCCTGCTTTGCTGTTCTCCGTGTGCTCCACTTCAAGAAAAACCAGGACATCAATTTAGAATATTTCTATATAAAGATCAAGAGAGAGAGTCTTGCTGCATTTCCCAGAAGTGAAGCATACAAATATAGTGAAGCAACGTGTTTCTGAGTGTGGGGAAATATAATGCCAGAGGGCCAGGGTCAAAGCTCACAGAGGTCCGTAGGACTAAATTACTTCAGCGGGTTATGGACTACTCTCTAGTCTGACAGTAGGAACAGACACCTAAAAAACCAGAGCTTAATTCCACAGAGAGCTGAGTAAGTGACAGTAGGACTTCAGCAAAATTGCCATGTTGCTTCTGGAACTACTTCCCAAAGGCCATGGAAGTCCCCAAATAAAGAGAGGGAGTGAATGTCATGTCCTAGATAATATTTAAGGCAATATTTTTTTCTTTTTTGTATTTTTCCATCTGCTTCTGAGTACTCTCAAAAGTACCTCAAGCAGGACTGGCTCTGTACCTAACGAACTTCAGTGAGATTCAGAAGATGAATTTGCATCTCCTCCAGGAGTAGTTTTTATTGTCTTTTCTATGTAAGCTATAATTTAGCTATTTTTTAAAAATGTCCAAAAAGGTCCAAATACGCATCTCAGCAGAGTGCTTTATCCACAAAAATGTGATATCAGTGGTTTATCCTCAAAGAATCTTGAATCCTTTACTTCATGGCTTTAACACAAAGGATGCTCAGATTTGTCTATAAGCTTGTTATTGAAGTATTCTACTGGAAAACAAATAATGTGTTTTAGTTCTTGCAGGTGCTGATTTGCAGTTAAAAAGAAAATACTGCTCATTAACTAAATGGATGTTCGTAACTTGAATATAACAGTCAAATACTTGAAGTATATGAGAAAACAAAAATATCGCTCCTAGTATAGTATTACTCTGGTTTAAAAAACAATACAATAATTAATGATCCTTTTAGTCTAAAAAGGCCACCACAGTAAAGTGAAATAAAGCACAAGGCATTAGAAAGTCTATACTAATTAGACATTAGTAGATAGGAGACCTTCACAGAAACCACTGATGGACTGTTTTATGAAATAAAACTATCAACAACATGGCAGATTATCCAAGCAAAATTGTGGACGGAATTTAAATCTTGCTGTGATGATGATAGGAAAGAGGTGCCACTGGAGTGGACAGAAAATGATGAAATCACCAAAGCCACACGTGAGGTATAGGGTAAATGAACTTCATTTGGTAGAGGACTTGTAAGTAATAAATCAGATGTGATCTGCATCACATTCTGAAAAACACAATGTTTTGGAGAGGGAAAAGTGAAACAAAAATCTTCTTCTCCTTACAGAGACCCATTGGTGATATAGACCATGAGAGAAAGACCATTAGTGAGACCATGGAGAGTTGATACAGCACTACCACTCACAGTAAGTATAGAATGATACCAAAAATGACACAGTCCAATCTCAATTACTCAGCTTCAGTTTAGAGGGGTTTTGTTATATAGAAAGTCTTTATTTACTCTCATGTTTAAAGAAGATGATGATCTGACCTAATGTCAGGATTAGCAATAAAGCCTGAAAAACATCAGTTGATTAATTATCCTTGCTCCCAAGAGGGGAAAGTTTATAAAGCTATTTTCATTGTAAAATAAGAGAAAGAAATTCAACAGCTGGCCCAATGTTACTTTGGCTAGTTGTGTATAATGGCACCTAGAACTTTGTCCCAGTTACCAGGACACATCTCAGCGTCAGATTCAGGTGAAAACCAGGCCTCAGTCCTCTCCTGTGACCTGTTGTAAACTCAACTCAGTTACTTATTCTTTATCAATCTTCTAATCACAAGAGACAAGAAGAGTGGGAGTGGGGTGGTTGGGAGATGTAAAAAAAAAAAAAAAAAACNAAAAAAAAGAAGCAAACCCAAGAAAAAATTCTTAGGAAAATACTCAGCAAAATGAGAACATCTCTCATAAACACCAACTATACACTTCTAGTTGAGCTCAGTGGCTAAGTATACGGGAATTAAACACTCAGTTCCCACTGTAGTTTTTCTTCTATTACATCTCCTGTGCACATACAGAAAAGAAAGGAAAACTAAATAAGGTAGCTCAAAGAAACTTTTGATATCATGCACAATCCTGAAAATTAGGTCACTTTTCTAGGGGATGACAGAAAGCACAGGTACAATCTAGGAGAGCCAGTATGGAAAGGGCAGAACTTATGTTCAGTTACACTGGGCTTCACTGAGGATTTAACCCAAACTTGTCTTATGTAGACACTGTGGAGATTCAAGCTTGCATTCTGGTATGGATTTCAGTGTATTGAAGAGAAGAAAACCTGGCCCTCTGCTGTCTCTTAAAATGGACGAAAAAGGTAGTAAAAATGAGCTTAATATGGGAAAAAGAAGGATCTTCAGGTCTATTTTGTATTCTTGGTACATTAAAATGGGAAGCAATTGTAGATATGAAGGTCTGTCATAGCTAGCAACTACTTTAAAATGTTTTATGTATATCCAAACTGAATATGCTTGCAGGAGGGTCCAGCAACAATAGCAATTTATTAGTTAGGGTGAGAGTAATTACAGTTATGTTATGAAAATAATGACAAGTAAAGTTTAAACTTTTAGTGTACTTTAAGAAAAAGAATGTGAATGGATGGAAAATGAAATGGAGTCAGGACAGGATGCATAAAATCATAGTCTTCAACACTTTATTATCAGAGTTTTGCTGCATTTGTTAATTAGACACATCAGCAGCTGGGGCAGTAACTTAGTCTTAGTTAAATGCTATTTGTATAATTACAATGAAATACCAATAATCAGGGTTTACTTTCACATTCAGATATGCTTTTCAGTTATATTACTTAGCATGTGAGGTTTAAAGAAGATCTTAACAAGAAATGACCTGACATCTAAAGATCTCAAGATTCTAATTTGAATGTGGGTCCTATGTGTGCAATAATATCTTGAAAATTCATTGCTTATCAGGCATGGAACATTTTAGATTCCTTAAAAAAAGAGCTGATGTTTTATATTACTTTATAGTAGATACATATTTGTGTGGACGAAGAATTTGAATTCATGGGCTACTCAAAATGGTCAGGATTTTGAAAAGCATTGCAAGCTAAAACTGTCCTGTTGAGACAAAGACACAGAAACGGTTCTATTCCAGCCACTGAAAAATATAGTAAGTATTTATACCTGTATTGTATTTAAAAAATATTAACACCACAGTCATACAAATGCTGCCACTTTTCTTGCATTTGTTTATTTCAGGTGAGTAAGACAAAGAATTAGGCACAAACTGTCACCCATTTTTAGACAAGAAATTTAACATTAAAAGGCTACTCCACTGAGACAGGATCACTATGATATGAAACAGAAAGCTTTAAGAAAATTATTTTTTTTTAATTTGAGAAATCATTACATAAAACATTCAAATTCCAGATAAAGAAGAGATAAAGCATTCAGGTGTGTGAATAGAATTACTCACTATTATTCCTGGTGTCCTGAGTCGTGCTAAAATGGAGAGAAACCTTAGCACTTTTTAGGCGTATCTGACCCCAACGCGTTACTGCCTGCAGTTCTACATTGTAGTTGCTGTTGGGTTGGAGTCCCTCCAAGACCACATAATTTTGGGCCTATAACAGAGGAGAATAAATATACAAAGTAGTTATAGTATTACTGAAACACAGACGTTTATTAAAAGCAGGCCTGTTATCTTAGGCACGCTACTCTTTGGAAATCAGAAAAGAAAAGTCATGTATAAATTTCAACAGAGCAAAATTCCCTTTTTCTAAAAAGTACATTTTATTTGACTCTGATTTTCTGTGTCATTTTAAAAATGCTAACCTTCTTAAGGTTCACAGAATTTTGGGAAATACAGACACCTATTGTTTAGGTCAAAACTTAAGAGTTTTTTTTACATAAAACAAGTTATTACGTATTTTTACAATGTAAAACATTACATATGTTTTACATAAAACAAAATTATTTTAGCTAAAGAAATTTAAACTTTTTATTCCCAAATTTCTGTGTTAGCAACACAATTGAAAACTTTTTTCTAGAGACAGTCTGAAGACAGCTAAAATCCAACATTCAGCACAGTTGTCAATATTTTCTATTTGTTTCAACTGTTGAAAACAAAAATGAAAAAAATCAACACAAACCCCACAACCAAAAATACCCCTTCACTGGTAAGAACACTTTTCCACTATAGAATGGAAAACAGAAAAGAAAAAATACAGTTTTCATTGTCATGGAAATTTCTTAAATGGGGAAACACCAGAGTAGGGTTATCATTCTCTGGTCAATACCCATAAATTAAGGCAAGTCCCATGATACTGCAAAGAAGAGCCAAAGGTTCTCAGTATTCTTACACTTCCAAATTTTTTTTTAATGTATTTATAAAAATGTCCTTCTAGCCCCTATCTCAGACAGAAGACATTACTCCATGTTTTCATTAGAATACTTTGTGCCTCTGAAGTCTGACAGTCCATCCAGAGTGAAAAACATAACCACGTACTGCCATATTTAACACTTCAGAGATTGTCAAAAGCATTTCATATCAATTACGTTTTCTTGTTTTGTGCTGAGATATTTATAACATTAACACTCAATTAACAGTGCTAATATTGCACTAAAATTATTTGAATGTCTACCTGAAAGGATTTCATATGGAAATCATTATAAAATTAATTTAACTAGACTACAACTAAAGGTAAAAAACAGGTAAAAATATCTTCAATGATCTTTAAAAAATAAGATTTTTCCACCTTTAATTTATTTTTTAAAAAATTTTTCTGCAGTTTCAATTTTTAGACAGAAGAGTTGCTATAATATTCAGAGGACCATTGATTAGCAATAGGCTCAGGAGTGTCTTGTGGGAGAAGTCTGACTCTCACTGGCATTGTCGTACAGCTTCATGACATGCTGCAGAAGAAGAACATTGAGCCAGGAGTAATACAGAAGATAATCTCAGAGCCTGCCTTTTCTCTAAAGTATGCCTTGGTTCTTCTGGATTTTCCTGTATTCAAGGTCAGAACTTGGTCCAAATTACTGTAATGTATATTAGATCTGTTTTAACATATTTATACATAGGATGTACGCTACACAAAGTGCCAACACGACATTAAGGACCCAGTTCAATTTTAAAATTCTCTGGGTTTTGTGATGTATCAGCTTATGGACAGAAAGCTCCCCTGTATCTTTAGGCTGTAGCCTCTGCCATGAAGATCTCTAGCCAATGGCAGCTTTCCTGAGAAACACAAACTTTTCTACCTAGCACAGTCCAACCCTACTCCTACCTTGCCAAAGTGATTTTTTAAAAGTACAAGAATCAAGTTATCTCAGTGCATGAAATTACCCTGTATTGTCTACATTTGCGGGAAAATTTCCTTTTCCTGCCTGCCCAGCGCAGAGCTGGTGATGGTGACTTTGAGTCTGTAGCCTCCAGACCTTGATCACCCATCAGGTCCCATGAGGAGAGATGGGTCCAGCATGCTCCCATGGTGGTGCCTCTGCTGTGTCCAATCTGCTGTAGATGAACTCAGCGCACAGCCTTCACATTGGCTTTATTTCTCTCAGGGTTTGGTGACTGAGGGGCAGAGAGAGAACTATAACCCTCTGGCTGTCATTCATCACAGAGCAAGTGGGCAGCCAGAGCCAAAATACAGTTAATGTAGACATGGGACCAAATTCTTACAATGCATTTATTAAGAGCACTGAGAATTAAGTTCAGCCTGTTATCTGTAACTGATTTCCATTTCCATTAACTACTTTAAAATAATATGCCATATGCTTAAGGATATCACAACAGAGAGTTTTCCAGTAAAGTATATTTGATACATCATTCAAGAAACTCATAGGAACTTACTGCTATGGAAATACGTCAGATCTTTGGTACAGCAGCTTATTTAGAGAGTTTTGGGTTTGTTTTTTCCTTGGGCTTATACTGACTATTTAATGGTTATTCTTTATGATAGCGTCACAAGTTGTATTTGCATAGTGAGAGAACAATATGACAGATGATGTTGGACTTTTCAAATAAAACGAATGCTGTATCTTTAAGAAGCAGTAACAAAATAAGCCTGAATTTAGACAACAAACAGCATTTAACTTTCTATTCATCTCTCCTGCAAAATCTTATAGTATTTACCTGCATTTTAAGACAGAAGTCTACTTGTCTCCCTGAGTTCAGTGAAAGATAGAGACTGAGAGATCAAAATCATCTATGGGGTTGGTGATATTAAAAATTAAGACCACTACTATACCAGCTGCTGAAATCATTGCGATTGATCACATATTTTCTACTTACACTCTATTTTGTGCCAGAAATAAGCCATATTTCTGTCGCATTTACTATTTTCTTTCTTACCCCATCGGTAATCTTTCTTCTCTTTTTTTTAGCTGGGATTACATATTTGCTATATGTCCAGCTCCAGAAGACTTTGTAGTGGTGCACTGGGATATCAGGCTCTTCTGGAAGATCCCAAGTAATCATTACATTTACACTCCCATCATTGTTTGCACTGATATTGGCAATTCTGATGTTAGATGGTGCTGGGGGAGCAGATGGATCTGGAATTTAAAACAAACAAAAAGATTCTAAAGTAAAGATCATCTTCAATAAAGTAAAGATCATCTTCATCTTACCAGGCATACATGAGCTGGATTAAATATTCTCAATACACTGAAGAAAATTCAGGCAAAAATTTCCCATAAGTGATTTGGCTTCTTGTAAGTTCTAGAAATTCAAGCTCTACTGAAATAAAAATTATGGGTTAGCATCTAGTTTTGTCATTATTCTGTGTTGTCGATAGCTCACAAATATTATGAAGCTTTATAAAAATGTACTAGACAATCAGTTTTATTTCTGTCATTAACTATTTTAATACATAGTGAGTGTAAAACACTCATGTTCTACAAGTGGCCTTGTATAGTCATCACAGAGTTGTATGGTGGAAACACTGAATTTTTTTTGGTGTTGCCAGGTAATTCTCATACAATAACATTATGTTTCCACATGTTGAATCTTTCAAAATTCTAGTATTGATATTCACCACCACAGATATAAACACTTCCTTAGAATAAATATAATTTCGATGTAATGATATATTATGATGTTATAGAAGTCTACAGGGCTTTTCAGAACAACAAAGAACAATTAGCTATGCCTGTGACTTATTTCCATATTCTGGTTTAATTTCTGGTTAACATCAACTGAAATATTATTCCTCTAGTTGTCTCTGTGCTGACCCTAGAGTCAAGAAGGACACCTGACAGTCAGGGGTTCCAATATTGAACCTTTCCCAGTATTGAATGTTAGGTCCTCCTTGTGGACCTACTATATAATACCCTGGCCCTGTGTAATGGGAATCAATGGAAATTTTGCAACTGAGCTTCTAAAAGTCCAAATTGCTATTTACTAACTCCTACTTTTTAATCCTACTTTTTTTTAAATGCCCGTGGTAGCCAAACATTGGTGACAAAATATAAGGAAACTGTAAACCCAAAATTTAAGTAAAAGTAAACAGTGTGACTCAAAAAAAAAAAAAAGTATAGCAGGCAGAATAAAGGAAATTCATAGTAATTAAGGCACATTATGAACCTGTAGCCAAGAAAAAACAATCTCATTAAAAAAAACCATTTTCATATAGCTTTTTAGCCAAATAAGTCACCACTTATTTGCCAGAAATAAAACTGGAGGTATGCAGAGGGGACACCAGGCATTCATTTACTGCATGGTTCACCTGCATCTTTTTATAATGGTAAATGAGCTGTTAAATAAACTTTCCAGGCATACTAAGTTCATCAGATAATCCCTATGACAAACGGTCTCACTGAAAAATTCCATCATTTAGTTCATTGAAATTGACACATTCAGAATTAATAAAGACAGCATTTCCTTTTTAAAGATCAGCAGATGTGAAATAATGGCTTATTCCTGTTATTTAACAGGACTCTTGGTTAAATAACAATGGATGCTCCTGTTTCCTCACACATGCCATTTTAGTTAAATAGTAATGGATGCCCCTGTTTCCTTACACATATAATTCAACCCAACTTTTGGCCATAAAAGTTACAAAGCATACTTGAGTTTAAGAATTCTACAGATTTAAATTAATTTTCAAAATAATAGGAATTCCTTATTTCTTCTCACTCCTTTTTTTAATCAGTTTGCCAGCCAGTTCACTTCATTTTTGTCTGGCTTTGGAGAATCACTGTTCTTACACTTATTTCCTTACCTGTGAAGTAGCCAACAACTCCATCTTAAAGTACACAAAGCTATTTATATTGGAGGGGATATATTTAAGAGATTAATTTAGTTAAATGGTTTGTACTGTTCTGTAACACAAGTTTTCATTTACTTCTACCATTTAATAAAATAAGTAGATATAAAATGAAATTTAGGTACAATAAATATAAACAGAATCATTATTTATAAATCCAAAATCTTTATTAAGTATTCATCTTCACTGACTTAAAACGTTAGGGTTTTTTTTATGTTATATGGCAATGTATTATGGCAATAAAACATTTATAAATTGAAGTGCAACATGATCATATTACTGTAGGTGAATTATTCAGGTTATCTCCCAGAAGTACTATGCATCATGTATTATGTATACATAACATATGTGATAGAATTAAAGTGTTTGAGAGAATATGTCTTCACAAATGGTCAGATATAAGCAAAACCAATTCTAACCATAAAACGTGTTTGTCTTTATTCTGCATCTATAAAAGACTCATTAAAAAGAGAGTAATTAAAAAAATCTAGAAGTTAAATGAAATAGCTTTTCTGGAAAAAAGTGTCTTACATGATCAAAAATATTTGGAAGTTCTATTCACCACTTTTTCCTAGATCTAAAAGCAAATGACCAAATTTACATTCTTCCCTTTCAAATGTTTCGGTCCCCATAAGAATGCAAGACAGCATGTAATTTTCCTTGTATAAAGTTAGCAATTGACCAGAACAGAGCTTTTATATGTCTCAGAATCACAGGATTATTTCTTTTTTAAGGTAACTTCAAACACCCCTGTTTTTCTCAGCAACATAAGCAGAAAAAGAAAACATTAAGAAAGAACTATGTGCATACTGAAACCAATAGATCATTTCTTCTGACTTCTACAGCACCAGCATTTCACCCTGTACTTTTTATAACTGCACAGTTTATTGAAAACAGTACTTTATCAGTAGCATTTCTTCTGTGTTCACTAGAAACAGTCCAGTCAGCAGACAAAACGCCGATCCATATTCAAAAGAAAGTCTAGTAGGGTTTCTCCTTTGCTATGGGAGAATGTAAACATTATACTAAAAATCATTGGGTAATTACACTTAAGGAAAGAAAGAACATCCTCATAAAAGGAATATGCATGTGAAATAATACAGCAATAGCAGAAACATTTTCCTGAGTGTCCCCTTTCTTCAAAGTCTCTCTTTTGCAAGCCTCGCAAATGTTATCCACAAAAATGCCTTTGAACAGGAGGAAGAGTGGTGGTGGTAGCAGTAGAAGACAGAAAGGAAGGAGATCTGCAGTTGACAGACATGAAAAGTCAACACATTTGGAAGTGCCACATTTTCCAGAAGAGCTTTTTAAAAAACAGTAGGCTAAGCTGAAGGAAATATTAAACTAGAAGGACTTAAGACATCAAAGATGAAAAAAACCTAATTTATTACAGTTTTCCTTTTAATCATCTGAAAAAACCCTGTCTGATTGTAGAGACAAAACCGTAAAATATTTCTTGGCTTTGAGGTGTATTACCTGAAATATGAAGCCACTTAGTGAGCATTTTATACCAGCTGAGGATCCATTCCATATTAAGTATTTCAATACCAATACATAATTTATTCATCTATTTCTACCTTTCCGTGACACTCATCACTATTAAAACTGGCAGAAATATAATTTTGCAAGCTAAAAAACTAAAGAATATTAATCTTTTCTTTCATCTGAAAGGACTGAGTTTCACCACCAAAACAAACAGGTGAGAAGGAATAGCAGCAAGGTAAGATTTGTGATCTCTGCTATTTACAGGAAACAAACCCAACTGACCCAAACCCCACCCTCAAAAAAACGATGAACCAAATAAAACCCCAAGACCTCTCCGAAGCCACCCCTCAAAATATATCCCCCCCACAAAAAAACGAAATCCAAAAACCTGTAAAGTGTAAGAGCATGCTCCTCCATAATACATGCCTGCCAGTTACCAGACAACAGATCAGGGTTTTTTTCTGATTTTTTTTTAAGCCTTCACTATTGCATTATTGAATGGAAAAGTCATGCTTCTATAAGGTGCTCTGTTCTGCTTATGTCTATACAGACATTAAAAGCAGTATACAACTTGTGCTGAAGTACTTCAAGGTCTGACAACTGGTACTGGATTATAAGTCTTATATATATATATATATATAGGTATTTGTTAACCTGACTATGAAGCTAAACTGGCATTCTGCTGACCATGAAGCTAACAGCCAGTCTACTGTTAGGCTTCATATATCCGTGATCACTTTGACTGACTGCCCACATGTATAATTCAAATACATGAACATTCAATTACTGGAATGGAAACTACTTCCAGTTTTTCAAATTTAAAGTTCTGAAATTTTATATACATGAATTTATCTGAGTGTTAAATCAAAGTCTTCGGTTTGCAGAAAGAGTGATGCTAGCTGCAGCTTTTTCTTTGCAGTTTATACTACAACTCAAACAGAATAAAAGTCATTATATATATACTAGAATTTGGCACAGACAGCTGTCCTCAAATTCGAAAAAATTCTGGTCTCAGCAGCCTGACAAATAAATCACTTCTCGCTGCTAGAAATGATAGCTTCATTAGGTCAAGGCTGAAGCTGCTGTTCCAGCACATGGAGTAAGTACTGCATTTGTCTGGATTGTATCTGGCTTGAATATACCCAAAGGACTTAAATTCTTGTGGCTACTCAGCCATCACAAGCAAAACTGTCTCCAGTCCCCAAACGGGAGGATTCCTTGCTGCAAATAAAAGAAAAAAAGAAAACCCTCACATCATCACCATTTCAAAATGCACATCTTCCCACACTCATATTTGTAAACATAGCGATAGACAATTTATATTTCACAAAATTCTCTCAATCAATAGGATTTGGAATCACTTTGCAACCTTAACAAAACAGCACGGGCAAGCTATACACAAGAATCACATCACACACTGCTGCAATGCATCCACTTTGGCTCTAAATGTGGCAACTGTAATGAAAACAGTAAATGATTTGGAATATATGTCAGAGAAGAAAATAATGACATTGGAACCGGAATTCTAAATCTGAGCTGTAAAAGTGATAGCAAATTTGACTCTATTTTAAACCCTTTTTTACAGAGCTTTTTTTTCTGACTTAAAATGGATCTCCCATTGCTATCTTTTAAACATTAGACCTTTTAACTCTAAAAATCTGCTGAAGCTGCTCTACAGACAAGTTTCCAACCATTAAACAGTTCCAAGGCATAAGCGGGAGGACTGGCTTTGCCCAATGGAAATGGCACACATAAACCAGCTGTGCAACAGTATAAAAAAATCATTTGTCCCAGAGGAGCAACAGAAAGAATTTTATTGCTGGGAGTGGGTGTCTGTTCTGGTTTTACTAACACTCTGTAATGTATGCATGAAATCACATCCAGCATGGTACTTATGTGCTGTGAAAACAATGTTGTCTGCTTCCTTTTGCTTGACAATTTATCCTGTGTATGCTAGCAACTGCCTTCATGTTGAAGATAAAAACCTTTAGCAGAGGTAGAAGGATCGGCTGGTTTGGGCTCATTGAGTTCATCTTATAGCCTCTTTTTGTCTCAGAAAAACACTCAGTACCTAACTACAGACCAGCAAGATAATGTGTTATATGGAAATGCCTAACACTGATCCCTCTGGCTGACTGCAGTCCCTGTTACTAAGAGTTCATTCTCATCATAAATCATAAAATGCTATAAAAAAATAGCCTAAAAACTCCTACCCAAATGCAACCAATTAGAAGTTGCATTACTAGTGCCGAGCAGCTTCTGACCAGTTGGGTTAGGCTATCCAATGCCTGCTTAATGGGAGAAAAGCAACTCCTTTTCATCCAAGGAGACTCCTTTATGGATTACAGGAACAGTTCTCTCCTGGTTCCAGAGAAAATGAAGCAGTTTGGAGAGAGCCAGTCAAAACATGAAGAGAAACGTATTTGTACCTTTGGGGATCAAAAATGTTCTGCCAGGCATTCTGTTAGCTTTATTTATTGCTGTTATTGCAAATTGTTGCCACTCAGTTGAAGATGAAGAGGAAAGCACACACAGCTTAAAAACCCTGAAAAGTGAAGTGGAAACCACTGTCAAAATAGCAGAAAGTTTTGATCAATTTTAGCCGACAGTGTCAATCTGAAAATCCATGTGCAGAGGCTTACTTCTAGGAAAGACCCCACTCTCCTAGGTGCAGTATTCACTTCGTCTTCTAGCCACTCCACTCCAAACATAGTCTAATAAGTGTTTCTTGTAACTTTGGAATCACATTTTGGCAAAACGAAGCATCGCTTCATTCGCTGTGAAGGGACATGCCAGACAAGCACATACAAACCCTTCATTTCCTTTATAAAAAAGGAATTAGAAACATTAAAAAAAAATCTCTGCTTAAGCTCTGAATATTTAATAAATTATCTCAGCTATGCAACTTTGATTATTTATTATTTACAGGTTAATGCCACAAATGAACGCATGAGGCAGTGTAAAACAGCTAATAAACCTTCACCCCAAATGTTTACAGTGTAAGAGTATCAAAAGCTGCAGTAGATAAAACCTCAAAACACAATTAGATGAAGAATGGTAAGCTGGAATGCCTGATGAAATACTTTTGTTTTCCTGGTTTTGTCTTTTTCATTACTAGGAAATTAAACTAGTTTGGATAATAAGGAGCTTTATTTAGTGATAGAAAAGTTAATGGAAATTATATACCTCAGAAGACTTAACATTATTGTGAAGAAAAGAAACCTTACTTTGCTGTGTCTCCTTAGAGATCACATTTTTTGCATTTGCAAAAAACAAAAAATAGTATTAAACAGTATTGTGGTAACCAGACAAAATTCTTCTCTCCAATAATTACTGCAGCAATGTTCTGAATGTTCTTTTTAACAGCTTAAAATATTTAGTGACAGAGACTTTGTGGTGCCATACTCCTCCCTAGATTCAGATTATATATCATGTTTGTCCTCCTTTAAAGAAAAAATAAACCCAAATAATTTGCTATTCATTATAGCTTACGAGCAATTGGTAAAAGTTCAGCATCTTGTGTGAGAAACTGTCTTAGGAATTGCTGTCATGTTTCCTGATCAAAGGGTTTCTTTTTGAAGAAAACTTCTGTTAAGTCTGACGAAGATAATAATCTTCTCGTGGTCTCAGCACAACAGGGTGAATTGAAACACTACAAGAACTAATGTGAATTTCTGTCCACACTTCACATAAACGTCGCACAGACAGTCAGCAACCTTCCAAAGGTGATGTGCCAAAGTCTGCTTTCCTTTTCCAAACTGGAGGTTAAATGTGCCTGTAGGAGCTCAGCAGGGGCCAGTAGATGCTGGCACTCAAAAACTGGGCTCATCTGAGCAGCAGCTTCTTGCCTCTCTGCCAGGCAGGGGCCGCTGCTTCCTGCTGAGCTCCAAAGTAGTAATTAAATGCCTATATGACACTTTAACTGTTACCACTATGAATGCCTACTTGGTGACATGGAGGCTAAGAGATACTGATTGAGGCACCCCAGTACCATTCCCACAGTCACCACGTAGCAGCATCTTCATCTGTGTCACGTAGCGCTTCTACACATTTCATCTGGTGAACGTGGTATCTTTATAATAACCACTGACAATACCAAAGCCTCTAAAATAGTCAAATGAGCTGCCAGAATAGGATGACTTTGGCTACAAATCTGATAGCTAACTGAACTCCTTGCTGTTTGTCTGGCAATTCACAATTCTCTGCCAAGGGCAGGAGTTTAGATTTGAAAAGTGTTATTTTGCGGGTTATAGAAGCCTTTTGAACACCACTGGCTACATACTTTCTGCCATTATCAAGATCTCATTATTTTGGTTTATTTCGTAAGAGCAATGCAGAGGTACTACTGGCTCCCGTTGTCCTTGTCACAAAGTCCTAAAAGTGCTCCCCACCTCCACCAGCCAGCTGTGGGCAGCACTCAAGGAGAGCAAGTGCTTCAGGGGTAGCTGCAGAGACCACAGAAAAAGAGGACTCTGGTATCTAACATGTAATCATACCAAAACCACAAGCTCCTGAAACACAAATCACTGTCAACTGGGAAGCTATTCTGAAGAAATATCCCTATGTGCTTATCCTGCTCTTGTGCTATTCTCCAAAAACCCACCTTTGTCTGGGGTCAGATACTGGGCTAAAGAGACGTTCAGTGTGACTTACCATGGATTTTCTTATATTCACTACCAATGTAGGTATTTTGAACAATATACTCCTGTGGCTAGCACATTCAGTAGGAGATTAATTCTTTGGAAAGTAATACAAAACCTGCCTGAAAATGTCACGCTCAAGCCAAAACCTCAGTAATATCATGATACACCTTTATTTAATTGCAATTACAGTGGTTCCAAGCAGAATAGTTGGAAAATCTTTACAAACTCAGTAAAACATCTGACAATGATCTGAGTTTAAAAGAACATTGGTGCCTGATTCAGCAACACAGTGCTGTATCTGCTGAAGTGTTGCTGATGAAGAAAAGCAAAAAGAAAGCTACTGCTGCTGCTGAGTCCTTGCGGTAAGCTCAAAACAGCTTGAAGGAACTGTATTTTTGATGTGACTGAAATGATATGCTACTTAAGTGTAATAAATTCTTAAAATACTACTTCTTTTATACTTGAAGAGGTTTGTGGTCACAGCAGTAATGGGATAGCTATGCCAGCCAACCTTCCTACCACAAATGTGGTTATAGGACCAAAAAATTGAGTCTAGTGTGTACTTATTCAGTAAGTAATTAAACCATCCATAACAGCAAAAGTGCTCGCATGCCTCTATAACTGCATCTACAATAAGACTTTTTCTCGGACTGACTGAAAAGGTAGGACAGGAACCCCTAGATGGCAACTGCCTGTATTGCAAGATAATTCTATCTGCAGAAAGAGGAGGAAATGCATTCCTTGAAGTATGCTTTATATCAGTGTAAAGATTCTGTCACTACTAAAACAATGACAAGTCTTTCTATTAGAAACTACCTCTGTTAGCAGAGTGAAGAGTGACAGATCTCATTCTTTGGCACTAAAGTCAACTAGCATGGTCTGGCTATGCCCACATTATCAACTGACTGCCTTTAAGAAAGGGTGACCACATCCAGACCATCTGTCTGTTGGGAATAGTTTCTGGCCTGTGCTAACTCCTATGCTATGCCTGAGAGTCATCCGGGAAAATTTTGCTTCGCATGGGTCAAAGACACGCCAGGGACAATGACAGCAACTTCATAGGATGGGAGATCCTTTTCCATCTTCCCCATCCCCCAAGTACCATTAACTGCTAGAGAAATAATTTTCAAAGTTATTTTATTAACCAAACCCTTGCAAAACCAGAAATGGCAACAAAAATTCCTACAATACTTTGTGGATTGGCTAGCGTGCCTTTCTAACGAACAGAATCATGCTACTTAGCATTTACACCCTTTTTATTCTCAAGCACTTATGATTAGTGCTAGCAAGGGGAAAGTTATATAAAGAGACCCCACAGTTCCACCAAAACAATGCTGCTAAAATTATTTAGATATAGGTGACAAAGTACTTCACTACTCTGCTAAACATATGGCAGCAACATATTTCTCATAACCAAAAAGAAAAATAAGAGAAACCTCTCGGAATAACACACTGAAATCCCAGTTCCTCCATGTTTCAGGGTCACGTTACTAGATACCAACCATGCGGAAAATGTTTAAAAGGAGGTTTATTCATTGAGACCCCTTACTGATAAAAGAATAATGACATCTTTAACCTTTAATTCCTTTGCTGACTTCAAACAAATCTCACACCATTTCTAAAGCCAGTGGCAAAACTACCCAAAAACCCACCTGTTAAAAACCTTCTGCTACAAAAGTAGGCAGATCAGGTTGCACTCCACGTCTGAGTGAATGGAAGGTGAGTACCAGACGTAGCAAATGAAAACTAACCTTTCGAGGATCGGAAGTGCTTGCTGGGTGCCGTGAAGCCTCTCGTCCCGTGCACGTTCACAGCTGCCACACGGAACTGGTACCACCTGCTCGCTCGGATGTCCGGCAGCCGAACCCGCTCATCAGTTGTCTGGTGGGGAAAATATCATGTTTACACTTGTCATTCTGACATGGGTAGTTATGCTATCATCTCCCATGCAACACCGGTTAGTCAGACTGAAGGGTAGGGGATGCACTTTAATATGCACCAGTGTTGGCAGGCTGTATGCAACCACCTCACCTGACTCTGAGCATCATTCTGCACTGCAAAGCATTTACAGCTGCAAACAAAATCACATAACCACCCAATTTTACAGTGCATTGCAGGTCTTTTCTGGGAAAAGTAACCTTTAGAAAACTGGTGAAGTGTTAAATTCACAAAATTAGTTTTCCAGTTGTCACAACCTTCACCAGTGTATAGGGCCTAGCTGTTCAGGTGTTGATGTTTCAGGACACTCATTGCCCCAGGTCACAGCACTCATTTCTCCAATTCTCAATTCTCAGAGAATTAGGGGTCCAAAATGGCTTCACAAAATCTACCGCTGTGAGAAGCCGCCTATTCTGGTTCATAGGAAACACGAAACCCTCAGGTAATGAATGTAAGCCTTCTTCAGATCTTTGGCACTTATGTCAAAAAGACACTCACAGCTTTAACTCTTCCCTGCAGACCTTTCTCAGGTCATAGGAGATGACCTTTTCTCCAACAACACCCACTGAGACTGCTAGTGTCATGAGTTCACTTTCCACCTTCTGTGGGGAGTGCCTTAACTACTGAAATACGGAATAAGCATAGATGCACTCTGAACCCTGTCAGTAGGAGGTGCTTTACACGCTCTTATTCTGAGTCCTGCTTTCCAGTGTCTTTTTTTCCCCTTTAAACTTTTAAAGGGCTATCTTCTGCACTGTTTCTTATTTTTCCTAAGGTACAAAGACCAGAACTGAACATAGCCTCCTGGCAACCCCTGAATCACTGCCAAGTACAGAAGGCATAGCATTTTTGTAGAACTCATCAGAAACTCATCCACTTGTTGCGATTTTAGTTTTGCAATTACTTCTCAATTATCCAGTTTTCAATTTATTTTAGGATGTCGTTTATTGTATTTTAATTTAATTCTTTAATCAAAATAACACATGAACCTGAACCAAATGTCCTGTATATGTCTAAATATACTATAAAATCATTACTGATTATCTGATTATCATTACTGACCAAACATTGTAGCTCACTAAAAATGTAGCGACACAATTTATTTTCACAAGCTTTGTTTTGTATAATTTCAAAAATCCACCTTCCTTGTATAGCATCCAATGTTACTTGCAATGATGCCAAGCACTTCCTAAAAAAGGCACAGCATCATTTCTGCTTTTTGCTCTTTCTAGTCTGTGTAAGAAAGCAGCAGCTGCTCACCTAACTCATAGCCAGAACTTAAGGAAGTTGCTTCAGCTCTTCAGCAACGGTATTTTTAGAGCCCTGACCAATACAATTTGGAAGTGTTATCCTACACTTAATCTCTTCATTTGGTGACAAGCAAAATTTAGGGAAATGGATATCTTGTTTGGATGTGCATGTAAAGGAAAGAGAGCTTTTCTAAACTGTGCTATAGACTGCTCTCAGACTGGCAAGCATTGCAGACTTTAAGCCCCTCACATATTGCTGCTACTCAGAATCCTCCATTCAGACACCTGTATTTGTGTTTATAGCTTAACCAGGGGTAAAAGTCCTAATGCTTTCATTGTCTCCCTCATCCTCCTTCCATTTTTAGTTTTTATGTTACCAGTAGAGTGAATTATCTTGTCCAGTGAAGCGGTTCCCCTAGGCAAGAAAGAGCATACCTGAACCAACTTTTACTATTATTTTCATTTTATGGAGTACTCAGATGTGCTATTTTTTTCCAGTATGCAGGCCCACATGCTCAAGAATTTACAGATAAGACATGGCAGTAAACTAGAGTAAAATAAACTATCACTATATTAACAGAAAAAAAACCCCAAGGATATATTCAGATCACTGCTGCAAATGAGATCAGGGTCAGGATCAACATCTAATTGTAATTAACTAGTTTCAACACTGTATTTTTAAAAACAGATTTGCTGAATTTAGTTACAAGGCAAGCATAATCTGAATAGACTTGACCCCAAATTCCTCAGCTAAGGAATCTTGTTTGTCATTTGCATCAGCTCAGTTATTCTGATAGGACTGATTAAAAGAAAGGATTTCAGTTGTGTCATTCTTCCATGGCAACCGTGAAATACTGTAAGATCAAATGATCTGTCAATCCATATCACCAAAATTATTTTAATTTATGAACATGCCTTGGGCCTATTACTTTCATCATTAATTTTGCTGGCAAAGCTCCTGTTATACTCAATGGCATGCAGGAGGTGTAACTTCTGGATTAGAGAGTATAAACTTCTTTGGCACCTCTAAGCAACCTTTATATAGATTTAATAAATTTCAAGAAAGAGCTAAATACTACTGAGATATCTTATACTACCTACATGGTAAACTGATTTTTTTTGTTTAATTGCTTCAGTTAGTTCGCACTACTTAAGTAGGTTTGGAGCTGAGATCATAATATTCAGAGTCCTTTCAATATCTGTCTTATATTAATGTAAGTCCACTAAATGGTATGCTGAGTAGTATTACAGTAAGCAATGGGCTGTTTCACTGTGTTCTTTCCCTTTCTTTCACACTATCAATCCTGGATTCCCTTCTGTAGTGCAAAGGTTTAAGAGAAATAGGAGAGGACAGCCTTACCCTGCTGAGTTCATAGCTCTACGCCTTCTTTTGAAACTACTCACAGTGGTAAAAGAATTAGCAGTTCAGAGAGTGAAGTGATACCATCCAGGGTATCAGAAGAGATGAGTTTATGTTTCCTCTGGTACAGAAGAAACCTGACAGTGCTGCATCCACTACTCTATCAAAGGACAGCAAACCTCATCTCTTACGAGTGAATGCAATCCCACACAAGGTGGGCACTGTCTAAAAATGCTTAGCCCAAAGCAAGCCCTCTCTCCTGGGAGATGGAGAAATAAACCTTTACTGTACAGGACTGGTGGTTAGCTCCAGCAGTGATTTCTTGCTGTCAAGAGCTCAGAAACACTTTTGTGATCCTCATGAACCAGAAGTTCAGGTGTCTCAAAAATTTTGTTTTAAAAAAGATTAGTTGTCCACAGGGTTTAGACAATTCCAAGGTGAAGCACTAAGGTTTGTCACAATCAAGCTAGCAGTAAATACAGCTCCTTATTTGTTTAATAAAGGAATAAATTAATACAGAAACTTAATTATTGTCTGCCCATATGTATACACATATATGTGTATGTGTACATACTTGACATCCATTCAAATAACACAGACGTGTTCTGTCTGAAAATAACTCACCTGGCATATTTGAATTAATTTCATTAATTAACTAAATATGATTAACTATCTAAGTTTCCAATGTAAACAGCAATACTATTATTTTTAGAAAGAATTAGCACCAAACAGAATTATAAGCTTGTTCACAAGACAGTATTCTAACAGAATAGCACAGCATGTCCTGCTCAGCTGGTTAAACCTTAAAAAACAATAGCATAAGAAACTTGGCATAACCACTTAGGACACTGTACATCACAGCTAACCAGGCTAACTAGTATCTTATTTTCCATAGTTTTTATATTAACCAATGGAAATTAGTCAAATGGTTCATTATGTCAAGTTTTCCCAAAAATGTGCAGTAAAAAAATAAAGTTAACAAAATCCTTTCCCCAACTGAAAAATAACTAAAAATGTTATCAATGTGTTTGCTTTCTTTACATACTTGGAGAGTTAAATAAATAATGTATTAATAGATTGAGCTTTCCTTCTTAAAAAGAAAACATCAGAAAAGACCTGATGACACAATACAATGCAAAGGAAACAAACTTTTTCAAAATTATTTTTTCAATAACAAGTAAAAATTTATGAGACATGAGAAATTAGTTGCAAATTAGCTCATGTAAAGGCAATAGAAAACAGCAATTTTTTTTAAAAAGTAAACACTTTAAAATAAAGTTCCAGAAGACTGGAAGGCAGCTAATGTCACCCACATTTACAAGAAGAGCAAAAAGGAGAACCCAGGAAATTATAGGCCCATCAGTCTTACTTCAGGCCCTGGGAAAGTTATGGAACAAATCCTCCTGGGGGCTATCACAAGTCAAATGAATCACCTGACTGGGAAAAGCCAGCATGGATTCACCAAGGGCAAGCCGTGCTTGACAAACTTGATCACCATCTAGGACAAAGCAACCTGCTCAGTTCATGTGGGGCGAGCTCTGGACATTGTCTACCTGGATTTCTCCAAGGCTTTCAACATGGTTTCCCACAGACTCCTGCTAGAGAAACTGATATGTCTAGACAAGCGGTCTGTGCAGTGAACTGTGGGGAACTGGCTGACAGGCCGCACCCAGAGGGTGGTGGTAAAGAGCTCCTTTTCAAACTGGCAACCTGTCACAAGTGGGGTCCCCCAGGGATCGATACTGGGCCCAACACTGTTTAATATCTTCATAAGTCATCTGGATGATGGGATCAAGTGTACCCTGACAAAGTTTGCAGATGACACCAAACTGAGTGAGGAAGTGGACACTTCAGAAAGGAGAGCCACCCTGCAGGAAGATGTGGATAGGCTGGGAGAGTGGGCTCACAGGAACCTTATGAAGTTCAACAGGGACAAGTGTAAGGTCTTGCCCCTGGGAAAACATAACCCAGGAGTGCAGCGCAGGCTGGGATCTACCCAGCTGGGCAGTAGTTCTGCGCAAAGGCACCTGGGGGTCCTGGTGCACTCAGTAAGCTCAACAGGAGTGAACAGTGTGCTGCTGTGGCAAAGAAAGCCAATAGGATGCTGCATTGCATCAAGAAGGACATCACCATCAGAGACAAAGAAGTCAAGAAGTTAGTTCTGGGGACATTCCAATTGGACACAAGAGGAAAATTGTTCACAATGAGAACAATCAGCCATTGGAATAATCTCTCCAGGGAAGTGGTGGATTCCCCAACATTGGACACTGCCAAGATACAGCTGGACAGGGTGATGGGCCATCATGTCTAGACCATGCTTTTGCCAAGGAAGGTTGGACCAGATAATCCTTGAGGTCCCTTCCAACCTGGTATTCTATGATTCTATGATTATTGAAAATTATAACCCCATTTCTTCTTGGACATATAATACAAATAGAATATTGGATGAGCAACTGACAAAATATTATGAAATTTCTTATAAGAAGATGGAAACAATAACTTTGCATAATCACATTACACATGGGCATAGGCACAGAGAAATTCAGATCCTCACCTATAGCCTTTTTGATCTTCAACTGCTTTTTACATGCTCTCTAGCTTAAGTTGCAGAGTAATGAAAAAGCCATCATCATCTCCCCTGGACTGAAATGCCCCAGGAGTTCTCAGCTGAATGGCTGAGCTCTTCGCAGCCTTTGCTTATAATTAAGGTCTCGTAGCCCAATGTTTTGGAATCGTGCAAGAAAAAAATCTCAGTTATATGGACAAGAAAAGCCCTGAGGCTGTGCACACAGTCACTTTAGTCAAACTGGATATCCATCCTTGTTGCTGATATTGCAAAATAAATTCTATTGCATGCAGCCACACATTGAAGAAATTTGACTGCCTAGTGAGATGCCTAAAACTACAAACACCATGGAGGTACACTACTCTGTAGAGACAGAAATTCTGGTTACTAGTACCCCTCAAGGGTGCCCAGCCTGTATGTCCCGTAAGGTATACACAGTTCACAAGGCCAGTTAGGATTCCTGAAGCTTGTTCTGAACTGACATCCCCAATGGGGTCCATCACACAATCAAACACGCATCTCTTGTGATGCAAAAGGGACAGCTAGGTTCTCAGTAAATTGGAGGAGGCTTCTCCTGACACAGAGATTAACTCAGCCCCTTCTGCCCACCTGTAACAGACCCCCAGCAAAGGCAGCTGTCAGGATTCTTATCCCTCTTGCATAGGAACACATTTCTGAAACACTGTCCCCTGTACATCCACTGCAAGAAGGCAGAGGTTCGGATACGCTCCACTACTATGGAGCATATATAGTCTGTGCTTCCAGAAATGTGCATGAGGTCTGTTTCTGGGATGAGAAAAAGCACAGCAGTGTGCTACATCTGCAGTCTGGATCCACCAGCCAGAAAGGTTAGGCTTCTACAATCTAGCACATATACATGCCACAGTTACAGTGGGGAGTAATCCAGATTTGGCTCGTTTTTGCTACATGGTATTTTTCTAGTAGCAAAGGCAGGAGGTTGTTTGCTGAATATGCAGAATGCAGACTGAAGACCTGCACATCAGCTGAGAGATAATAAAAACTCACTGCAACTTTATCACGTTTGGAGGTCTGCACGTTCCCTTGGGCTTGCACAAGCAGGGTTTCATGCCAGACTCTGCTGTCGGTGACTTTTTCTGAGCAAGACTCTAACATAGTGAGAGCCCCCTGTAGCACCACATTGAAGCTAAGAGCTTTACTTCTGAGTGTTCAGTTTCACGAGCTTGACATTATTTTAAGATAGCTTTTTCCTACACAATCTGAATAGAGAATGAACACAGATTGTCACAGAATTTAAACTCCTTCCTTCAGTTTGTGGATGGTTCTATTTATTCTCTCTTGCCTTTTTTTCCTAGCTATAATGACATTTTGCAGGTCTTTTCAAAATCAGCATTTTACTTTTCTGTGTCAGCAGGGATGAGGGTGAAGCAGTTAAGATAAACGATTGGAACTCTGCCATCCAGGTGGACTGTCAGCATGTTAAAAAACAGATTGAAACTGGGAAGGAACTAAGTGAAAATTTATGCTCTGTTGGCTGCTTCTCATTAAGAAACATTTGCTCATGAATCTTACATTTTCAGTCTGGATTGCACAGAGTGATAAGAGCATGACATCATAGTCTTTTCTGAATTGGGAGGGTAACATCTGAAAAAACAAACTTGACAAAGAATAAAGGGTTTAGTCTTTTTTTCATTCCTTGTTTTATTTTGGAAAATTAAAAAGCCTTTTCACCAATTGTATTTTCTTATCTCTTTTATAAGACCCAAGCCATGCCTTGGAGATTGTGCACTGAGTCCCACTGACCTCAAAAGGACTATGTCTCTTATGTGCTTCCTTCAATGGATTTTGATACCTAATTCTACATTTTTCAAGAGATTTGTGGCTTTCAGAGACTTTGGAATTTCCATCTGAATAGATTGTAAGTATTTGCTTACAAGAAAGTGCCACTCATTGGCCTTATGAAAATCAAGCCTCCAGCTAGTTTTATCTAAAAAGAGCAAACCCACAAAATATACTCATTTTGAAAACAAACCTCTGAGTATTTTCTCTTCTGGGGACAAGGAAACCTCTATTTACTTCTTTACTGATATATTCACCATTTTTTATGAAGTCATTTTCAATACATACCAAAAGCATCTGATAACTGAAAAACTTGAAGTGAAAATACTGAAGTTCATTTCTCCTGAGTAAATCTAGACACCAGTCCATTGAGCAGTGAAGTAAGGCCTTGGAGATCTGGATTCTGTTTGCAGCTCTGTCGTGACCTGGAAAGAGACCCTATAAAGGGATCCCTCTGCATGAGCCTCCCCACCTGTAAGTGATCTAACTCTTCTCCAATCTGAAGAGAACCTTTAGATCCTGGTCTGGAAGCTAGGGATCCATATTGCTTTACAAAGAACTGACCTGTGCCACAGTTTGCCAGTTGGTAGCATCATCTTCACTTGGATGGATTCCTTGATTCCACCTCCTCTGAACAACATAGATCACAGGCTCAATGGAAATATTGAATTTTGAAGACCACTTCACCTCCAGGTCTCCAGACTGAAGTTCTATGAATTTTAATTCTTTCCTGGGTTTCAGTGGAACACCTGTAATAGGAACGTGCAGATAAAAATATGTAATTTACAACATTCAATTAAACCATATGTAGATGAAGCTGTATAAAAAAAAAATTAAAAAAGGAGATTTTTGGTCAGACAGAAGGAAAAAAGGAGGGACTGGATAGACTGATGAGCATGGGAGTTTCAGAAGTGCTCATAACTGACTTACCTCTGCTAACAGTAAAACTTGTTTTTAAAAAATCTTCAAAATTATTTCTTTACTTCATTTAAAAACTAAAGGATCTGAAAGTTGTAACCTAAAATTGATCTCACAGTAAACACTTTCCAAATATGCTTTGATAACCTGGAGAAAGATCCCTTTGATCCCAGGCAGAATCAGCTATTCCTGTTGTTCAGTTTTTCACCTAATTCTTCCTTAAACACATCTAATGACAGGATTTCCACAGCATCACATAGTAATCTGTTCCACTACTTCTCTATCCTTACCATTAGAAAGCTTTCTCACTATCTTTTTTAGTCTCCTCCACTGCATCTTAAACTCGATACTTGTCCAAGCTATTCATGGATAGCGGAGAACAGATTCTTTCATCTATGAAGGAGCCTTTTATGTACTGCAAGACTGTTATCATTCCTCTGAATATTTTCTTCTTCAGTCTAATAACCATAGTGCACTTCATTTTCCTCTTAAATCAGTGTTTCTAGACCTCTGAACATTCTTGCAGTCGTCTCTGGAAACTCTCCCATTGGCCCACAGCCCTTCTCCAGAGTCAAGACTAAAACTGGGCACAGACTGTGTCTAAGCTCGTACCAGTGTAGACTAGAGAAGCAGGATTATTTCACACATCTTACATTAGTCTGATATACTTAAGAAAGCTGTTTGCCTTCTCCATGGCAGCATGATCTTATTGAGTCACATGCAGCTGTGTTGTATGATATGTCTCTCTCCACTCTTCCCTGAAGACCTAGGAAAGGTAATTCCAAGGCATCTTGGAATAGATATGTTATATCTAATGTATATTGTCCAATTGTTACATTTCAGAGACAAAGATGTCTTTTTCAAATTTTACAGTAATTTCTTGTTACAGAGTGACACTGAAGGACAGTTATTTCTGTTATTTCTACTGCTGGTAACATCACCTTTTTGAAAACATCTGCAGTAGCTTGGAGGAAAAAAACAACTCTTCAAATTTGGCATCTCTTGATTAAATCAACAAATCAAGTGTTAGATACATTTCTCTAGACAGACTCTAGGAACTCATATATTTGAGTACGCAGTATTTTGTCATTCCAGGATATGTCACAAATAAGATTTCTATGCTGACATATAAACCTTCTTAGCAAGTTATTGTATGCGCTTTAGTTATTTCGTCATTTCAGTGGGTGTCCACATAAGTCCAGCTGTATGTGTTGGTTCAAGAAATTGTTTCCTACTCAGTCTGCCACAGATGACTGAGTACCAAAATTCCCTTCGGTGAACAAACCACTTTTATAAGAGACCTTCTCCTAAATCTGATTATACAATTAGCTATGAGTAAATAAAAATTGATATTGTAGCCCTCGAAGAAACCTAAAATCAACCTGAGGAAAATCCAGTACTTAAATCTGTTTATCACAGCAGTTTAAATCCTGGATATCCTTCAACAACCAGCAGTCTTAGTCTAATATAACGAACATCACAGAACATGTCAGTTCGGATTTCCACATTTGAAAATCCTTCTTTAATTATGATGTACAATAATCCTACTATTTGCATATTAGGAAAACTTCCATCTGCTTTGCATTAGGGGCAGTTGGATTCACTTGATTGCCAGTATCCCAGCCTCTCCACTGTTACGTAATTGCGTGCAGATGGAGCGCTGCAGCACAAACAACCAGAGCACAGCACAAGTGCATTTTAAAATACTTTTGTAGAACCAGCACCATCAATTTCATATCCAGATGTGTAGATCCAATCACTCTTCAATGTGCTTTTTATTATGTAAATGGTCAGCCCTTTCATCGTGCTGGAACAAATTAGTCCTCTGAAGTCTGCAGTGCTTAACTGAAGAATTCAAATCACTGATTGCTGTATGTGTGCAATACCAGAGCCCAGGAAAAATCTTTCTAAAGGTGTCTTTCAGATGGTACATGCATCCCCATGCCATGAAAAATAAATGCACGCTGGTCCACCATAAGAATCTGTATCTTAACTGTCAGTTTCCCAGGAATTCAAAAAGTTTCCATGGAAGGGCTTTGGAATGTAAGGGGTACGTTCATGGCATCAGTACAATTATAAACACAGTTGTTCAAAGACTCAGAGATTCACACCTTTAAAACTGTACACTATTTTTTAATACAAAACTGTTTTTCTTTAAGCATGTCAAGAGGCTTTAAACCGTCGATGACCATCTGGCTCCAGCTATCCTATTATGATATCATCATACCATCATACCCTTTAAATGTCATAATCTTCTCTTCACAATTTACCTTGCCCAGATCTGCAGTTTGCTCTGCTGTATAGATTGCTCCCTTACACATTTCAGATAAAATTAGTTAGGCTGGTTTAACAGCATGAACCCTAAATTTTTGTTAAAAAGGGGTCCTGGAAAGTTCACACAGGTAGCTGTATCATCACATCTGAGAGACCTCTAATGTCTGAACAGGAAAAAAGTGACGGGTGAATTTTTCAGCTGTCACCAGCTCAGAGAGCTCAGCCTTGTCCTTACTTGGGGATGCATACGTGCATGTTAGACAAAGCGAACATGATCAAGCATTTTCCATCCCTTTCTCTCCCTTTGTTTTTTCTCCACATTTTTAAACTGTTTTACTTCTAAGCAGAGACAATCTGATCTAGTGGGAGGTGTCCCTGCCCATGGCAGGGGGGTTGGAACTCGATGATCTTCAAGGTCCTTTCCGACCTAAACCATTCTATGATTCTATGATTTCTATCTCTGAAGCACCAAATGTACTTTGGGCACTTACTGTTATTTATAACATCATTATGTCCACATGGAAAAAAAAATGAGGTAGGCCATGAACTATCTGAAGTCCTTCACTAGTTGAGACAATGTAAATGAGGTGGATGAGGCAGACGTCAGAAGAGCAGGAGAGAACATTTGGTATCTCCAGTAAAGGGAAATAAAAATGTGAAGACTATGTAACTTATTAGCAATATTCCCAACAGAGACGAAAAAATGCAATGATAATGGACAGTTTAGAGATTATAGTGAATGCAAGCCAATAAACAATAAGGATAACAAGTAACAGGACTTGTTATGTTAATCCAACAACATTTGCAATATATTACTTTGGTGCAAGTGCACTTACATTAATATTCTTTTAGGATTGGGCTTTAGCACTTAGTACGAGAGGGCAAATCCATTTTGTAAATCCAGCAAATTAGATGGGTCTTTTATATCTGCTGTTTTAACTAATCTCCAGTGCTTGATCAACAGTGAAACTATAGGAACTTCTGTAGACACTTAGATTCAATCTGAGTTCATTTTCTAGCTGTGAATGCTGTCAAAATGATAAGTACTAAACTTATTCACTAGATCTTAGTCATGCTTGCAGAGTTTGGTCTTCCTTAGCTACAGGAAGGTCATTTACCCCTGGAGGAAATGAATAGCAAGCCTGTTCTGCTTCTATTTGTCTTTTGTTGCAGAAAGACAGGTTGAAAAAGCTAATTAGCTGAATTCATCAGCTGAGAACGCAGTACAGTATTGGGCTTCCCCTTCCTCTGCAAGATATATATGCTCTTACAAGCAAGCAACTCCTGCAGACAGGTGATAAGAAGTTAGAAAAGGTTAGTTCTGTTCCTATGTAATTAGGCTGAACTTTCCAGTGTGGAGTTATACAATGTAGCATATCCTGTCATATCCTGCGTCTTTTCCAAAAGCATATAATCTTAGTTCATTTGCTTGTTTGTTTGCCTGTTTGCTTTGGTTTTACCTCTTCCAGCTTCTTCCTCTTTTTTCCATTTACTGGAATGCTTTTTAGTTGTGGTATGGAGCCTGATCATGTAAATCATTACACATACAATACGAATGACAGTTTATCCCTCTTGTCATTTGTCTCAAGAAGATGAAAGAAATAACTAAGTGATCCATTTTAATAATTTTCATTTTGAAAGGTGCTGTGTATAAGAATGTATTAATTCCTTATAGTTTTAAAGGGGCTGCTCTGAAGTGTCC
Source organism: Anarhynchus alexandrinus (assembly GCA_008711295.1). Lineage (NCBI taxonomy): Eukaryota > Metazoa > Chordata > Aves > Charadriiformes > Charadriidae > Anarhynchus > Anarhynchus alexandrinus. Next base: position 1,105,073 of record VUYV01000266.1, read on the forward strand.
TTGGACGCAAGAGAATTTCCCTTCTGCACTGGAAATCTGGTTCGCAGTATTGCCCGATGTTCAAAATACTTTGAGTACTATCTTCATCAGTTTTATGCTTACTCAACCTCTATGACTTCTAGATCAAATTTTTTCCATTTACGTCAGTAAATAAGACAGTGCTTCTTGATGGCCCAGCCTGTACACTCAAAGACAGGATTCAAAAGTCAAAGCACATTATTTCTGACATACATTCTCAACATTTCAGGCAAAGCAATGAACTTCAAAATAAAATCACCACCTCCCTCGCATATTTTACCATCTTTCCACCCACAGATGGAACTAAGTCTGGATTCAGACCTAAGCCTGGAGCTTAGTTCAGAGTTCTGCTGATTAGGCTCTCCGCAGAGAGCCCATGTTATCAGAAGAATAACTGATTAATATTTATTTTTTATCACTGAAGTAAGGACAGTGGATTTCTAACAAAATATTCCAACTCTGTGGAACAAGAAAATGCCTTCATAAGCGGCCATCATTCTGTGTTAGCAATACATTTTCAGACTATTTCCATGCATAAAGCTTTTTTTAATTGCAACAAATTAAAATCTGAAGTTTGTCTAAGCAAATCTTTTCTTAGTTTGTATGTTCTTGCTGATGGATGTCAAGGAAAACCTTTTTCACAGAATCTCAGGACTCAATCCAATTAATTTTTTTTTAATAAGATTGTCTTAGATTTAAATAATGAATTAATATAAATACGTGGATATTATAATCTTTCACTACTTTGTTCTTAGATCATTAAGAACACCAATGTCAAATATACTGCATTGATCCGTTCTTTTACCAGATTATCTCACACTTCCTATTTGGTAGTCCTACCTGCTTGGTTTATTAACATTAATGTTGTTTGTGATTAATAGGACTTGAACTATGTATCATTAAATATTTTCCTGCTGCATTCTCTCTCATCTGCATCAAATTAAACGAGATTTCACCTAAATTGGCAAGTTTGTTCTGCTTAAGATGATTCATAATAGCCACATGTTTACATTCCACAGATTTCCAGACATGGGCTTCACAAGGGGAAAAAAATTCAGAAACTTGAGCAACACTTTTCTCTGGCTTTCCACCCTTTCAGTGTCCAGCCCATCTCCACAAGCGCCTCTCCTTTTTCTTCCCATCTACACAAACTCCTATGAAATGAAAGTCCTGTTTTTCTAGGAGACTTTCTTATGGCCTGAAGTTATTAGCCCAGTATGAGTACATATTAATAAACTCTACCTTTGTACAGATTTTTTGGAACTTGGCACGTATGACCACATCCATTGGAACAGCATTTCTTCACTCCAGAACATTCGCTATCAGCTTCACAGCTTTCAACACAGGCAGCTGCAAAACCACTGGCCTTCTCAGGTGCTGGGCAGTCCCCTTGCTTCACAGACAGGATGTACTTAAGGAATTCACAGCTAGTTAGGCATTCATAATTCTTCTTGGGGAAAAGAGGCTGAAGGGAAAACAAAAGAATTGTTTAAAGTTTTCAACAGGGGGAAAAAAAAAAAAAGAAAAGTTGTTCATTTTCCAAGACCTCCTAAAGGAAAAATTCAGATCTTCAGCTTTTGCAAACTATCCCTGAAGATTTATATATTTAAGCCACTTCTAAAAAAGCATTCCAAGTACGGAATGTTGAATTCCCTCAAGTAAGACCACGATCTTTAATGGAATAAAGTTGTTTATATCTGCCAGCTTTCCCTTGTTTTCCTCACATTGGCTGGCTACAAAGTTGCTCAATGACAGATTAAAAACATTCCCAATACAAAGGGGAAGCAATGGTCAGAGTCTTTTTTGTGGATTACCCTACATTCCTCCCTTTGTACTTCATAACACTTTACCCACAATATCTGATGTAATGCCACTCTAGATAAATAAGTGAAATCTTGTTTCATTATACCGTTTGAACTGAGTTCGCTAAGAGAAGATTTTGCAGCATCTTCATGTTCTTGCCAACATATAAGAAATTGTATAATTCCTTATGGAACTGGAACTGAATTTCTGATAAAATGATCAGCAGAAAATACAGATTAAAACAAGCCTTAAATTGATTAAAGATCAAAGTAAATGCTACTTCTTTGAGAAGTCCTAGATATATGAGAGGTTGCTTCAACGCATAGATATTTTATAGCATGTGTACTACTCAGAGGTTTGCAAGGTTCACTTAAAACTTTATTAAAAATAGCATCTAGCACCCTGTGGAGAACATTGTGTGTGACATGGGTATTTCATCTCCTCTTTTATATGGTGCTTTATTTAGTTTGGCGCAAAAACAGTTCAAGTGATTCCCTCATAGTGACTGGTGGCGCTGTAGATGGGCAACCCATGTAACCAGGGTTATGTATAGCCTGCCTTTGTATCTCAGAGCAACCAAAAACTTTCCACTCTGACAGATCTGACTTACAGACTCCTAAGCCTACACAGGAGTTATAACCCACTCTCCATCCAACTATGCATGTAACTTCTGCAACCTCCTTCCATATTCAAATATTTTACTTTCTTATTTTTACTGCTCTCATATTTCTGGCAAAATGAGAAAGACTTCACTATTATGCAGTCCCAGGTGTTTCACAGACTATGTGTCAGTTTTTTGTCCAAAGTCACTGTGGTCCAAGAATGTGCCACCACATTACCTCTCCCATTTTGTCCTACAGAACAGTCCAGAATTTTTGAATAAGGCTTTTACGGATGCATTTGGATGTTATGGATTAACCAGCTTAAAGGCTGCCAAAATGAGCAGTCCTTATACCTCCTACTGACCCTAGAGATCCTTGGACATGCACTCCTGCTGTTCCCCCCATTGGAATGCACCTGATCCCATGGTTAGCCATTTAAAAAGCTAAGCCAGCAGGAAACTGAATTTATGGAAAAAAAGGAGTCAGGTAAACTGTTGACTTTTCTTCTTCACACATAAAGTTCATTTAACATTAGTACACTCATTCAGTAAATAAAAAGTAACATACCAAGCACGGACCTTGAGAAACACAAAGCCAAATTGTTACTTCCAGATTTTTTACAAAATACAATAAGGTTGAAAACACTCTCAAAGGAAAACAGCCTCATTTAATTCAATCAAACAATGTCTATGGTGCATACATGAGTCTGAGAGAAAGGAAAGTGGTCCCATGCTTTGTGTGTGTGTGTGTGAAGCTAATTTCAAATCCTAAAACATCACAAATTTGCAGCTACTTAATTAAAAACTTTATAGCTCCCTGAGGCATAATACGTCCTCAAGGCTTCTCCTCCTCACCCTATTTCACAGCTCATTTTTCAGTTAGCTGCTAAATGTGCTGTTCTTCATTACAGGCCTTTGAAGTTCTAAATTTAGCTTCAACCAGAAAACACTAATCAAAGAGGGATGCTCTCTGTTTTTAACCACAATAGAATAGTGTTCTACAAATGTTTCCTTTTTAAACCAATTTTATACGTATTTTCACCCATATCTGGAAACACACAGCCTGAGTGAGAAGTGATATACAAGAACGACATAAATTAGATCCACTAAAACTTCTTTATTACACTACCCTACAGTTTTATATATGAGGAAGCAGCAATTAATCTGTGTTAAAGAACTCTTACAAGGATTGGTTTTCATAAGAAATTTTTACTTTGTCTTCTAATGTAACTATGTAAATCAGTAATCCAGTAATCCCTATTTACACATAGTTGAATCTAAATTTTTTTTAGTTGAAGTCACAGCTTTTCCTAATCCTCTTCATGATGATTAAAATAATTTAAACATAAGACAGCTCTTGTACCAGAAAAAGAGTGCCCACACTGATAAGGGAGGAGTTAAATCAGTATACCAGTGAGATCGATATATCGATTAAGGTCACTTCTATTTTTTTATAGGAAAAGCCTTGAATAAAGTTGTAGCTTTATATTGATTTAGTTATAATAATGCAACTTTCTATCAAGATATTTCCATTTTGTCCTGAAAAACACTTAAGAACTCTAAGAGCTGACTTCCCCCAACTCAGCAGGGCCATGTTTTAAATCCAATAAAACCACCTCCTTTTTTGTACTAGTTTAACTGAACTACGTTTTCTTATTCACAAGATTATTCTGAAACATGATTCAGAAACAAGTTTTCCAAAGACTTGTTCCTGAATAATTATGTATTTTGATAGTAGTTTCCTGAACTAGGGTCCACAATCCAGTTACTCCCAGAAAGGTACTCTTTTAGAAATCAGATTGACTTTCACATACAGGAAAGCCATCTTTTCTAGCTACCCTGCACAAGGATTTTCACATGACATTTTATTTTTTAAACAAAGATACTCATTCTTACACATGGCCAGAAAAGATACAAGGGCTTGTGGTAGAAATATCATCTTACAGGAGGGATTTAACAATGCCTTCTGAGAGAAGCTCTGTAAGTGTAGCTGGATCAAGTCTTAAAGCTTCAAGTTGAGATAAATCATTTGCTCAGAAAAAAAAAAAATAATTTAAACTCAAACTTAATATGACTAAATTGTTATATGTGTATCGATTCAAATGAAGGCGAATGCTGTAAAAATCCCATGTTTGTTGGCTGTCTCCTTGAAGCTAATACTTTAAATGAAAGAGACAGCTAGAACAAAGTAAGAAAGAGTGCCCTTGAGCTGACATACCTCACAGAAGCTTTGGCAATGGTTTTTCTTCAGGTCCCAGGACTCTTTGCAGGGCTCCAGGCACTAGGAAGAATCAGGAGGCAGAGAAGTGTCAGGAAGAGAAAGAAATAAACAACCACAAATGACCCCATTTCTTCTCCAGTTGTTTGTTTGGCCCATAGGAAGTTAATAATAGGCTTTAAAACACCCCTTCTCCTGAGGATAAGATTGTGTCATTGAGTCATGGTGTCAGAGCAAGGTCATGCCAAGCCATGGTTAGATTACAAGAAATATCTTCAGTATTTCTTACTGTACAAGGCAACTGCCTCACTTGTTTATACGCCAACCTATTTTCCGCCTTATTGAATCTAGGTCCTAATACCATTTAACACTGCGTCACTGGATCACAGAAACAATGTCAAAAGCACTACTCTAAACTACAGAAAGTTAAATCTTCTCCTTGCTGACCAGCCTAAAGATTAGACGGGCATATTGCCCTCCCAAGCGAGAAACTATTTCGTCAAGCTATGGAGTAAACTCAGTAGAGGTTTAACCACTATTCCTGTATAAACAGACAATGTTCAATGGTCTGTTAGCAAAACCACTTTATTTCAAGTACCATATTATCATTTCTTCACCTTCAACCTCTACTGCAATGGTTATACAGAGAGTTAAGATTCAAACTCCGCAAACCAGAGTCAAGCTTCAAAGCACAGCATAAAGAAAAAACACACTATTAAGAGCATTTACTGCAGCTGAAACATAAATTTAGACTCACATCCATAAACATTTCCTCTTCCTTTGTTACCCATATGATCTTGGAAAATACTGGCGTTCTTGGGAATTAATAACACCTACGCCGTCTGTTAATAGTGGAAAGGTACTTAGTGCACCAAAAAGAAAGGCCTTTAACATACAATTTAGTATTTATGTAATTTGTTTCTCTTATACATAGTATTAGATTGGATCCATATACATTTAAGCTATTCAAAACCAAGCATGAATACATATAGGCTGTATCTCAGCTGTCCACCTGTATCGTTAATGTACTAAAAAAAACCCAGTGTTTTAAAAGTTAAGCATTTTTCTTAATAGCAACAAAGCCTGAAAAATATAATAAAACCATTAGTCACAGAGGCTACGTATTTCAGGAATGAAAAATACCACTCAAACATTTTCTCCATATAAATCTTGGTATTTTAGACTAAATCTCTAGCTCTTCAAAATTCACAATGTGCTATATACAGAGCAATTAGAAGGATACATTATAAAATGTCACTGAAGTCAGTAAGTTTAATTAATTCCAGATTGCTGTTCCTCCTGTGGTATAGTTACCGCATATTTGAGCTCAATTCCACTGTCATGCCAATTTTACGACTCTCCTAATTGTCTGGTGGATTTATCCCCAAATTACAGAGGTGTAAATGGTGTAAAGACAAAATGGGCAACATTTTGACCATACTGGGACTTTGTCAGTGATCCCCAAGGCTGTCAGCATTTCCGTATCCTTGCCTTCTCTGAATTCTTGCTTCAGTGCTGCACAGCCACACAAAGCATATCTAAACCAGCATATCCACAACCTTGAGATGACAACTAGGACCAAGTTCATACTGACTGGACCACCTTCCTTGCAGGCTCCAGAGCAAAACAGTTTCCTTCGAGTGTACATAAATTTGTCTTTTTTCAGACATCTCAGCTTTTCAGTAAACTCTCTGTCCTTATAAACTTCAGCCTGCCTGATTCTGTTAAACTTTCTCATCCCATTCACATGTGTCAATCTGAACTGTATCTTTTATCTGCAAAAGGTTGTGGGTTTTTCTCATCTTTGGCATGCTTCGCTATGAATGTGCATCAAGATGAGTCTACTGAATAACATACATTTTTCAGTGCTCTGCACAATACTGTAGTAAAACATTTCTCCCTCCACTACGGATCTTACCGATTTTAAGTCCATCCAGCCAAGGCAAGCACCAAGTTGAAAATTCTCTCAAAAAAATGACAAGTGACAAGTGGTGTTCCTCAGGGGTTGGTACTGGGACCGGTGCTGTTTAAAATCTTTGTCAGCAACATGGCCAGTGGGATTGAGTGCATCCTCAGCGAGTTTGCTGACGACACTAAGCTGTGTGGTGCGGTCGACATGCTGGAGGGAAGGGATGCCATCCAGAGCGACCTGGACAGGCTGAAGAGGTGGGCCCATGCCATCCTCATGAAGTTCAACAGGGCCAAGTGCAGGGTCCTGCACCTGTGTTGGGGCAATCCCAAGCACAAATACAGGCTCAGTGGGGCATGGATCGAGAGCAGCCCTGAGGAGAAGAACTCAGGGGGGTTGGTTGATAACAAGCTCAATGTGAGCCGGCAATGTGCGCTGGCAGACCAGAAAGCCAACCATATCCTGGGCTGCATCAAAAGAAGTGTGGCCAGCAGGTCAAGGGATGTGGTTCTCCCCCTCTACTCTGCTCTGGTGAGATCCCACCTGGAGGACTGCATCCAGCTCTTGGGCGCCCAACATAAGAAGGACACAGACCTGTTGGAGCAAGTCCAGAGGAGGGCCACAAAGATGATCGGAGGGCTGGAGCACCTCTCCTGTGAAGACAGGCTGAGAGAGTTAGGGTTGTTCAGCCTGGAGAAGAGAAGGCTCCGGAAAGACCTTGTAGCGGCCTTCTAGTACTTAAAGGAGGCCTACAGTAAAGATGGGGAGGGACTCTTTATCAGGGAGTGTAATGATAGGACAAGGGATTACAGTTTTAAACTGAAAGAGGATGGATTTAGATTAGATATTAGGAAGAAATTCTTTACTCTGAGGGTGGTGAGGCACTGGAACAGGTTGCCCAGGGAAGTTGTGGGTGCCCCATCCCTGGAAGTGTTCAAGGCCAGGATGGATGGGGCTTTGAGCAACCTGGTCTAGTGGAGATGACCCTGCCCTTGGCAGGGGGGTTGGAACTAGATAATCTTTAAGGTCCCTTCCAACTGTACCCATTCTATGATTCTATGATTTTATGAAAAAGAAGAATCAGGCCTTACATGGACAGCAGATGAACATTTTCTGACAGGTATCATTCCACGCATAATAAAAATTAAGAAAATGTGAGTCAGAACTAGTGGCAATAACATCTGTTTTCTTAAATCCAAGTCTTCAGAGAATGCAAAAAAAAAAAAAAAAGCATACATCTTAAAATTTAAAATTTGGTTAATAAATTTCTAATAATTTCAATGTAACTCAGCAAAGGCCTGACACAAAGCTGTCCCAGACCAACAGCAGTTATTTCACTGGTGTTTAGCTTAGCCTTGATGTCTGAAAGGAAAGCATACAGCCTTTCTCCCAAGAAAGAAGAGTTTCAAGGAAATGCCTAAAACCCCCATGGGAAAACTATTCCTGCCCAGCAGGTAAACACATCCAGGTTTTCTGGATTAGTGTAAATGTGTGTGCCTGTTATAAGGACACTGAAATCCTCTACTTGGGATAAGGAGGAATCTAGGCCAAGCAGCAGCTGGTTTTGGCTCTACTTTGCATAATAAAAAATACCTTGCAGACATTACCACCTGCCCTCACAAGTTAAGCTTAGGTATGCAGATGGCAGAACACCAGCAGGCAGGAAGGCAGCGGTGAGGGAAGCGTCCAGGAAGTCCATTCAGTAGATGTCACTGGTCCATTGGAGCCACCATTGACTGCTGCCCCAGCATCACTATAAAGGCTGCTCTACTGCTGGGGCGGGAAGAGATATGAAAGAGAGCAGTGAACCAGTCATTACGGGCCGATGGCACTCTTCAGAAGATGATGGGTGTTAATCACACTGGCCTTGCTAAATTGAATCCTCCTAAAGCACCTGGTTTATCATCCCCTGTGGTTAATTTTGGAAGTTGTAGGCTTGCTTTCTTCATCCAGACTGCTGCAGAGTTGTTATTCAGTATTAAACTATTGCATCAAAAGCCAAAAGGAGTGCTAATAGAAAGCACCCCAGCATTTGTCATCCTTCAAAATTTGTGTGTGTGGGTACATACGCACATACACACATACATATAAATATATCTATCAGATACTACTATAGATCTGCTAATATTCAGACTGTATAAAATTAGGAACAAGGGCAAAGTACTGCTTCATTCAAGGAAGAAGGATCATATTGCTTTAAAATATTTTGGTTTTTTTTTTTTTATTTCATTTTTTGAAAATCCTGTTAGAGAAGTCTTTTTTGTTCTAACTTTTAAACTATAAACAAAACAACTATGAGATTAGCAAACAATGCATGCCATTTACATTAGTTAGTAAAGGGATTTTCAAAATAGTCCTCCAATGCTTTTGCTTAGGAAATGTTGCCTTTAACCTGAATGGGAGAGAGTTACAACAACACAGCAATTTTGAAAGTCTAATGAATTGCAAAACATCATTTAAGCACTGAAATAAATATTTATTCAAATACTGTATATTTATTCAAATATTATTTTAAAACTAAATAGCTGAATGTGACATATTTATAACTATTTAAACAGCAAACAATTATTTATTTCAGAGTAGAAGAGTCTACCCACAGAATTTTTGTCTAATAAGGCTTCTTCCTTCACCAAAATGGAACCAAATTATGTGCAAACTGTTGTAAAAAGAATGGAATCAAAGTGTTATAGCTGGAATATAATTATTCTTTTCATTATCATTCACCATTCCAGTTGCTCACAACAGCAAGGTCAGAAATTAATGATTTATGTTTACAATATATATTTAAGTGTTTTTCTGCCCTAAAGTATTTAATTAAATGGAACTTAGATGGTTAAACAAAAAAAAAGGAAAAAAACACCTTTCACTGTACAGTCTCCTAAGAACCTGCCATGTCAGGAAGACAAGTACCTGAAAAATGCATGTACTCACTATCAGGCACTAAGCAGGGAACATTCTTGGGGTCAGTAATTTAACTAAAGTCAAAGGAGAATACAGTGTTCATCACTGTTAGAAAGAATAATTTTGTGACGGGTACATTAAATATACGACTGCGCCTGAAAGGAACTGTGAGAAAAGTGATTTACAGTCTGTAAATCTTAGCACAGTTGCAGTAAACACAATGCAAAACATAAACAGGCAGTGAGAGAGAAATAACTGATTTTGAGAATTTTTTTTTGGTCTGTTTATCAATAGAAATAGAAACTGTTACTTTCTGTGTCACAAAAATTGGACTGTGCATTGTCTGAAGAACACAATTTTTTGGTTTCAGAACAGTAAATGCACAGTTGAATATTTACCCAGTCCAAACCAATTAATAGCATGCTAGCTTGGTAGAACAATATTAGGTATTAGCAATATCACGTCATAGAAATATATTTTGAACAGTTTGAACACCTACTTTTCTTCTTTACTATATGAGTCATGAGATGTAGGATGTGTTTACTGAAACTATTTCTCATGATAAAACTGAGGAGGTGCATCAGGAAGATTTATAATTTAAACAATTTTGGCACATCAATTAAAAAAAATAAATCTCCCATTAGTTCTGTATTATATTCTCCCAAAAGATCCAGACACACCAGAAACAATCCTCAAACATTCTCTTCCTAGAAGATACATCTCATTTACTAATGCCAAAAAGAAATATCAATAGTTACATTACTGTTTCAATCAAAGACCAAATTAGATTCTCCAACTGGATGCATGAGTCTGATTTGGTACTTCTGCACTTAGAAGGAGATGGTCTAATTTTAAAAGCTATACCTATAAGGAAATAATTTAGCAGAATAGGAGAATTTTAATTACGCATAAAAGTAGGTAAAAATCACAACTCTAACAATTTGAAATGAAACACAAGAAAAGCATCTTGGGATGAGACCAATGAATCCATCTGAAGGACTTCAGCTGCCCACTTCAGGAATGAACATAATTTTTGTCAAATCATTTTATAAAAGTCTATTTATACATTTGTCTCTCAACTTCCTGTGGTAATGCATGATGGGTATTTCCTCTATAGGTTCGAGGCAACTTACTTTAATTCTGCATATTAAAATGAAAGAAGTGTTTGGTAATGAAAATGGAGTTAGACACACTCTTTTAAAGATCCCTGTTCCATTTCTTTGTAATCTCCAGTTTAAATCTTTGCCCAGCACTAAGGTATGTGCTGTCTACCCACCCAGAAGGCACAGGTATGACTGTTTCATAATGTATGTTACAAAATGAAAAGCTCAGGTAAACAGAACTATAAGCACTGAGAATTTCAGGCAGTTGGAGTGAAGAATCCTACAGAGGCAGGTAAGTGAATCCAGAATTGTTAAATGATGCAAATGATGCAAATGATGCAAAACCCCTTTTCTCATTCCCACACTGGATCATTCTCCATGCTCTCCAAAACCCATGCTCGATAGTTTGACTGATTCAGAGACTTCATGTAAGTAATTCTCCATGTGAGTGGTTCATCATATCAGGGTATTGCACTCAAGCTTGTGGGCACCTTTCCTAGTGATCCACTGCCTAAGATGAGGCAGCGCAGCACTTCAGGTATGAGCAGTTTCAGGTGCTCGTACACCGTCAGGTCAGGCACCCACAGTAAACGTCTATCTTGTTTAAAACAAACTATTAGAAGTAGAGATACACTAACGAACCAGTCCGTTCTTCAGGCCAAAAGAACCCGTGAGCCCAGAGAGGAGTGTTCAATGGCAGAATCAGTAGTTGTCATATTAGCTTGTAGGTTGATACATGTTGCTCAAGAAGCCTCTGAGCCTTTTGTGAAATCCATTTTAAACCGAGTCAGTCTCTTGCTTCTCTGCCTCTTTTGCCTCTCCTTCCCCAGAACCACTGCAGCACTAGTCAGCAACTTTACAGAAACTCAGTGTGACATTTTAGCTCCTAAAATTCAGTTACATTTAATGTAGACTGGGAGAGGTTTAAGTATCTTTAAAACTTTGAAAGTCTAATAGGAACAACTGTGAAATGTATTCTTTCATGTAAAAGAGCAGTTTCATGCGGCAACCTGGAGTTACTCCTCTGTTCACGTTAAAGAGATTCTCATGAGAATTACACTAGTAATATATTTCCCCTGTAACTGACTAAACAAATGGGTTAAATGACAGAGAAAGGTTCCCTGTCTGTGTTGCCTGTTTTCTCTACTGTAGGTCAGTGAGCATCACGATTTGGTGAAAAGGAGTGATTTTGTATTTGAGGATCAAGTCTTAATTAAATTAGTTACAGTTGGGGTTATTCTGTGACATTATCATGTACACTGGGAACCCAGCTGATACTGTCTGAAAGTATTGCTAATTGTAGAGCTGGTTTTGAATGAAAGCCAGGTCTTAGATTTTAAATGGTCACTGAAGAATGTTCTACTTGGTTAGAGTGTTCTGGGTCTTTAAAGTCCCTTTAAGGAGCAATTCTTAGTCTTTCTTGAAATGTATTTTTTGTTGTTCTATACTGATGACATCCTGGGATGTACTGTGATGGGGTAGCTGACAAGGAACTGGTTACTAATGTGGAATTTGTTATTATCTGCAAGTCCTAATTTATTCTAATTAATAAAAGTATACAAATATACAAAGAAAAAGAAAAATCTTTCATTTGTAATCAACATTCAGACAGCGCTGTTTTAGGACAGATGATCACTTTTGTATTTTCCAGAAGTCAACTGCTCAGAAAAAAAGTAACAACAAAATACTTGGAGCTGGCACTGAAACTAAGGGAATGGTCTCTCTGTGGGAGATGTAGTTACAGCTTCCTCAGCTCTACTAAGTCGTCTTCAGTCGTAAGGTAAAACAGCGCAGCACAAACCTCCAGGGTCCGACAGGAGCAATTAGGGACAGATAGGGATAGAGAACAGCAACCCCATGGCCACCGTCGCATATTATATCACATCACACAAGGGTGTAACTGCAGTGATTGGGATTGATCGGAGGCTAACACCCTAAAAGACTTTGGTTAATTCACATGTGACCTCATCCAGAGCAATTTGGCATTAAAGTACTAAGGGTTAAGTTATGAGAATACAGCATTTTGTGTTGAGTTCTAACATCAGAAAGTAAGAGGGAATAAAAGCCATGCAGCAGTGGTCTTAGTCAACACGAATGACACCCATATTTCCTGACAGAATTTGCTATATCATCTATGTAAAGACTAGCAAAAGCTGTTTAACAAAAATCCAAAACATATTAGTATGTAACTGAGATTTATTTTTAATAATTCTTATCTGAGAAGGATGACGTATACAACCTGCAGGTGAAATATGGAACTTATGACACATGACTTGATTTAGATAATTTTCCAGGAATTGGATTCTTTCTATTTTTCTCACTGGTTTGGGTTTTTTTAAATAAAAAGATGGCAAATTACATCTTCCAAATATATGCTAAATATAAACCTACAAAGCGAGACCTTCCCTATCTGGGACCTTGAACTCAAGTCTTAAAAGATATGAACAACCCTTATTCACCTCAAAATGGTGTTAATACTGAAGTAATTTTTAAAATTACATTTCAAAATCAGCATTGAATGATTTTACTTCTGATTTCTCATCCAAGCAGTGGGTTCTCAATTTTTTGTTGTTTCTGCAGATTGTTTCTGCAGATGGGAGTGCCAGTGTCTCAGAACCAACCACTAAAACCTTCCGTTCACCAAACAATGCAGAACATGGCTACAGTATCTTCCAATTACAAACTCTGAAGGACAAAGAAAAAAAATAAAATATTGAAAATAATATCCAAATAAGCAAGAAAAGGACAGCATTCTGTTTCTTTGAAGTATTTTACTACTTCGGCAGAGAGGTGGACAAACCCTTGATTTCAGCTCTGTTTACTCAGCCTCTTACAAGTCTTAGACATACAGTTAATAAAGTTTTAGGTGCAACTGTCTTCTGTTACCAGCACTTTGGAGAGTGGTCTGGTCACTTGAATGGTCATTTCACAGGAGAATGGAACATTTCTGAGAAACTTTACTGGCTGCAAAGTCGAGCAGCATAGTTTAAAGTGCTATAGCAAATAACTGTTTTCAACGTGTGTTTATTTTACTTGGGTGCGGGGGCACTAAAAGCACACACAGGGACGGGTATTACTGCTCTCCACAGTTACGCAAACTTGCTAATACCAAATCAGGAGGTATGGTAAAGCAAATTTTCAGAAGTGGAATTGTTGGATATCTAACAAAAACATGAGCTTGAAAAAATCACTTCCTTTTCTTAATTGCCTAGTTCACGTCAGTAGGCAACATCAGAGACGCCAATACCCCAATTTTAAGTGTTAGCAATTCGAGTTACTGAATGCCTATCAATACTCTAAGCAAATAAAGGAAGCCTTACGACTTCGGATCAGCATCAATATTTCCTGGAATGGAGCTAGGAAAAGGGCTAGTCATAGTATATCGGTTAAGTCTGTCCAGACCTTTGCACATACAGAGTAGCATTACAGGCTTTGTTCCTAAAATGGAGGCTCTGTTTCAAAAATTTGGAGAAAAATGCTGTTCTAACTGCATTGATCTCTGAAAATCCACTATTTCAAATCTCCATATGCTCCAACATCCTGCATTAGAGCACCAGAAAGACCAAGACCCTTGTCAAGAACTTCAGGTCAAATTTTCGGGTAGCCCTCACTGTAAATTCCCAGAATTAAACAGAAAGTGAAAGCTACCTAAAAAGTTGTGCATGTTCTGAAGGCAAGAATCACTTAATGTGTTGGAAATGAAGGAACTGTTTTGCCATAAAATATTGGGAAAGTAAATTACTATTAAAAAAAAAGAGAAGTCATATCATCACACTGTAGCAGAAACACAGCAGTTTCAACCCTAATTCTTTAGAGTGAAAACAACTTTTAACACTGACAGCTTGGTATCTATCTGTATGGCTTAGTTGTCTGGCATGTCAGACTTTGCCAGCAGAAGTGTTTGTTTGAAAGGACAGAAGAACAATCCTAGGACACTTTTCATATTTCTATTCTTTGTTACCAAATCAAAATCATGGCCATCGATGTCAACAGAAAATTGGCTCCCAAACATTAATTCATTCCTGACCAGTTCTTTTCAAAGTTTGTTTACAGGGTTTTGTACCAGCAGATGAAACTGGGACACGTACTTTCTTCCCTTTTCCTGCCTCATAGCCTAGAGCTTAACACAGTCACCAAAAAACAACTTTGAGTTCTTATTTTGCCTGACTTTGAAACATGGAATTGAACTTAAATCTCCTACATTCAAGACAAACCCCGAAACAAAGTATTTGATGGAGTTTTCTCTCTCCTGTTGAAGCTGTTTCATCTTGTATAAGCGATGAGTTCTTCTCTAGAGGAGAGCCCTAAATGTGAACCTCTCACCTTGAAGCAGCATGCCCTAGCAGCGCTTTCTGATCCTCCTGAAGTTATTTTGAAATGCTTATAATGGGTACAAATATTTTGGGTATGTCTCAGTGCAGTAGCTATTCCACCACCATTTCTTTGCTACAGAGATAATACTTTTCACACTTTTTTTGACATCTTTGTTTCCTCTACCAACCTCCCTGGCCTTAAAATTGTTGTTCCAATTATCCCTATTCAAACTGTTGCCTCAAAGATAATTTTCCTGTCCTTCTATTTTCTTGCTTTTATGTGCTGCATCAAGTGCCAAAACTATTCCTAGCCCTTCTTCTAAATCTCCACGTTCTGAGGTTTCACCTGTCAAGATATAAGGCATAGCATTGGCAAAATGCTAAGAAGCAGCAAGTCAAGCCTGGAGCATTAGTGTGTACACAAGATATATACTGTGGCAAAGTGCATACCTTATTTTAAATCAAATGAAGAGTAATACAGTCTAAAAAGGTTAAGTAGCTCTTCTTTAATAGACTTCTTTCTGATAGTGATAATAGCTTTAATTGCTTAGTGCCTTCCTGCTTCTTTCTGTGCTATTGCTTACACATGGAATTCTTTGGTAGTGTAGCTACCATGTTAATGAATAATGAAATGAACTACCTGAATTAGAAAACAGTAGTAGTTTTACTTCTCTGTCTGCACTTTCTTCCTTCAGACTGCAGTCCTGCAGTGCAGTTTACCAATAAACTGATTTGTCACGTTTGCATCTGTTCCACCAATCTATCATGGATCACTCATGCCAACTCTTTCTTTCTGCTTTTAAAGCTTCTCCAAGATTGCATCTATAACCTACAGAGTAGGCAACGTGGCAGAAACTTTCCACTTGTACGTCCCTACTGTTTCTAGATCACTGTTCCCTGTCACCCTTTCCATGCAGCTATGGTCCAAAGAAAGTAATCTAGAAGAAATAACAGTAATATTTACTGCTAACAATATGAGTCCGCAAAATGTAACGCTTTTCCCTTCCAGATATTAAAACTGCGGATGGGCTTTCACAATGTCTTTCCAGCAGTAGCGATAGTGATCAGCTGATAGATAACTTTACAGTTGGACTCTGTGATCTTAAGGGTCTTTTCCAACCTAAATGATTCTATGACTCTGTGAAAAGAAGCCCACCTTATGTCTCTCTCAGAAACTGTCTTTTCATTTCCTAATAGTTGACTATTTGCTTTAGTTATTACATAATACTTTTAAAATAAAATTGAGCATAAATATTTTGACATTTTATATATGCACAGAATTTTCATTTAGAAAACATGATTCTTTTAATCTCAAATAGACACGGGAAAGCCTTTTCAAGCTGGCACTTTCCCCTTCCAATCTGTTACAAGGCAGCTTCAGCTAACCACACACAGTCTTGTTATAAACACCATCTTGCTATGCAACTTAAAGTGTCTGTCAGAAAGTCAAGTTTTTTGTTGCTTTTTTATAAATGAGTTAAACTAGTACACTCTTCCAATAACAGATGACTCTCCTTATACATCACCCTGCAAATTCACACATACATTTCTGAATGAAAGAGCCGCAACTAAATGTTCTTTTTGCTTGTATCCACCACAGTGCTATGGTTTTATAGACCACCTAATAATCAGAGACGACAAAAAAAGGGGGGCCCTCTTTGTCTAAATCGTTACTTTGTTTCTCTTCCCTGGCTTTCTATTTCCCTCCCAGCACTACCATCACCATCAGAAACGACATATTCCGCATTACTAAACAGCAAGAGCCATAGGGCTTTTCACTTCTAATTTCACGCCGTAATAAAATGCAGTGGTTGTTTCACTGGGGGACCTGAAAAGCCTTCCTTTGTGAGGCTTGTTTGACGGTCAGGTTAAGTATCACACTCTGGCAGCAGGCATCTGTGCTTGCCTCTTCACGCAGTTATGGCAAGGGGGGAGGAAAAGGAACAGAAAAATGAAAAGGGGGTTGTCTTGAAAAAAATACTCATCCCCTACTCTGAGGCAAGCAATCTACATTCTATTGCTTGGCCTAAATATTTTTAAATATATCTGCTGTCTGCCTCATTGACAAACCGATCAATCTAATAACAGCAAATCTAGAAAGTTTTCAGTGTACTCAGAGTTACACTTGTTGCTTTAATGGAAAAATCTATTGACCTAAAGTAGACTGATGTTACAAATTTGTGTAGGTGAGAGGAAGAGAAAAGAAAAGGATCTAAGGAAAATAAATTTGCATTTTTATTAATTTCAGAGTAAACAAATTCACAAAAAAAACCACCAGTGAAGGTGATGAGCAATAACAAACAAATACGCTGTTTCGAAAAAGTACCAGCATCATATGTAAAAGAAATACTGCTTCTATTCTATAAAAATAGAAGTTAAAATTCTATTAATCCCAAGTACAACAGGAACAAAATCTCAAAATGTAACAGGAAACTCTGTGAAGTGTTCTAAACTTAGCTTTAAATATATTCCCACTACACGAAGAATGTTTTTCTGTCCCATGTTTAGAAACCCCATTGTATGTATTGAATCTTTTGTAAAAAGAGATAATGTGATTCCTTTTCACAATAATTTCTTCGTGTCTCTTAACATAGTCTACTGAAACACCAAAATGAGTAAAAGTCTATCAGTTTACATGACAATTCATAGAATAAACACTGCTGGATAATAATGTAAAAGTTAGAGAGTTTCACATCTTATTTGCAAAGAAAAAAGAAAGATTGTGATTTAAATAATACAGTGTCTGAATACCCTAGACTAAAATAGCTATCTTGTTTCAAAGGATTTTTTTTCAAAGGTTATCAAATAAATGCCTTCCTTTCTATTATTTTTCAATGCATGCTACACATAGGCAAGAAAGACTGCACTTACATGCTAAATTTCTTGATAAGTCTCTCCAATTGTTATATTTTTTAGGTTATGGTTACATGATGGGCATAAGCAAATCTAAATATATAATGCCACCAGAAGAGGAGCAGTCTTGTACTGGGACTAGCACTCCTTTGGATGTAAATGTGCTGAAACAGGCACCCTAGATGAAAAAGTGACCAGTTTTTAGCCTAGTAAACTTCCCCATTTTAGCCTAGTAAACTTCCCCAATTCAGCTACTCAGTAGCTTCATAAAAACTAGCTGTCTGGTCCGGGGACGTGCGCAAAAGGGAAGGAGAGAGGAGTGTGTAAACACCTCTTTAATTGATAGCCTGCTCTTACAGCAGCTTAAGCCAGTCATAAAACCACAGTCTAAAAAACAACTACTATCTTGTTTTCCCTCCAAGACTGAGTAATAAAGGCTGACATTATGGTGTTGAGAGGTAAGTGGGACAAACTGGCAGCTGAGTTAATAAATAAATAGTTCTGATTAAACTATCATAGAACGTAATAAACTGTTAAATCAATCCTCAGCCTTGTGCTGGAAAAATCGAGCTGGACACATTTTCCCTGGCAAGAGGTCTGGGCCAGTTCACTGCTCATTTCTACTTCCAGGGCAGAAGGGAACGTGATTCAGCTGTCCAGGCTGTGCCCCAGGAACACATTCTGCTTTCAGCATTCACGACTGTGTTAGTTCACCTCTGGAGCTCAAACAGGCATCACTGCATTATTTTACACTATAAATTTAGAATGCTAATTGGGCAAGGAAAATTTTCCTTAAATATGAAATTTGGCTGGCAGATATTACTCCTAAAAGGATTCTAGGATTGCTGCTGAATAAGTAGCCTTTTTTTTTTTTTACTTTAGCTTGGAAGTTGAATATTTTGATTAATTATCCACTGATTTCTAAAATTATTAAAACATACTGATCCTTCCAGTCATGGACTACAATACGAGAAGCCAAAGACTGATAGTAATATACTTCTAGTCATCCTAAAGTGACCTATTGTAGTGTGCAGATATTAAGCCGATGAAATGGAATATAATTGTGACAAAGGTGATGCTATAGCACAGCAAAAAATGTAAAGTAGAAATGTGGGATATATAATGCTTCTAGTTTTCTGCCATTCATCTTAATGGGACTCTTGAGCAAGCTCCCAGAGGAATCAAAGACGGTAAAATTATGGAAGCATGTTGGTATTAAGTCTCCAGAGAACGACTGTCTGAAAAGCAGCTCTCTGCACAGCACTCTGTAAGCTGACAGATGAAATTAATAGCTTGCCTTTTTATGTAAATATATGCAAGGAAATGCACACTAGTTAATGAAGTATAGCCATAGGGTCACAACCAGAAGTCATAATTCTAGATTAAATCAGCACAGATTGCAAGTGCTCAGCAATCTCAGGCACTGACTCCCTGTGATTGCTCAGAGGCATCCTAAATCTCAAGGTAACACATATCTAGGTAAAAGTACTAGAATGCTCGGTTTCGTAAAGAGAGCACGTACCTGTGAGGTGCTCTATAGTTACCATCATTGTAAACTGCAAAACTTGACAATCCTGAAAAATCTTCACTGAGGGCCCTGGAGTTGCGGCAGCTCTAACTGGCTGTCATTTTTTACCACTCAATACCAACAGGGTTAGGTTGGGCAGTAGGGGTACGATGGCAGGCTGGAGGACTGTGTGTAAAAGGAAGAAAGAAAACAATGGCACTGGATGAGGAGAAGAGAAAAGGGAGAGTGGGGAAAAAATAGTCCTGCAAAGCTTTTCATGTGAAGTCATCTGTAAGGATCGCAGTACATCCTTGAGGGTATATTAATGTGTAATCAAATACTGCAGCCTTTTATTCAGTCAGGATACTTCCAAGTTTTCTGTTTTCTATATAGCTACCACTTAATGAAACGTTTTAGGGATTTTATTTTAAAAGTTAAACTCTCACTTTGAAACCAAACATCAGTAAAGAAAGTACATAAGAGCTCTCTACCTCTTGCCCCAACAGCTGTTTTTCTCCTGAATCATTCATCCTAGACCATCCTCTGCTCAGCCACCTTACAATTCACTATGAAAACTGAAACACACAGACAGGTAAAAGGAGAAGGCTTTTGCTGGTCACGTACAGACAGGCAGAGTGACCACAGGCTAAAGACAGAAATGAAGAACCTCTTGCTACTTATCAAAGACAAAGGAAAGCCAGGTAGGAACTTGTGCCAGCTTTATACGTAGAATCTCATGGGCCTCCAGATATGAAGAGCTCATATTCTCCATGGATTATGTTACCTCTGTCTCACCCTCATCCCACACTTTCCCTCAGGGCACACGCAACACTGAAAATGTAGTATACCCCATGATTTTGTTACAGGAAAAGAACAGCACTGTATTTTAAAATCCACAAAAATGTCATTATTTTCTGCAGTTAACTAGGTGGCTTTCCCTGCCTCACTATGATCTAGGGCCAATTGCCTAAGTCTTATCTCATGAAAAATTAAGATAAAAAGGTCTGTTTTCTTTTATGGTCCCATCAAAATTTACTTTTGCTAGAAGATCAACCAACAGTGGGGAACCAACCTGCCTTTCCTGAAAGATAAAGAAACTTCTTGAGGTCTAAGTAGCACCCACAGCAGTATCAGGTACCCTAATCTAAGGAGATAGGAGGCTGTGCAAACATTATCATAGAATCATAAAATTATCTAAGTTGGAAGGGACCTTTAAGATCATCAAGTCCAGCCATCAACCTAACACTGCCAAAAACCACCACTAAACCATGTCCCTAAGTACCATGTCTACCTGTCTTTTAAACGCCTCCAGAGATGGTGACTCCACCACTTTATGAGACATCTATTTCAGGAAATATATAACCCTCTGTGGCTGCAAAATCCTGTAGGAACTGTGCTTTGAATGTGCCAGGACAAAGCAAGTTATTTTTCCAGTTTTTTTCCAGTATCTAGGGCTTAATTCAGTTGCCCATTTGCAGGTAACAATATCCAATATAACACACAGTATGGCAACTGGCCTCCAGCTGCCACTCCTGAAAGGCAAACACCTTTTCTTAGGTATCTGTCACATCTCCCATCCCCACATGGATGTCTCCAGAACTCTAGAGAAGCTCAAATGGGACTGAGTGCTCATGTGTGAATGAACAATACAGCCTGTGGTAGGTTGACCTTGGCTGGCCACCAGATGCCCACCAAGCTGCTCTATCACTCCCCCTCCTCAGCTGGACAGGAGGAGAAAATTACAATGAAAGGCTTATGGGTTGAGATAAGGACAGGGAGATCACTCACCAATTACCATCATAGGCAAAACAAACTCGACTTGGGGAGATTAACATAATTTATTGCCAATCAAATCAGAGTAGGGTAATGACAAAATAAACCCAAATCTTAAAACAGCTTCCTCCCACCCCGCCCTTCTTCCCGAGCTCAGCTGCACTCCTGATTTTCCGTATCTCCTCTCCCCGAGTGGCTCAGGGGGACAGGGAATGGGGGTTGTGGTCAGTTCATCACACGTTGTCTCTGCTGCTCCTTCCTCCTCAGGGGAGGACTCCTCACACTTCCCCTGCTCCAGCATGGGATCCCTTCCACGGGAGACAGTCCTTCATGAACTTCCCCAAGGTGGGTCCTTCCCACAGGCCGCACTTATTCACAAACTGCTCCAGCATGGGTCCTTTCCACAGGGTGCAGTCCTTCAGGAACAGACTGCTCCAGCATGGGTCCCCCACAGGGTCACAAGTCCAGCCAGCAAACCTGCTCCAATGTGGACTCCTCTCTTCACAGGCTCCCTGGTTCTGCCAGAAGCCTGTTCCAGCACGGGCTTCCCACAGGGTCACAGCCTCCTTTCGGTGCATACAGCTGCTCCGGTGCAGGGTCTTCCACAGGCTGCAGGTTGGTTATCTGCTCCACCATGGACCTCCACAGGCTGCAGGGAGACCGCCTGCCTCACCATGGTCTTCACCACAGGCTGCAGGGGAATCTCTGCTCTGGTGCCTGGAGCACCTCCTCCACCTCCTTCTTCACTGACCTTGGTGTCTGCAGAGTTGTTTCACATATTCTCACTCCTCTCTGCCAGCTGCTGTGGTGCAGCAGGTTTTTTTCCCCCTTCTTAAATATGTTATCACAGAGGCACTACAACCATGAGACTGGCTCAGCTTTGGCCAGTGGTGGGTCCATCTTGGAGCCGTCTGGCATTGGCTCGATCCGATGTGGGGGAAGCTTCTGTCATCTTCTCACAGAAGCCATCCCTGTAGCGCCCCCCTCGCTACCAAAACTGCCATAGAAACCCAATACACCAGCCCTACTATGGGGTTCATCTTCAGACATCTAAGCTGCATGCCTACATGTGAGACAGGGACGCATCTTCCCTTCAGCTGATGAAGATCTAGCTAATACAGTCAATGGCATGTGGAGAACCATTCAGTGGACCAAATACAGGTATCTCCTACAGGGTGAGATAAGTAGCTCTCTGGAGGTTTACTGACTGTACTAACTGGATTCCTGTTGACAATGGAGGGAGCCTGGATACCTCCATGACATATGA
Source organism: Anarhynchus alexandrinus (assembly GCA_008711295.1). Classification (NCBI taxonomy): domain Eukaryota; kingdom Metazoa; phylum Chordata; class Aves; order Charadriiformes; family Charadriidae; genus Anarhynchus; species Anarhynchus alexandrinus. The sequence continues at coordinate 1,127,339 of VUYV01000266.1, forward strand.
AATGTACAGAATCTGAAATTCAGGTATTTGAATGTCAAGTTAAGTCCCACCACCAGTCAAAGTACTGTTAATTTGCTTGGGATTATCATCTTGAGAAATCACTTCTTACCGAAGAACTGTAATATTCCAAAATATTCCTGGAAGTACAATACTTCTGTAACAAGTATTTCAGGCAGACATTTCTAATCTTGTGGCTGTATTATATTTCTTAAATGTAAGAACACTCAGTCATAAAATTAGATAGAAAAGTACTCATGAAGAGACTTCTGAACAAGGCATAAGATATAATCTGGTTTGTTTCACCACCAGTCACATTTGTTACATGATTTTAATCATTTTTACTCCCTCAACCCAATTTGAATTTATGTAACTTTCAATTGTTGTAACATTTCAAATATGCTTAGGCTTATGCATGAAACCACTAAGGCACTATATTTTTTGCTTATTCAAACAAACTGTCTTAGTCATTTTATATTTTCCACACTATTGCTTTGGGCAAGTGGCTAGAGACTGATATATAAGCACCTTAGGGTAACCATCCCATATTTGTCTGAACAAATGCATCAATTGATGCTGTATAATAAAAAAACAATTCTCTCTTTTCCCTAACCTCCCCAAGACAGTTAGATAAAATTTTTCTACCACCATGTAAAATTGCCACTGCCTAGCGGCAAAACTGCTAGTATACTGAAAGTGTTTACAGAATTACTTGTAACATAAAATAGACATATAGTCTTTATTGTAAATGCCAGTTGTTACAAGTCAAATCACAAAAACTACCCTTTTCCGGAACAGTGCAAAATTTTTTGAATAGTGTTTTTTATACACAACAAAATGAAGAGTATTTCAGGATTTGACTATTAAAAGATCCTAATAATGTCTGACTGTGAAGAAATATAATACCTCTCTCCTGAATTTTACAATTGTCTAATGGAATGGCCGTAAATGTTTGCATGTATCTGACAAATGTGTTTTTCAAGTATCCTAAAATTTGCTTACACATTCATAGAGAAATGACCTGTTTTATGGTTTAACCTCAGTGACTCAGTATCATAGGGCCAATTTTGTGCTTGATTTAACATATGCAATGCTCATTAAAATCAATAGGAGCCACCCAGGCAACCAAAGAGATAGAGTTTGGCCCAAAGTACCAAAGTATCTTAAGAATAATTTACGTATTTGGCAAAAATTCTGGAACAACGTTTAGGCCAAGCCACTTACATAAACAATCTTTCCATTCATATTCATAAAAAAAGGCAACAGCAACAGCAGCTGTCACAGCTCGTTGTCCAAATACATCTTCCTCTTTTTAATTTTAACTTCTTAGACTAATCTGTACCTGCATTTTTAAGAAACTCATTTCAAATGATGTCTTTTTGAGTTCTTTTCTTCTATGAATACAATTTTCCTTCAGACTTTAAAAAGTAGCTTGATAAGGATATTCTTCTAAATTGTGGCCATTACAGTTGATTTACTTACTTCTTCCTCAGTTCTTTCATGTGTCTTTTTCTTGTTCAGTGTAACTACTGAAATCCTTTCCAGGCCTGAAGATGACCAACAGAGATGGCTATATCAAGATACTTTAGATATCAGAGCCTTTCCAGAAAAGGCGTATCTCTGTAGGCAAAGACGGACTTCCTCCGTGTTAGAAAATCTACACTTTTTGAGTGTATTTCAGGCTGTACTTTGCTTACTAAGACCCATGGTATGTACAAAATCATTCTAATTTAGATGAAGCTTACAGTATCATATAATGTGCTCTTAAAGATACAGCCTATCACAGTTAACACAAATTATTCTGCCTGTAAAAGCCCTTTTACACCATTAAAATTGCACCCTTATAAGCATTTGCTAGAAGAGTATCAAAAAGCTCTACCTCTCCAATCTATCCTGCCGAACTAGCTGCTGATATGATTTTATATTTTTCTCCTCTCCTGGATCTGACAACAGCATAACTGAGGTGAAGTGCTAAGACAATTAAAGTATTTTTAAAAAGAGAAGAAGAATTCTAGCCAAAGATCATTATAACTTAGTTCTTGAAAAATGTCACTATATCTCTCCAGGCACAAATCCAATCCAAGAAGTCAAAGAGAAAAAACGTGCCAGCCCCATCTGTAACACATTTGAAACTAATTTATTGCCACTAACTGTTCTCAAGTAACTGACTTGCCCTGCAAATACTATAAGCTAAAGCTTTCATTTAAGAGCTTTATGTTATTTGCTTCATGGATCGTTTTGGCACATTTTGCCATTTCCCACTGCAAAAGTAGGGCTAAATTTCATATACTCTGAAAACCTGCATGTAATAACTCAGAAGAAAGAGAGAATACCCTGAAGTTTGTTATTTGCCACATTAATAATTCAAACTGCTCTGGTTACCCCCAAGAAGAACAATCAATCACAACATTTGCTATATGATTCTCCAGAAGTTATTTCCTTCATGAAAGCATTTTACTGATTTTTCTGAATGACATATGATCTTATAGTCAAATTTGCTTTTAAAAAAAAAGTAAAAAATGTAGCTTTAAAAGTATCGCTTTGACTACTACAACACAATATACAGTACAGAAGATAGGGACATTTGATGTTTGAAACAGTGACTTCAAAACATAAAGAAAACGGAAGCAGACTAAACAGTGGCACCTACTTCCCAAGTTTACACAAGGAACACTTCATCAGTCCAAAATACCCAACATCCTCTCACTACACATAAATATGCCTGAGGGTCTGTATATCCTAAAGCTTTTCAGGATATTTTTTGTTTTGTTCGCCCCCCCCAACCCAGTTATGCCAGTTCCTTACAAAAGCTTTATTCAACTTTATGCAGATTATACACAATACGAGACCCGCTGTGGGCTTTACCTTCCAGTGCATTGCTGCTTGTAGAGCCATTCAAACTAAGCACAAATCAAGTGACACAAACCCAGAACAATAGTGTTTTCCAACTCATTGCATCCAGTTTGGAAATTAGAGATGGTGTCTTTACAAAGCAATCGGTGAAGGTTAAGTGAGAGGCATACAAAAGTATTAGTCAAGATGTAGTTGAGAAATAGCATCCTCCCCCATTGCTATTAAGTTAAGTAGTACAAGTGAGAGGAGATTCAAGTCCCATTGTGTTTTATAATGAGAGCGAGCACTTTTGCAGAGATGAGCAGGTGAGGCTCCAAGAACAGCATAAGCCAAATCAACTATAGGCAGATGACCCCGTTCTGTGCTCCTGCTCTGTCTGGGCTGCCCATTGCATTTGCTCTTTTGCAATTCAACTGAAAAAGTGAACAAACTTTTAGGCTGGCAATGCTGAAAACTCTCCCTTTGCTCATCTCCTCCACCCTGAGAAGTTTTTGGCCAGACGTGTGAGCTGACCTTGCTCACTGCAAAGTCAACAAAAGGTAGTGCGACAGAACAAGAAGCTGGAGGAAGGGAAAACTGCCCCTTGCTACATCCACCGATATATAAAACAGCTTTACAGCCAGCCCAGCCCAAAATATATTCTGTTTTGAAAAATTCCTTTTTTCTCATGCTTTTACTAAATTGAAAAAAAAATTTTATTTTTATTTTTATTTTTTTTTATTTTTTAAATGACCACCAAAAAAAAAAAAAAAAAGTGTTAAATGTTTTTTACTTCTACTTCTGCATTTAGAACACGTGAACTGTTCCCATGATCCTCAAATAACAGCATTCTAAATTAATTAAGCCTTATTTGCATGTTAAGATCTCATATATAGAGACATAAATTTCAGCAACCTTAGCATTAGGAAACATACAAAGAAGATAGTTATGTCACCATGCTGCTCTATGACTGGTCCAGTGACCAAATTTTCACACTGAAATTAAAGTTTGGTCATTAAATCATCTTTGATAGAGATGATTTGCTACTAATTCAGGCAGAAAGTTTAGACACTTTTAGGCTGGACGATAATATTTCCAATCATATATTCTGACCTTCTTACTTTGCTGGCAAACTGGCACAGGTGTTAAGGAGCAGAGTAAAGCTTTTTTTTTTTTTTTTCTAATTTCACATGCCCTCTCTTGCATACAACAGGTTATGGGAGTTGAAGAATTTACCAGGTTGCAATTCTGGGCTCCAAGCTGCCTGCAGCAAGCATTCCCAGATCCCAGCAGAGCTGCATACTGCTCTTGCCTTTTCCCACTCTAGAATGTCTCACCTTCTATCCCAACTACACATTCTTTTCTATGGATCTTCACAAGAGCCTTGGGTGCATGCGACTTTTTGCAGTGCATATTCCGGGGAAGTTGTCCTTAAAAAAGCTCAGGGGATTCTCAAGTGCTTCTCAGCAGCATGAAGAACCCAGGCTGGAGGAGAGAGATACGTATTTCTTACTTTTTCTGAAACGGATATTTTGGTAGATAGCAAAAATGTAAATGAACAGATCTTTATCAAACCCTGAAAAGCTTAAAATGGAAAAAATGAAGACATAATACCGGCCAAATAAATAATAATGAAAAATAATCAGAGGACAGGCATGGAATTGCATTCTGAAAATTCTATCGTAAGAAGTAAGATTTGTAAAACTGAAAACAATAATCACAAGTAGCCAATAAGGCTTCAAATCAAAGTCAACTGAAATCAATGATACCTTTGCATTTACTTCAGCAGGCTTTCAATAGGACTATAATTGCTTTAATTGAGTCTTGAAAGATAGCCCATGATCATATCATGTACATTATCATAATAGATAGTTGAAAACTGAGAATGTTAATCACAAAAGGCCTTTTTTCTCCACTTGCTTACCATCTCTGTAGTTTGAATGAAGACATTTTTTGTAAATATTTATACAAGTTTGTACTTTTTTCACCATTAACTCCTAAACTAAAAGTTTTACATTGTTCAAATGACTTTATTTCTTTTTACTCAAGGTGTGAAGCAGCTTGCCTTTCAAATAAGAGTTGCAATTTTGTCCTACCATTTCCTTCCAGTGTAACTCATTTCTCATTTTATAAATGAAAAATTAGCAGATTTTTGTTTCCACAGTTGAGCACGTTTTCAGTGCGATCTTAAAACATGAAACATCTACAACTCTGTTTACTGAAATTACTGATTTTATAGCAATAAACATTGTATTCAAATGTTTGCATTTTATTGTGAAAATGTCTATAAAGCAGTGATTTTATTAATCTGTCCCAGTAGTTCTTGTCTATCACTTTAAAGAAGCAGCAAAATTATTGTATGGGGTTTTACAAAAATCTTGTCTCCTGAAGCTTTCCTACAAAACAGAAAACATTAATTTCTACACAACCTTGCAACTGTACCAGTTTTCTAGAGCTTTTTATCAGTTTCAAAAATATTGTCTCTAATTACTAACCTTGTCTGTTAAACTTGATAGTAACTTCATTAGCATAGCTCATAGGTGTTGCATTCACACATTTATTATAACGAATTGTTCAAAGAAAATGTGTCCAGCTCAAACTACTGTTCTTAATTGCTAAAGCAGATCCAAATTAGCATTCACAACCTGCATTTCCCTAACAACAGCCTTTCAAGCTGAAAGTAATTTGTAATTCAAAAAGGATTTTGGTCAATAGATTCTGAGCATGCAAAACATGTTTGGCACTTAAAAATTCCAAGACCTGTTGAAAACTTAACTTATGAGTTTACATTTTCTTGTTTCCTGTTATTTTTCAGTGAAACATTATAAAATGGGGTACATGATTTGATAAAAATTGGAATTATTCCCAGACGTTCAATTTAGACAAGGTTTATTGCTAATATCTGATGAAATCTTAATGTATATTTACAACAGTTCTTTACTTTGACTCCAAATGATGTAATGTCCTTATGGTTTGATAAACAGGAAAAGATGTTGAGAAGAATAATCTCTTATGTAATTTGAAACACACCAGCCTCCTCTTCAAAACGTTTGTCTGTACATATGTATGGATTATAAGTATAGCTGCTGCAATATGTTTGCTCCAATAACCCATGTAGAAAAAATCAGGCTGATTCATTGATTAATCATATAGTTAAGCTGTGTGCAACATCTAGTACTGAATGTGCACAAATTACATCCAATTACATTTTTATGAGGATTTTTGGTACATAACAAGTCATGAGAGTTAAAAAAATGAACATTACTTTCCCATTACAAAAATAGAAAAGCACATACACAACAGTTTATATTTTCCCATATATGGTTGTCTTTGGAAGTCTGAAATATGTAGACATGATATGGTGGAAGTAATACATAGTATTAGCATTTCTGCACTGCACTGCACTGCACTTTTATTTATTAGAGTGCTGAAGAAACTTCTGAAATAGTTCTCACAGAATTTAAAATGTGATTTCCCCTATGAAGTCTGTTCATGATTTGGGCAATATATGCCTTGCTTTTATTTGTATTAGAGAAGAACAAAATAATAGACCTGTCAAGTCAGTCTATTATGACAAAAGAGATGCTCACCATTTTGGCCTTCACTTTAAGTCTTCTCTCCGCCCCGGCCCCCCCCCCACCCCCCACCCTACCCCTCTAGCTTGATGCCCTTACCTGACACACCTGCACACCTACCAACTTCTGCAACTGTATCTGGCCAGTTGGAAGAGCTTGCTAACAAGATTTATGTGGGACAGGAAATCTAACATTTTAAGGCAACAGAACCATGCTGCAATTAGGAAAATGTATGCCTACATAGAGACATGCTTATGTGTGTCTACAAAGAGACTTTGTATTCTTAGAGAACAGCACTGATTCCACATGGGGAACAAGATTCCAGAAGAGGAAGACTACCTTCTGTATGAGTCCCAGATAAAGTATTTTGCCCTGAAGAGTGAAGTGTTCAAAACAAGTTCCTGATCACGTTGAAACAGATTCAAGTATTATCTCAGCCATGAGAACAAATGAATGTAACATCCTAGTCGCTGGGGATTTAGGACACAGCAAGAACTCCTCCCTGAAACCTTAAAGCTGTAACTATACTTTTTTTGTGCATCAGGGGGCACACAGGTTTCATCTGTATTTTTATTTCATGTTTGTCATCTTGCATATTTTTGTTAGGTAGGTCACTGGTGTTGTGATAATTCCGCCTGTTGAGTGAAAAAACATGAGAAATAGTGTAAAGGAATCTTGAAGTCAATTTTAGTAAAAATTCTCTGAGACTGAAACAACAATATTTATACCAATTTCACTTCTTATTTTCTGAGCCATACAATGTTTTGCACATTGTCATGATTTTAGGAGACATGCCATCTACGAAAAAGCAAGATCCACAGATCAAAGACTTGGCAGACAACTTTGTAGATTATTTCATTATGTAACCACTCTTCTGTGCTAGCCCAAAAGCAAAAGAGCTGCTACAGATGACTCCTGATTTTTCCTCAATTTTTTCCTCACTGTATTTCTAAGACACACTAGAACGACTGCCAGCTTAAAGAATGTCCAGCCAGACCTGTATTTCTTTCAAATAAAATTAGAAGTATGATCATTATGGGTTTATCCAAATGCTTCCTCCATCCCCACACCCCACACATACAAAAAAGTTAGCTGTGATTGTTTCCCACACTCAGCTGACAGTATGCTTTGGTATGAAATTATTCAATCAGAACATGAAATTAAATTTGTCTCAGACTCAGCCTTACATATGGTGAGGTCTCTTACATATGATTTGTCTCTTACATATGATTTAAATAAGTAAATGAAAGCCAGTTTTTTTCTGAAGCTGAATAAAAAAATAAAGAAAAGGAACATAAAACAGTATAAAAGTTTTACTTTCACAGAATAAGAGAAGGTAAAGCATTTGATTTCCCTGAACCAGATTATTATCTTTTATATTCTGGGTCACAATATAGGAAATAAACATTATGCTTTCATAATATTTCACATCTCTGTCGTCAAACTTCAAACACCATCACTAAAAAGACTGAAATTATTTACACAGCAACATGTGACAGCTTTACCCAAAGAAAGGAAGAGAATAAGTGGGTAGTGGAGGGACTAAGACGTGAATTTTTAGTTTTGATTCTGCATATAAACATAGAGAAATACTGGTGTGATAGATAAATGCATTAGCCTAGTGATTCTCAAGCTTTTTGAGAGGTTCTTTTTGTGACTATGCTGCTTTGACAGTCATATCACGAATGGTGTTGGTTTTACAAACTGATGAAAATCGATGAAAGTTTTGGTTGCTCTGCCTCCCTCATACTGGCTCCCTGCTCCTCAGAAGACACTCCAGAAAAGGACACGTGTTCATTGATCATTTTCCTTTCTTCACAAAACCCCATCTTAATATTTACCAGCATTAAAGTTTATGAATTCTGTTGTTTCAGAAGAGGAAACCAGAATTCATCTCTCCCCTTCTTTCTTCCTGTCTTTGGGGCAAATGTTAAGATGCTGCACTCTAACCCACCTGGGCTATGCTAACACTTGCTCTGAAAGCTCATCAGCATGAACCTGATTATATTAAAGTACCAAAGTGTAATGGTTACATGCAAATTTAGATTTCCAAATGTATGTAACAAGAAATGTATATAACAAGAAATGTATATAACAAAATAGGGATTTCTGATTAGGGATTGACAATAGATTTAATTTCAGTTCTGAAGTCCCCCATAGCATTGCAAATACCTTTTACTACATTTTATATTAGCTCCACGTACAATACTTGCTTTAACAAGAAACTCTAAGTTAGTCTGACTTCAAAAGTTAATACATATATATAATAGATCTTCTGCTTAACTCTGTGTAGTAACTTCTGAACATCCGGAAAGACCAAACTGTGCCTAGTAGGATAGCAAATGGAGATGCAAGAAGTAGGGGAAAATACTATGTGGGCCATCTATTTACTTATCATTTCCCTGCTCTATTATGCCAACTGTTATCACAACACATTACATCAGTACACTGCTAAGAGTTTACTCTCTCTCTTGCTCGCCATGTAGGAGTTTACTACATTCAACACAGTAAATGGTCACGACAGACCAGTATATATTAATAAAGTTAAAATACTACATCAACTATTATTATCTTTAGAGAACAATAATTTAAACAATCTATTAGAGTAGTTTCTGATGTGTAAGAAGAATCAAACTCTTTATATATCCGTGGTGCTGGAAATAGGGAGCCACAGTATGGCAGAATTATTTCACACCTATCAGTTTATCATGGTGTCAGTTATCATCCAAAAGAAATTAAAAAGATCAAAATTAATCCAAAATGTAAGTCTAGCCAAAGGGAACATATATTACATTATGACACACTGATTATTTTATAAACTTCCCAGTAAAGCTTCCACTTCGGCAAAGCCATTTATTTATACTAATACAGTATAATCCTTTTCCTACTTAGCACAAAGAAATGTAATCAACACATAGTTATAACTAGAAGAATCTGTGAAAAGGGTTCATGATTTCCTTGGTAGATAATATAACGAGTCCTTTTCATTGTTGTGTTATTTGCTACATTTTCTTTGTTGTACTCAGAACCGATGTCACAAAAATGATTATAGAATTCAGTGGTATTACCCAAGCAGACACTAGTGACCAGGCACCCTACATGCCTGAATGTGTATCCTAAAAATAACTTCCCTATCTTGTTCTCAGTTGGAAAAAAAAAAAAGCAATATAAAACTAGGACTAAAATTTCACAAGAAAGCAAGCCTCCCCTCCTCCACAGTTGCCCTTGGTTGCTATTCTGTTTATGTGTCATGCACTCATATTTCTTTCTTCCCCATCTCTCATTGTTGATTTACATAATATCATAACACTTAGATTTGAGTTGGTGCAGACACCTAGCAAAGACATGGGACAGCAAATGTTTCCTATATTCACCAAAATACTTCATTCTACAAAGACAGCTGTAGGAGACAAGTAATATTTTAATTTCAAACACTATTACAGCTTTCTTCTCAAGAAAAATTTAAATTCTTAGATAAACCCATGCATGTAATGCCAAACTTATGGAACAGAATTATTTTCAGTACAACAGCAGATCTAATGACATCTATGTACTTTATTAACCCTGCAAAACTATCTGCAACCAAGTCCATGGGAGGTAAATACCACTGCATTTTACAGATGGGCAAGTTAGAGAAGAGAGAGGGCACAGAATTTGCCAAGACTACTTCACATATATCAGCAATAAGAACACGTGTCTCTCAACTCCAGCTGAATAAAAAAAAATCTTGCTCCTACCTGAGTTACAGTGACCTATAACCATTTAAAATCACTTTCTATCCCAGGATGACAGCATAGATACCCCCAAGCCTTAAGGACTATGTTCAGATTTTGCTGTGATGATCCCCATATCCCACCTGTGACTTCTCTTGTGCTCCCTTCACGCCAGAGAATACTGCATCCTAAGATTTCCTCAGGCAGGAGGGTCTGTGACTTTTTTCAGTCAAAATGAGGCTGATTAGCAAAACCTGTAAATTTGGCCAGCTTAACTTATTTTGACTGAAGCAGGCTAGGATGTGCTCGCTAGAGTAGCAGAGTGGAGAAGCAGTAATCACAGGGATACTGTGGAGCAAGAAGAAGTGATAAACAGCTGGGGATAATAACCTCTTCAGTGGTACTATAAGAATCAAAAAAAGTGTAGTACACAAACTCAGAATACACAGCCCAGCTTGAGGAAAATATATGTATTCTACTAGCCAGAGAATTAACCTAGTTAGCAGCACACTAACCTGAACTCTGAACAACCATTAAATGAATGCTCACAGTGAGAAAGCCCAACCAACTGAACTTGCGGAACAGTAAGAGAAGAGAGGATTATTACAAGCTCCAAAGGAGAAGAGAAAGGGGTTGATTTAACTGTCATTCACCAACTTACAGCAGCCTGATTTCCCACTCTCACCAGCAATAAGAGCAAATGTAAATCATAAAACAAAGGAAACTATTTAGCCAGTTAGCTACTGTACCAAATTAAACAATGTCATAATTCTGTTTAATTACAATATGGCCACATCACAACTCAATTTAGAATAAGGTTTATTTTTTTCTGTATTCCTCTTATAATTGTGAATTACACAAGAAGTACAAGCAGTATCCCCCTTGTGAATAAAGTCAGCTGCAATAATAAGTGACCAAATAACCATCAGTCCTAGCTGCAATACTCCTCAGAGATGAAGATTGCTAAAAATTAAGTAATGATACTTTCTTGCAGCTCAAAAGACAGCCTGTGCAAGCCTAAAATTAGCACATACCCCTCCTCCAAGGCATTTTATCTGTTCCTTTAAAAAAATTCACATCAACCTGAATATGAATTAAATGTTGCTTCTCTTCTTTTTCCTCTTTTAAACAAAATCTGCATTTCAAAGGAAAAAGACAATTTTATGTTGGATAATGAAGACAGTATCTGCCAACTCTTCCTTTTGTGTTTCATGTTTCATATCTCCTTTTTTCAATTTAGCATCTTAAAAACACCTGGTTTGGCTGCTAAGAAACACACTGTCCAAAGAAGCACATATTACAATCAATCAGAGGGTCTAATTTTTTCTTGATGATACCTATGTCTGTATCACAGAATAGCTGAAGTTGGAAGTAACCTCTGGAAATCATCTAGTCCAATCCCTCTGCTGAAAGCAGAATCCACTAAAGGATCGCAGGTCAGTGGGAGAGCACCTGGAGTGCAGCACAAAGGAATTCCAGCAACTCCAGCTAGTAAGTCAGCTTCTTCGGGGCCCAAGTTAAATGCCTCCATGCAATCGGACCTAGCATGGGCAACAAACAAGAGGAGTTACGAGACATGCACACACCTGCAGGGCAATGATCTTATTGGCATCACAGAGACACGGTGGGATAGCTCCTATGACTGGAGTGTTGGAATGGAAGGATACAGGTCTTTAGGAAGGACAGGCAGGGGAGACAAGGGGTGTTGCCCCTCATCTATGTCAATGACTAGCTGCGGTGCATGGAGCTCCACCTGGGGATGGATGAGGACTCAAGCAAGAGCTTAAAGGTCAGGACTGAAGGGAAAGCAGAGACAATTGACATTACAGTGGGGGCTGCTACAGGCCACCTGACCAGGAAGACACAGTGCATGAGGCCCTCTACAGACAGATAGGAGCAGCCTCACATTCATAAGCCCTGGTCCTCATGGGGGACTCCAACCACCCTGATATCCATTGGAGGAACAACACAGCAGGGTAGAAGTAATCCCAGAGATTCCTGGAATGTATTGATGATAATTTCCTCCTCCAAGTGACAGAGAAGCTAATGAGGAGAGGTGCTATGCTGGACTTTGTTCTCACCAACAAGGAGGGGCTGGTGGTGAATGTGAAGCTCAAGGGCAGCCTCAGTTACAGTTACCATGAAATGGTTCAAGATCCTTAGGGCAGCGAGGAGGGAGTACAGCAAGCTCACTACTCTGGACTTCAAGAGAGCAGACTTTAGCCTCTTCAGGGATCTGATTGGTAGGGTACCATGGGATAAAGCATTGGAGGGGAGAGAGGCCCAAGAAAGCTGGCTAATATTGAAGGATCACCTCCTCCAAGCTCAGGAGCAATGCATTCCAACAAAGAGGAAGTCAGGCAAAAAAGCCAGGAGGCCTGCATGGATAAACAAGGAGCTCTTGGACAAACTCAAACACAAAATGGAAGCCTACAGAGGGTGGAAGCAAGGACAGGTAGCCAGGGAGGCTGTATACTGTCTGAGCAGCCAGGGATCAGGTTAGAAAGCTAAGGCCCTGATAGAATTAAATCTGTCCAGGGACATCAAGGGCAACAAGAAAAGCTTCTACGAGTCCATCAGTGATAAAAGGAAGACTAAGGAAAATGTGGGGTCTCTCCAGAAGGAAATGGGAGACCTGGTTACCCCGGATATTAGGAAGGCTGAGGTACTCAGTGACGTTTTTGCCTCAGTCTTCACTGGCAAGTGCTCTAGCCATGCTGCCCAATTCATGGAAGGCAAAGGCAGGGTCTGGGAAAATGAAGAACCGGCTACTATATGAGAAGATCAAGTTTGAGACCATCTAAGGAACCTGAAGGTGCACAAATACATGGGACCTGATGAGATTCATCCATAGGTCCTGAGGAAAATGGCAGATGAAGTTGCTAAGCTACTATCCACCCTGTTTGCGAACTCCTGTCAGTTCGGTGAAGTTCCCACTGACTGGAAAAGCAGAAATATAACCCCCATTTTCAAAAAGGGAAAAAAGGAAGACCCAGGGAGCTACAGGCCAGTCAGTCTCACCTCTGTGCCCAGCAAGATCATGGAGCAGATCCTCCTGGGAACTATGCTAAGGCACATGGAAAATAAGGAGGTGACTGGTGACAGATAACTTGGCTTCACTAAAGGCAAGTCGTGCCTAACAAATTTGATGGCCTTCTATAACAACTCTACAGCATTGGTGGATAAGGGGAGTGCAACAGATGTTATCTACCTGGACTTGTGCAAGGCATTCGACACTCTCCCACACAACATCTTGGTCTTTAAATTGGAGAGACATAGATTTGATGGCTGGACCACTCAGTCGATGGTCACACTCAAAGAGGTGCAGCCAGCAGCTCGGTGTCCAAGTGGAGACCAGTGATGACTGGAGTTCCTCAGGGGTCAGTATTGGGACTGGTGCTGTTTAAAATCTTTGTCGGTGACATGGCCAGTGGGATTGTGTGCATCCTCAGCAAGTTTGCCGATAACACCAAGCTGTGTGGTGCAGCCAACATGCTGGAGGGAAGGAATGCCATCCAGAGCGACCTGGACAGGCTGGAGAGGTGGGCCCGTGCCAGCAAGGCCAAGTGCAGGGTCCTGCACCTGTGTTGGGGCAATCCCAAGCACAAATACAGGCTCAGTGGGGAATGGATTCAGAGCAGCCCTGAGGAGAAGGACGTGGGGGCACTGGTGATGAAAAGCCGGACATGAGCTGACAATGTGTGCTTGCAGCCCAGAAGGCCAACTGCATCCTGGGCTGCATCAAAAGCGTGGCCAGCAGGTCGAGGGAGGTGATTCTGCCCCTTTACTCTGCTCTGGTGAGATCTCACCTGGAGGACTGCATCCAGCTCTGGGGCACCCAACGTAAGAAGGACACAGACCTGTTGGAGCAAGTCCAGAGGAGGGCCACAAAGATGATCGAAGGGCTGGAGCACCTCTCCTGTGAAGACAGGCTGAGAGAGTTAGGGTTGTTCAGCCTGGAGATGAGAAGGCTCCGGAAAGACCTTGTAGCAGCCTTCCAGTACTTAAAGGGGGCCTACAGGAGAGATGAAGAGGGACTCTTTATCAGGGAGTGTAGTGATAGGATGAGGGGGAATGGCTTCAAACTGGAAGAGGGTAGATTTAGATTAGATATTAGGAAGAAATTCTTTACTCTGAGGGTGGTGAGGCACTGGAACAGGTTGCCCAGGGAAGTTGTGGGTGCCCCATCCCTGGAAGTGTTCAAGGCCAGGCTGGATGGGGCTTTGAGCAACCTGGTCTAGTGGAGGTGTCCCTGCCCATGGCAGGAACGTTGGAGTTAGATGATCTTTAAGGTCCTTTTCAACCCAAACCATTCTATGATTTCATGACTCTATGAAAGCAAATTGTTCAACATACAGAGAGAAGAGGGTGTTATTATATTCTTTTTACTACAGCAGCAGACCCATGCGTGGGTTACACTAGGATCCTTTTTAACTATATCCACAAAGGTTCCATAAGAAATAATTCTGTGGCCTGACAAGTTTCCCATACAAATAAAAATGATTCAATAAATGACTACACCACAATATAAAGAATAAAGGTAACTGCAATTACCAATATGTTCAGCCCTCACAGAATATCTATTTCACCATAACCTTTTGAATAGAAGCAGCACTAGAGAGAAATTAAATGATATTGTCATAACAAGCTACATAACTGCTGCATTTTAAGGGTTGGCCAAGTACATTTTGTATACTTCAAGCATGGGTATACCCATACTTACACCCAAGTGCACGGGTATACTTCAGTATGGGTATGCTTGGGCACATGCACTACTTGAGGATGCATTTTCAGACATGAACTAGGTACCAGACAAAAAGATAACTAAAGAAATACTATGTTTTTAGTATATTTTTTCTTGTAATTTCAGCCTAACTAGACACATCAGTCACTAACAGAGATTTAATCTATTTTATAAATACTGACATGAAGTTTAGTATCATCCCAGTATTTTAGACAGACATAATCCTTCAGTAAGATACAGTTTACAGTAGATGCAAATAGACATTTTATCTAGACATTCTTGTAAATAGCACTCTATAGCTTCTAGGAGTTCAGGCTGTAATCTTCTGTAAATATTTCTGCACCAACAAGGAAAAGCAAATCCTTAAGTCATATGAACCGGGGTAAATGGAGCACCACTGTTTAGCTTCAGAATTACACTATCTGCAATGATGATTACTGCAAGTTCAATGAACATCAGTGCTGTTCCTTACCAGACTGACATTTTCAGAGAAAATTACACTGACTTCCTTGGGGACTGGATTTTACCTGAACATAATAGAGAAAACATGGACAAGTGTCCCTAAATTGGGGATCAAGTGGAGAAATTTATGATGGACAATCACAAATCTCCTTTAACAGATTTCTATCTTTCCACTGGAACCTCTCACTGCACAGTCTCTTTTTAAATGCCTAAAAAAAAGCCTCTCAAAGTATCCCGATAGTTGTCATTATTTTGGAAGCCTGGTTATGCTCAAGAGCAAACATGGCCATTTTGAACATAAGCTTGACTGGCCATACTCTATAAACATATATACTGTAAACTAAAAATGAAAATCAGGATGACTCTCCAACTGGATTTCAAGCAGAAAAAAAGTTAAAATATTGTGTAATGTTAAAGAAACAAACAGACAAAAAGCTCACAGGAACTAAAGTGTTCACCAAGATGAACAGCTCATCTTCACCATTTCAGTAGCTCAGAGGCAGCAGTCCCAACCAAATTTTGGCATCTGTGTCAAGCCACAATTTTCTCAGTGTAGCATAGCCTATGTTCCCTGCTAGTGTAAAAGTAACATTTTGTGAAGCAGCAAAAACAAGAACAGATATAGACAAATCTACGCTTAGATCCAACTAAAACTTACAGTTTTCAAACAAAAACTCTTCCCAAATTCTTCCCTTATGGAGGAAAGGATGCCTCCGCTTATCTGAATGGACTACCGGACCCAAGGGAAGGCAGAAAGGTTTTCCCAGGGAAATGATGTTTCAGGATGGAAATTGAAAGATGAGGTGAGATGATGTGTAGGACATCTGGAAGCAGAAGATGCCAAATGTTCGTGCTTCTTTTCTGCCTTTTCATGGCAACTCCCTCTAATAATCAAAGGCACATCCTTGTAAATGCTAGCAAAAGTCACGACAAAGGTTAAGCCTAATACACATATTTGAAGAATCAAAACGCTCTCCAAGCATATAGCACTTTAAAACCAGACTTTAAGCAAGTGGAATTTAAAAAGCAAGATAAATGAGCATATTTGAGAATTGTGCATTTCTGCATAGGTAGATGCTGATTTACATAGATAATGCAGCAGAAATAACACGTAAAAATGTTCTATTTCTCCCATACACCAGTTTCTACTCTGTGTTATTTTTTAAAAGCGCAGATATGGGAAAAGACAACTACACTTGAAATACAAATTCTGTATAAAAAACAATGTTTCTCTACCCAAGGTGGTTTAATAAAAACCTTCATCATTAACCAGTCACAGAGAATTAATGTGTATGTGTTTTTGCAGCTGTCTCCTGTAACTTCCAAATAGGAAATTACTGCAAGTTTGGAGACCAGTTGCAAAATCTTCAATTTGAAGGGAATTATTGCTGGCAGAAGACTTTGTATCACTGCGGCATCTTGACTTTCACTGAAATTTTGCCTGGGTACAAAGGAAGGAAGGCCCTAGGAAATTGCTATGCTGGATTTGTCCTGTGGGAGGTGTGACCAAGTAAAGATCTCTGGATTCAGGCCTCAAAAAAAGCCGCCTGAGCCAGGTAATTGAATGTCATTGCCAACATCAATTCATCGGCTTCAGTGAGAATAAAAACTGTCTATTTTCAAATATATATAGATACATACTGTATTACTAATCAACAATAATTATTTTCTCAGGGGTTAAATGAACAGGTTCAGAGCATAGAAACACGTAAAAAAGAAGGAACAGTTTCAGTGCTTTCAGTAAAAGTAAAAAAACTAGGGTATTAAAACAGATTCAGATAAGTAACATCTTGAAAACATATCACAGTATCTTACATTATAAGATCTAGTCGAAAATTCTTATATCCCACATAAAGGCTGACTAAGGAGTATAAGGCTGGTATACATAAATTTGGATTGAAACTCTCATTCATAGTTTTACAACTTTCATACACATTTCCAATGTATTTTTACTATTTCTCTCTCTATAAATCAAGTATCACTGATGCACTTGCCATATATTCTGCAGTTAGAATATAGCTGCAATAATAATTTCAAAAAAACAACATCTTTTGAGAAATCCAACTGCATGTCATAGTGTTCTGTATTAAAAGGACCAGGAAAAAGGAAAGAACCTGTTAAGATTCTCATCCTTTAAAAGAAATGAAAAGAACAGCAAAAGAAGAAAACAACAGAAGGTTGTCTCTTCATGTTTTTTTCCTTAAATTAGTGTTAGGGAATGCTGGGGGGGAGTTTCTCCCCCCCCCCCCCCCCTCCCCCCCGCTCTTTCTTGCTCTTTCTTTGTTTTTCTTTCCTCTGTGGGAGAATGCTATTATACAATAAAAATGTCTTTTCAGTAATTTGTCATCTGCTTTGAAATCATTCCTTTCAATATAACCTTTTGTTAAAATCAGGCAGAAGAACACATCTCTTTCCGCAGAAAGGCACAAATTAAATTTCTTCCTAGTACACACTGGGTGGACGAGTTCTACTGACAAATTGCATTACATCAGCATTAATACTTACAGTTGGAAGACAAAGGTATTTGACACACTTATATCATACTTTGTGGTGTAAAAATTTGAACTACTGCACATTATCACTTTCATATTCCAAAGCTTAAATTTAGTACCTCAAGATTCTTCTAAAATGGATATCATTTGACAAATGTTAAACTTTGTAATTTTACAGAACTATTCTTGTCTACTCGTTTTGTGTGTACTAAAAGGGAGAAAGCAAAAATGCATTTTTAAGATATGTTAACTTAGATCCTAAAATCTTGTCTTCTTTTCACCTACTCCAACGTCACCTATGAAGTGGCAATGCTACCATACCCCTTATTGCCAAACAATTTCATATTATTGGAAGTCCTGCATAAACACAGGCTTCAAGGTTGGACTTTTATGACTACCCTTCATATTTTGGTAAGTCTGAAGAAAGTTTACAAACCTACTTCTTTACAGAAAAACGTCCCTCTGCTTTTAGTGGTCAGATATTTAAACTACCTCTCATGTCCTGAAGTGCAGAGACCATGCTGCTAATGCCTATATTTGTGCGTATAAATCTCTAATCTGTCAATCCAGTTCCCCATGAATAGTCTATTTAGGTTGGGTTTAAAGCAGTGGGAAGTCGACCTACACGAGAGAGTTCTCTTGTAAAATGACCGGAGGTCAGTGTTATTATCTCTGTAGGCTACCAATGGTGCATTTGTTCCACCCTGTGTATGAGTCATTCATTTATAATAAGCTCCAATGCGCTTTGAAAGTGCTGGGAGGGATGGGTACAGAAGCTTATCTTCTGTCAATTGGCTGAAGCATAAGACGACTCAAAAAAGAGATGTCCTCAGTATTTAACTGTTCAACTAGAAGATGATTAACTTTGTTATAAATAAATCAGAGATCTTTCTTACACCCAAATCCCAGCAAAAGTATGCTCTAATCACACTTTCTATTCAGACTGCCACTTTGTTATATATTTCCCTCACTTTTGAAGTTCTTATTGTTTATAAATACCTACTGAAGATGCATACTGTCAATAGCAGCTTCCCATTACAAGCAAAAGTAGTTACAAAAGCCAGTTTAACCAATTAGATTGAAGTGCAACTACATTATCAAGATGTGATTTTATATCCCAGTGTTTATCTTTCACACATAAAATTTAAATAATCCAAATAAAACAAGCCCAATATTCAACTGAAAGTAAATTATGTAAAGATTTAGGTTCAGAGTTTCCAGAGAGCCTACAGGAGTCAGATGCAAAAACCACCACACAGTTTGAACAGAGTGGAACATTTCTCTTTTATAGGCTTCTTGAGGGAGTGAGAGAAGAAGGTGAAAGGAAAACACAGTAAACCAAAACCATTTCAAAATTCCTGCAATCACTGACATCTGTAAATGGCTGTGGAATTAATGCAATAAAATTATTGACCTACTCAACATATTTGTACAATGCATTTACACACTAGCTTAATTCATAGTTATTTACAAATTATAATACAGAAGCGTTATTTAAATATTTCATACACTCTTCTTACGATGCGCTCTTGTCAATCTTGGAATCCCTTAGACAATTTAGCTGCTGTTATTTTTTTCTAAGTTAATCCATCTCCCTGAGGCATCTCCTTAAAAGCCTTTCCACCTGTTCTCTTTATAAGATGTGGCATTTTTAGATGGTAGACCATGGAACTAAAGGGAAGTTAGTTAAGGCTTTCTTAATACAAGAGACAAAGGTGTCAAGACAAATAAATTTCTGTGGCTTTGTCTTGAAAAGATACAGAACAATACAACTTGGCAGCTTGACAATTCTTCCAGGCTTTGTTTACTGTTCTTGCAACATTCACAGTAAATGAGATCACCAATCAGACAAGGTCAGAATATCATGCTATCCAAATGCTGGATAAAATATAGCACAGAGCATGCAAAGTGAATGTCATACATCGTTACAGAGAAGCTCAGATTACTGTAGGCATACAGTACCATGCATCAGTAGTACTTGGATTTGATGCAACATTTACTACTTTGACAGACCACTCCAAAATAACTGCATACATAATTTATTTAAATAAGAAAATATTTTTACTTATAATACTAAATAATGTTCTGGAGCTATGAACAGAAAGAGTAATCATTTTTTGGAGTGCAATTGCAGACGTTACAAAAAATGGGGTTTTTTTCCATCACATAATAAAACATTTCTGAAACCTATTCATGTCTTTTTCAGGTTATACAATGTCTACTTTGAATTCAAGTACCAAATGTGGAGTCATTTGCAAAGTGAAACAGTAGAATACAAACAAGGGGCAGAAAGGTCAAAACAGGCCTGACATCTTTACAGGTCTGTCTTCTCACTGACATATTTCTCAAAACACACTGTGCTTCTTGTTAAGCAAGTGTCACAAGTTCCTTTATTGTCTTCTTCCAAGGTGTTAAACAGCTCTGTACTGTTTGATAACCTGTCATCACCCAACAAATGTTAGTAATAAAGAAAAAAATGCACTAGCTTTCCATGACAGCACTATAAAACATACTCAAGAGCTTTTTCCTAAATTCACTATTTGATAAAACTACAATAAAAAGTATAACTGTATTGAGGTATCTCAGCCTTTCCCCAGAAAAAAAGCAAAAACCAAACTGTAATGCACTGAAAGTGTCACTGTGAACTAACAGATAAATCAAGACAGTTTCTGCGCAAACACAAAACACACGTATCACACACGCATCTGTTTGAATGGCACTGATCTACCCAGAAAATTGAGACAATTCGGGGGAAAAAACCCTTCAAATTATTATGATAAAAGCTCTTCTTCCACGGTGAACAACTTCATTTTTTTAATAAAAGTTAGAGAAGATCTACCTATGAACTGTGATTTGCCTACACTACCACGTTGCCTTTTCGCTGCTCCTTCTCCACCATGCTGTCCTCGTACTATTTCTTTTACAGAATACCACTGATATCGTTAACATTTTGATATGATCTGCCAAAAGTAGAAGTTTAAATAGTCATTAAGTGTGTCATACACTTCACAAACACTTCTAAATCAGTATTACATCTGACAATCTTTCTACCACTGAAGCAGTAAAAAGGGGGAAGGAGAGCTGAATTTCTAATTAATTCCATCTTCCCATATTAGTGATTAAAAACATTCATGTATATGGATAGTGTTTTCAAATCTATTTTGCTGTTGATGTTGTCTGGATAGAAAAAATTAAAAGGTCATCTTTAAAGAACTGCATATAGATACACCCACTTCCTTACAATAACTACTTTCAAGTGTATTATAAAATTAATTTGCATAATGCTGGACCCAGCAATAATGAGGACAAATAAGCCTTTCCCTGAAGATGATGATGACCTACTTAGTTGCCATTTAAGGAATTAAATTGTTCTTTCTGCAATACTTTCAAACCCTTATTAAACCTAGGAAACATGAAAATTTCCCCTACAGCCAGACATTACTTTGAATGAAGTACCTATTGTGATTTTATGCATACTATGATGTATTTCCACACAATAAAGTGACATTATTTTAGTTCTCCTGGTTTCAGTTTATTTAATGGTCGGGGTAGAAATTAAATGGAAAAAACAAGGCAAGAAAGCTACCAATCAAATCTCTTCTTTTTTTTAAAACACTAATTTGTTATTCAAATGTCTTATGTAACTATAATTTTAAAATATTCCATTACGAAAGTGAAAGATTTAATTCATCTTTTGAAGAAAATGAGCAATTAAAAGATGATTATTTTCTGTATCATGAGCCCACCAAAATACGTAGGTCACATTTATCGTAGGAGTTGTGTATGATGATGCAAAGTGAAAGATGACTTGGGGTGAGGAAACTGCACAGCAGGAACAGCTGAACTCTAAAGAAACACAATACTTCTGTCATGCAGATGCCTTCAATGATAAACAATGGCAGGAAAATAGAACCCTAAATAATATATGAGCAGAACAGATCTCCAGTAGAAAGATGTTGGAGATTTTCTCTGAAACACCAGTGGTTCTTTAAGAAATATTTGCTGAGCTGATGATCTTCCAAGGTGGCAAAGACATGTTTGGTAATGTTTTCATTGATTTGAATAGTTACCCCTCAGCTCTTTGTGTCTTGGTGCTGCTTTACAGCTACAACTCCTAACCTTCCAAAAATCGCACCCAAAAAACTCCAATTCCCTCCCTTGCTCATAGCCCTTTAGGAGCTTTAAACCTGCCACGCCGTGAGTGAATAATGATACCCTCAGATATCATTCAACAATGTGGCACAGATCCAAACAAAAATTAGCAACTGTAACCAGACTGATCTCTGCTGGCTTGGTCTGACCATAGCTCCCATGAGCACTCCTGCCACCCAGAAGCAAGCATGGTTCGTTCTCCTCCTAACAACAGCTGCATGGAGCAGGCTGGGGATGCATTCGGGGCTCTGTATTGTATTCTCAGGTCAAACTGAAAGAAATCCAGACATTATGAAGACCAACACATCAGAATCCACGTGATGCTAAAGCCTGATTCAAGTGGACATAAGTTGAAAACAATGATAAAGTGGCAACTACTGTTTAACCAATATCTTCATTGTTTAGTATAGCTAACTGGGTGTTCATATTTAGATAAAACAAAAATAAGTCCATTTCCCTCAAGAAGGAGTTCAAAATTCAGTTAGTAACAATATAGCTAAACATTTTACATAAAACATAAAATTGGAGATATTTCATTCCTAGTATGAAACTGCTTTAAAAACTTGATTCTGCATTCCTAACTCTGGAAAATTCCTGCTATCTTCAGAGGGTGGAGTTCAAATCCCAAGTGCCGTAACTGAATTTTCTTTTCCTGCTCATGCCCTGATTTACTGTGGATATTTAGATTTAATATATTTTGGATAAAACAGTACTGCTTCTGTGAAAAAAAACAGAACAAAAACAAAAACACAGGCACCTGTTTTCTTTATCCAAAGTCAGAGGTTGCAAACTCTGACATTTGTTGGAATCCACAGGTTTTACATCTTAAAGCAAGCACAACTTTAGATATTCTGGGGTAAAGATCCTTGTTCATAACCCAGTCTCCTGGTTCACACCCCAAAGGAAAAATCCTTTCCCAGAATTAATTATGGCAATCCTTTCATTCCTAAATGCATAAACTGAAAACATCTTCCTAAAAAAGGAAATCCCTTTTATGCATCCATGCACCAGCATCAAAATAGTACAATGCTGAACAGTTATCCTTTGTCTTCTTTCATTTCAGTGTAGTGGATCCCGCTGGTATTCCTGCATGGGGAACTACTTAGGTTGAGCATGAACTCAAAATACCTCGTCACATTTCCCAATCACACTAAATACGTATGTCAACATTCGAAAAATATATCTATGATTTTCCCCTTCAATGTACACCCCATGTAATTGTTCACTTGTACAAAACGAAGATGCAAACCGATTTTAAATTAGACTGCAGGAAGTAGCCTTTAGACCCAATTGCAGATACATAAGTGACTTCAGAAAGGTTACTGTATTGGAAAACAGGGCTGAGTTTTCCTGTCACTATCTCACTTTTGGGGATTTGTATCTGTATAGTTCTATGCTGCCTCTGCGGGTTTAAGTTCTTCAGGCCATTGAAATAGCTAAAAACATTTGATGCGTCTAAAATCAGAATGCATGTTTGTAATCCATATAGTAGGTGTGATTGTTATGGAAGAACTGTATAAACAGTTACCTTTTTGACCTATTAACCCAAGACTATACCCCAAACTGACTTTAAGCAGAACTTTCTAACGAAACCCAGTGAGGAGATCTGCTTAAAATCCATGGGACAGACACGGCTCTTTGACAATGCACCCCGTCAGAAACATTTTTGTGTGTTGCGCATAGAGAGTTATTCTACTATACAGAGAGTGCTAAAATGCAATTAACTCTTTAATGCCTGATTAAATATCACACTTAGTGTTACAAAACAAAACCTCCAATTTCTGTTTTAGGACAGATCATGCCTCTGTCCTCAGATAGCTTCCCAATTCTTTGAAGGCACTCAAAAGTGGAAAACAGTCATAGCTCCCACTTCCAGCTCAATGCTTTCCTTACAACTCAATGAGTGTATGGAGAAAAGGGTGCTTACATCCTTGCCTGTGGCCTTCCTTTCAGCACAGTATCCTCATCTACCTAAGCACATTTTTATACCTCCTTCAATATTATGGTAACGGAGAAACTCCAACGTAGGTCACTTGAAAGCACAATCTTGCCTTATGGATGGATATAAAGCTTGTTCAAAGTCAGTATTCCTTACGTCAGTGGGTTTTGAATAATGCCCTGGCTCTAGTCAAGCAAAATTCCTTTTAAAGTCAAGGCTAAGATACAGGTATGCATGGTTTTCAGGCTCTGTCCCTTTACAGTGGCTTGAATATATTTTATTACTACATTAAAGGTCAATGCAAGTACATTTTGTCTTCACCACTTAACTAGAGCTATATTTGATCTAACTCTGCAGTTGTCTCCCACAAGAGGAGAAAAGGACCATACATTTAAACAGACTATTACAGCCTGTTTTGCATCAAGAATTAATTAGGTTAATGAAATGTAATTTAATAAGACAAGATTCTGATCTCAACTGCAAAGTTATAAATCTTGTACAGATTCTCTGACTTATGTCAGCTATTAAAATTCCCAAATAGTAATTCATGGAGCTGAGCTTAGGGAACTAAGATTGTATTTGGGAAATCAAAATCTCAAATACACCTCTATGTTATGTATTTCCCTCTGCATGTAGAATACAAAGTTATTGCAAAATGAGAAAAAAAATATGTACAAGGTTTGAGCAAAGTGAGTGATGAGAGACCTGAGAAAAAGATTTAAAAGCATAAATCTGTTGCTTGCTTTCAAACAGATTTACAGCTGATTTTCCTTAGTCTTAGTAGCACTGTCCGTCTTTACTGTCTGACCAGTGTTGCTCCATTGATGATTGGCCTTCTGCTAGATGTTACTTAATCAACTGCTTTCTAGATGACAAAAATTTACAGTTGATTAGGCTGCATACCTCTGTTGCTATTTCAAAGTTTCTAGGAAGGGATTATTTTTGTGCTCAAATACCTCTAAATAAAGGGTTCTGCAGTCTGAATATCCCTGGATTCTGAGCAGCGTTCACTGAAGCAGATAAAGCTAAGTTAAAGAAGCATTTAGTGCTTCAGCATGCCAGCTTCAATAAATATCTGTCGGGTATGTGTGTGTGTGTGCGCGCATCCATGCACACATTTCTCCCTCTAGCTCTAATGCGTAGAGTATGCAGACTTAAGGTCTAAAGCCAGCATTTGCATTTTTGAGACCAGAGTTGAGACTGCTATGCTATTATCCTCAAAGCCAGTGTTGGCACAATTCAGTCATTAATGACAATTTTGTGTCCTTTCTCTGTGAAAGAGGGCTACTTAATCTTCGGCTGGTTATGCTGAGCATTGGCTCAGTTTGCTCAGTATTCAAATTTCAAACAGCACTGTGATCAGACTTGCTTACCCAAGTGGACCAGACAAAATCAGCCAGAAAAGCAAGCTCCAAAACACTCAACCTTTTCTATAAAGCCATGATGAAGATCAATGAGAAATGCAGCAGAATTCTGCATCCTGGGGCATGGGGACAGACAACCAGTATGATCCTTTCCTCCCTACCTATCATAAGGGCTCTAGCAGTGGTGATAATCTTTTAGCAGAAGAAAAATGATCACACAAAACGGCCACAAAAATGATCAGAGGTCAGAGCACGTCTGCTATGAAGAAAGACTGGGACAGTTGGGGTTATTCAGCCTGGAGAAGAGAAGGCTCTGGGGAGACCTTATCAACATCTTTCAGTACTTAAAGGGGGCTTGTAAGAAAGATGGGGACAGAGTCTTTATCAGGGCTTGTTGTGAAAGGACAAGGTGTAATGGTTTTAAGCTGAGTGAGGGTAGATTCAGACTAGATAAGGAAGAATTTTTTTTACAATGAGGGTGGTGAAACACTGGACCAGGTTTCCCAGAGGTGGTAGATGCCCCATCCCTGGAAACATTCAAGGTCAGGCTGGATGGGACTCTGAGCAACCTGATCTAAGATGTCCCTGCTCATTGCAGGGGAGTTGGGCTAGATCACCTTTAAAGGTCCCTTCCAACCCAAACCATTCTAAGATTCTAGGAAAAATGAAAATAACAATTCTAACCATTTGTCCTAAAGACAGAAAGTTATCAGCAGGACCATTCAGAGTGAAGGCCAAGCGAAATAACTTCCATCAAGCCCTGTGGTCTGTTCTTTAAGACAAAAACATTTAAGTTGAACACACCAATAAACAGTAAGAGCTGAGAAACCAAAACTAGCGTCTGGGAAAGGACATGTTATTTATGTTTCACAGTACCACCCAAAAAATAAGTAATAGTGCTTAAGTAAGTTTTTTCCGCAGCAGGTTATTCCACACCTGCAGGTTTACTTATCTATGGAGAACCCAGCTGGTAACACAGTATTAGACTGGAGGGATGACTGACGTGATCCAACAAGGCAACTGTGAAGAATATGAACTTTCTTCACTTCCACTTATTTCAGTGTCCCATGTTCTAATACTACTACTTTTTTGATACCCGAAAAATAAAATCTGATATTTACAAATACAGAGTGATACCTCAGAGGATTACAAAGTACTGTAAACATTATTTGTATTTTAACTGTTTGTTTGTCAGTTCTCAAAGCCTTTAGAGAACAAAGGGATTCCTGTCAGCACAGCACATTTATACACTAATACTTTTGTATAAACATACACACTGAATCACAAAGTTATTTCTTCTATTTCCCCAAACACAAATATCCAGAAACTTCAGTCAACCTATTTCTTAGCTAGTGCAGCTTAAATCATCTAACCACCATGGGTCTCCCAGCCCCCCTACCATTTTATAGGTGAATATAAGAAACAAGTCAAATCATCCATAAGAACGTAAGCAATCAGTATTACATCTGCCTTCTTATTTCTTATATGCCTAGGATTATTTTATCAATTTAGCACACCAATAATCTGACCAATTCTTATGAAGTCTATTCTATTATGGTTTTACCTTATTTTTTTACTAGATGAAAGAAAAACACTCTGTCTAGCAGATCACAACAGAAATTTTTATTCATTCTTTCTTTTTAGCCAAAAATCACAACATCCATTTTCTCACCCTCTTATGGGTGGTACTTAAATGAGGATAGATTGACAATACCAAGAACCACTACTCCTCTTGAATTTTACAAAGCTATCCCTATCCTGCTGTAGCTTTCTTGTGTAAATAACAGTGTCTCAACATACTTTCCAGCAGAGATATGAGTTTCCAGGCTAAGAAACCTGGAATGTTCCAGCTACTTCAGGCTAATGATCTCTCAAATGCACACTAATATGTTTGATAAAAGTCTCCCAGCATGTGTGCACAGAATGCTTACCATAAGAATGACACTACTGTGGGCAGGGCAAATCGCTGACACCATTTCAGACTGAGTTAGATGCTGGAGGCACAAATTAAAACTGTGAGCTTTCATTTCAGTGGGCTTTGACAGATGGAAGAGTGCATCAAATCTCTAATTGTTTAAACCATTAACTCATCTTTCCACCTGCATTATCTTTGGAAAGAGCTCAGCTGGAAGCCTGAAACAATTGCTAACAGACTGAATTCAGGAGTGTGCATTATTCTGAAAAGAAATCAGAGTTGTCTTTTTGAAACAGTTTGTTTATTTGACTGCAGCACTTGTAAACTTACTTATCTTTATTTTCACATTTTCCTCTCAGTTCTGAAAACTCAAAAAATAGCCTTTCAGCCTTTCTGCAGAATCAATCAATCAAGGACTCCTGCCTTGGCTGCTGGGAACAAGAAAGTTGTATTGCAATTCACAGTGCATTATGATGATCCCCATTTATCTCCAGTCCTTGTAAATGCCACTGCACATGCAGCTCTATATTATGCCTGCTGGTCTTTTGACTTTCAGTTGCTTACAAAAAGAAAAACTTGTGTAAGGAGCTGTAAAAAAAAAAAAAATTATCTCTACTTGACAAACTCTCTTGAAATGCCTTTGCCAGTCATTTTGCGTGTCGTTCCCCACCCCACCCCCCTCTGGCTAAAATACATTTTTCTCTAAACTGTAGGGCACTTTGTCATTTCATGTTACTCTTACTACAGCGTTCAATTCTTACTGTTGTTTTTATAGGGAAGCACCTGTTATGTGCTCAGCACTTCCAAGTACTTGAGAAGAACAACCTCGGAATTACGGAGCACGCCCTGTAAAAGCATACTGGCAAAATGGAGCAGGAACACCAAATGCAATACATTTACATACAGTCTAGCAAGACTCACTGTTAATAAAATGTCATAAGGCGGTGGGCTTTTAAGGACAGAACAGGAGCTTTGTGAATGACAGTAAGTAGGAGTCATTTTGGGCTTAGAAAGAATAAGTAGAAAAGATGAAAACACAGGGCTTACAAATATGATTAAGGGACCAGAGCACCTGCCATACACAGAGAGGCTGAGAGAGTTGTGACTGTTCAGCCAGGAGAGAAGGCTCAGAAGGATCTTACCAATGTTTATGAATACCTGATAGGAGGCAATGAAGAGGAGGGAGCCAGGCTCTTCTCAGTCATGCCCACTGGCCAGAGAAGAGGCAACAGGCACAAATTAAAAAAAAAAAACCAACACTAAAAACAAACAAAAAAGCCCAGTGAAAAAGTCTTTGTATTTCATGTTGGGGTAAGTGGTCAAACACTGGAACAGGTTGCCCAGAGAGGCTGTGGTCTTCATCTGTGGAGATAAAATCTGACTGGACATGGTCCTGGACAACCTACTCTAGCTGACCCTGCTTGAGTAGGGGGGTTGCACTAGAGATTTCAAGAGAGCCCTTTCAACCTAAGCAATTCATTGACTCTGGTAGATCTGTAAGAAACAGGCAGATGGGCATACTGAATAGTGACCCTAGTGGAGAGAAAGAGGCAAAATACCACATAAAGGTTTTCAGAGGATAAGTTAAGGAGAGGAAAGGTTTTAAACAATTATGTAAAGATTTTGCGAGAGATGAACTCAGGGATTGTTTTGCTTCATCCATTTTGTATGTCGACGACACGAGCGGGGCTGGAAAAACAACTCCTTAAAAGGAGAAAAATGTGAATCGAGTTTGTGATAGGCTAACCGGTCGTGAAAGAATGTGCGCCCTAAAGTACCAAGCCAATGGGAAAAGGGGACAGATCTTGGGCAATCAGGGGAGGGCATAAATACTTGAAGTTCTGTAACTAAGTGTGCTCTTTTTGAGATGCACCCGACTCAGCTGACTCGTTATTTTGATCACGAATAAATTTTTATCTTTGCTTCAAAGACTTTGTACTCCTTACAATTTTATCTGTGAGCAAGTGTTTCTCACAATTTGAAGGTTAAGTCCAATAGCAAATGTGAAGTCAGTGGGGGAATTCAAAACACAACATAAAAAAAATGTATTGCCATTGTACAAAAAGAGCAAACTTCCAGTGTGACATCGTTGTCTTTGAAGTATTTAAGTCATCTTTGCAGACTATTTTATTGGGCCAGACTCTGATAGTCTTTCACAAATTGATTAGTACCTTGATCCATACACCTGTTAGCAGGAGGTTGATCAACAAATTTAATGGTTACTGTAATGCTTTAGTTCAAGTGGATTACATAAAAGGGAAGTTACTGGTCAAAGTAAACAAGAGGAGGGAAACAGGCCTTTCACCTGTCTGCAGTCAGTATATGTATATAGTCAGTGGGTTAATATGCATAAGAAAATAATTCAGTTGTGAAAATGGGTGGATGTTTTCTGCTTTTCTCCTGAACCCACTAAGGAAACCATATTTCATTTTAAGAAGCAATATAATGAAATTGCCAGATAACAACATCTGTACATAGGATAAAAACAAGGATACTATTTTCTACCCTTATGAACATTGGGAATTGTAAGTAAAGATGTGTAAGATCAGCTCCAGAAAACACAAATCTAGTAACAACCATATCTGGGCAAAATGTTTCTCTCAAGACTGAACACGCATCTTTCTACTCAGAAATTCTCATTAATGTCAATGAGAATTATGCTTTCAGAAAGAGCTATAATCCATACAGATTTCATTATGTGACTTTTATTTATAAAATCTATCTTAGAGAAGAAAAGGGAAAAAATGTTCTGAGACCTACCACTTTAACAAATGATAAACACATCCCTAACAAAAAGTGTCACAAATGTTTCTCAACAACAGAACTAGACATTTTGGTTTAGACACTCTGTATATTCAACCAACCAATTTTAAACACTGACCTATCCTACCCTTCCCTCCCTAGCAGCTGCCATTACACTCAAAAATAATAAAAAAAAAGATTGTTTTCTTCTACATGTTGTAATTTAGAGGGAACTTTTCCATTATTAATGAGGGCTACAAATGTGTACCAAAGCCAGCGGACTACCTGTGTTGGAAATAAGTTGAATTCTTTACACTGAAATAACAGATTAAACTATGTTATATGAGATCAATACATTAAAGACACTATTTCTTCATTTATATAACCCATACCACAGAATGCTTTAAATTAATTACTTAGGTAACTCAGAGTATGAGATATCATAGAAAATATGACTAATAGGAGGGGGAAAAGCTCAAAGCCCAAAGTAGATTTTAATTTGCATACATGTAACCCATGTCAAAATATTATTTTATTTATTTTTGTTTTTAAAAACAGCCTCCAGATAGGCATGATAGGCATGGAAATATTTTTAATTGCAACATAAAACCCAAACGCCCTGCTATGATTCAAGACTTAAGTCCAAATTGCATAAATATACTCGATCTATTCAATTCCAGTTTTAACTGTCTTCCCCCAACCAGACAGTACACTTTGGAGAGCTTCTAATTTACATTTCTCTGCTTGGCCAGCTGTTGGCAACAGGAGCTGCATTTTCAGGTAGTTATGTATGTGGAAGAAAAGAAGGGAGTGTCTACTTGTCCAGTTCTCTCCCCAGACAAACTTTTGACCAATGTGGTGTCCAGGAATGAGTAGAGGTCACTGAGATCCAGGTGCTGGTCCAGTGACTGTGTGTGAAGAAAAAATGAGCCGAGCCCAACCCAGCCCATTTTTCTTTTTCTCTGCCTTTCCACTTTGCAGCTCCACTTTCTCATGCTGTTGTCTATGAGCCCACTTTCGCATTACTCAGCAAGTCTGACAGGCTGCCAGTAATCTACTGATAAAGTAAAAGAAAAGAAATGCTAAATTTTAACTTTCATTATCTAGACCAAATCTGAATGGAACCTCAGGATATAAAGTAAGTTCTATACCATGTAATAGCAATCCTAAAGCTACAATTTCTAAAGAAAAAGCCACCAAATTTTCAAGACTCAGCTTCATGCTTAATACAGGAAAGCTTAAAAGAACCAATTTCAGGACCAAATCCAAGTTACTTGATTAATATTCACTGTTTTTATTAACATATAAACAGAACATACCAATGTTGTCACATAAAAATACATTAGCTTGTGCATACACTAATTCTCAAGTATTATTTTAATTCTAACCAACAGTATCAAAAACTTTTCTCCTGGATAAACTGTAGAAAAATGCTTAAACTTAAAATAAAAATAAAAAACCTTCAGTCACAAAGTATATTTTTTTAGGGACTATAAGAAATTGAAACACACCAGATAGCCCTCGAATTACAGTAGTTAAAAAAATAAGTATTTGTTCCATTCAATTTCTAATAAAAATTCTTATTCTTCTCAGACCATATGAGATTTTTTTTAAAAAAAGAAAACCAAATAGCCACTATAAAGTAGCACTGAGAACAATGAACACACTCGAAAAGAACAAAACACAAGAAAAAAGAAAGACAAAACTATAAAATAACATGAAAGGCATAAGCTCAAAGAAAACAATAGAACTATGGACAAAGTTAGAAAAAAAAAAAATGTTGGTTACAAATCTATTTCCAAAGAAGTTCCCAACAAACTTCACGGACTACAGTGCCAATTTTACCTCAATACTCATATTTACATTGGAAGCCAACTGACCAATTGATAGGATCCCAAGAAAACTCTCAGTCTGCTTCAACTCTGTACAAGCAGATAAGTAGGAGTGCATAATGGCAGCAAATAAATAACCACTGGCACCAAAAATGACAATTTATTTAATGATCCTAGAATTGTTCTGATTATAACAGAGTATTTTTAACATATTGAAATTACCTACCTCATGTCAAAACAGGGCAAGCATTCAAAAGCTCTTGAGTTTTATCTTGTAAAACAGACCTCTGGAGAGATCTTATTAAATTAAATTACATATAAAATCACTGGTGCATATTTTGCTGCTCACAGTCACGTGGTTGTGACTTGCTCCATTAGAAAATAAAAATAAAAATAAATAGCCATTTGGGATGTAGGTAGCAATCTACAACTGTTCCTGTGAGACCTACAACCATTTCAGTGCATCAGATTTGCACCTCTGAAAAATTAGTAGTTCTCAAAGGTATTAATCTTCAAACTAACGGTGTTGTCTACACTTGTATTAGAGGGCAACGGTATAGTAGCTTGCATTAACTGTAGGGGTACTTCGCTAACTAAACAAACTTGAAAAATATTTTATCAACAGTTCTCTTCAACTGTGACTAGGAGGGATTCCATGGGAAGCTTCCATGGAACATAAGGGAGTCAGCAAGTGCTGGGAGTTTTTCAAGAACGCTCTCCTGGAAGTACAAAAACAGTTCAACCCCCATGAAAGGTAAGGGAAGAGCAAGAGACCACCTTGTCTTAAGTGCAAACTTTTAAGCCTTATCAAAACCAAAAGAAGCATACCAGAGATGGAAAAGCAGACAAACACCTGTTGAAAACTACAAGGGCATGGCCAGGGTGTGTCAGAAAAGCAAAAGCTCAGCTTGAATTGAAATTGCCCAGAGAAGTCAAAAACTACAAGAAAGGGTTTTCAGGTATGTAAACAACAAGCAGAAACAGAAGAAAAACGTTAGCCCACTGTTAAACAGGAGAGGTGAATTAGTCACCAACAATGCTGAAAAGGCAGAGCTCCTCTACGCTTTCTTCACCTCTGTCTTTACCAGCACTGTTGGGTCCCAGGCCTTGGGAACAAAAATCCAGGTTGATGCAAACACAGACCCATCGTCAGTGAAGGAAGAGTTTGTATGCAAACTATTACAGGAGCTTGACCCCTACAAATTGATGGGCCCTGATGTTATCCACCCAAGGGTGTTAAGAGAGCTGGCTGACATTCTTGCAAGGCCACTCTCCATAATCTTTGAGAAGTCACACAGAATGGGGGACATCCCAGAAGACTGGAAAGCAGCTAACATCACCCCCACCTACAAGAAGGGCATAAAGGAGGACCCAGGAAATTATAGGCCCATCAGTCTTACTTCAGGCCCTGGGAAAGTTATGGAACAAATCCTCCTGGGGGCTATCACAAGTCAAATGAATCACCTGACTGGGAAAAGCCAGCACAGATTCACGAAGGGCAAATCATGCTTGACAAACTTGATCACCATCTAGGACAAAGTAACCTGCTCAGTTCACGTGGGGCAAGCGGTGGACATTGTCTACCTGGATTTCTCCAAGGCTTTCAACATGGTTTCCCACAGACTCCTGCTAGAGAAACTGATATGTCTAGACAAGCGGTCTGTGCAGTGAACTGTGGGGAACTGGCTGACAGGCCGCACCCAGAGGGTGGTGGTAAAGAGCTCCTTTTCAAACTGGCAACCTGTCATAAGTGGGGTCCCCCAGGGATCGATACTGGGCCCAACACTGTTTAATATCTTCATAAGTCATCTGGATGATGGGATCAAGTGTACCCTGACAAAGTTTGCTGATGACACCAAACTGAGTGAGGAAGTGGACAATTCAGAAAGGAGAGCCACCCTGCAGGAAGATGTGGATAGACTGGAAGAGTGGGCTCACAAGAAACTTATGAAGTTTGATAGGACGAGGGGGAGTGGCTTCAAAACTGGAAGAGGGTAGATTTAGATTGGATTTGAGGAAAAAATTTTTCACTCTGAGGGTGGTGAGCCATTGGAACAGGTTGCCCAGAGAAGCTGTGGAAGCTCCATCCCTGGAGGTGTTCAAGGCCAGGCTGGATGGGTCTTTGAGCAACGTGGTCTAGTGGGAGGTGTCCCTGCCTACGGCAGGGGGCTTGGAACTAGGCAATCTTCAAGGTCCCTTCCAACCTAAACCATTCTATGATTCAAGAAGGACAAGTGTAAAGTCTTGCCCCTGGGAAAACATAATCCAGGAGTGCAGCACAGGCTGGGATCTACCCAGCTGGGGAGCAGCTCTGTGGAAAGGGACTCGAGGGTCCTGGTGGACAACAATCTCAATAGGAATGAACAGTGTGCTGCTGCAGCAAAGCAAGGCAAGAGGATGCTGCATTGCATCAACAAGGGCATCACCAGCAAAGATAAAGAAGTCATTATCCCACTCTACTCAGCACTTGTCAGGCCACACATGGAATACTGTGTTCAGTTTTGGTCCCCACTGTACAAAAAAGATGTGGACAGGCTGGAGAGGGTCCACAGAAGGGCCACAAAAGTGATGAAAGGACTGGGAAGCCTGCCACATGAGGATAGGCTGAGAGAACTTGGTTTGTGTAGCCTTGAGAAAAGAAGCCTTAGGGGAGACTTTATCACCATGTTCCAGTATTTAAAGGGTGGCTAAAAAGAAGATGGAGACTCCCGGTTTACGAAGAGTCACATGGAAAAGAGGAGGGGTAATGGGTACAAGTTACTCCTGGAGAGATTCCAATTGGAGACAAGAGGAAAATTGTTCACAATGAGAACAATCATGCATTGGAATAATCTCCCCAGGGAAGTGTTGGATTCCCCAACAGTGGACACTTCTAGGGTTCAGGGGTACAGGGTGCGGGGCCTTCTTGTCTAGACTGTGCTTTTGCCAAGAACAGTTGGACCAGGTGATCCTTGAGGTCCCTTCCAACCTGGTATTCTATGATTCTATGAAAATAATAGAAAAGTTACTACATTAACTACATCATCTTTTATTGCTGTATCATCTACTGTCTGATATATTGATGCAACTTCCAAATAGAATTTCTCCACTGAGTATCAGATGCAAATACTTGTGCAAACGATAGGTGCTTCTGTGTTTCAAAGTCCCCCACTAACAAACTAGCTGGATGTTTGCTATCATCTGCATCTTACCACAAATCACCTCAAAAAGCTGCGTTACTAAACACCACAGCCACAAAATAAAGGTGGACACTGTCATCTGAGATATTTAGCACAATCATACTCATAGAAAACTCCTCCACTAAGGTGCTGAGAAGCAGTGAAAGTAATTTGCATTTTTCAAAGGTTAACTCAGTCCCCTGCATTGCTTTGAAAGTTTCAGTTAGGTAAGGCAATTGTTTGACTTTGCATTGCAAAACACAGAAAATCAATGGTTGCCTGAAACAAGAGAACATTCTGCTAACATTCAGTTATGGTAACAAATTGACAAAGTTTATATTTATTTCTTTTTCTAAATATGGCAACATTGCTTTCTTAGGGAAAATGTATTACCTTCCTAAGAGAGAATGAAAACATAAGGTAACATGGCTGTAAAGTATATGTTCAGTAATTTAAATTTTAAATTGTTGCTGCATTTTCTATTATAAAATAATATTAATTTGTAGCATTCTTACAGTGATTTCAAGGTTTATTTAAAGAATGATGAGATTTCATTTCAGAAGCACAACCCTTCGCAGCATGGCACAGCTAATAGGAATTGTTCCACTCTCTTCATATATTGATGTTGTTATACTCTGGTTTTTATACTGACAAAAGTGACCCACTTTGTTTTATTTTCTTGTGATGGAACAGTCAATAACAAATTGGTCCATTTCCAATCCTATTCATTTAAATGTAAACTAGATCAGTGAACCAGTAATCTCACTCTTTAAGTGTAGAGAAGTTGTCATGTGATAAAATTAAGTGTTAGCACCAGCATTTACATAGATTACATTATTAAAACAATAAAGAACAATGCTACTTGGATTTAATCCCATTTGCAGTACAACCTCCACAGAATAAAAAATAAATATTGAAGTTAAAAAGCCTAAGTTATTGTAGAAATACATTTTCGGGAAGATTAGGCAAAAATACTACCGTCACTATTTTCAGGTAAATTTCCAATGGATGCATCTTCCATGACATTTACGAACAGTCAGCACTAGAACGTGTAATTCCACTTTGACCCACCAAAGCTCCCAAATCATTGTTGCTTCTATCCAAGCGCCATAGAAAGACTCTTGCACAGGACAATTAGCTCACCTATCCTCTAGGCCTTCAGGGTTAATGTGCTAGGATAGGACAGGGCATCAGTAGAACCACTGGGATTCGTATCAAGATTTTTTTTCAAAGAAATTCAGTGTCAGGCTAAAAATTAAAGACCCAAACTGAATGAAATGTTGAATACTGGCGTGCCTCAGTGCTACTGGAGAAAGATTTGAAGTGATTGACAATTTTACTCTTATGACCAAAAATACTGGAAAAAAAAAAAAAAGATTCACCAGATTTTAGCCAGCGTAAGGTTTGTTGATAACCACAAAATTATATTGGTTTCACTAATCTTAGTACTTATCCTCAGACATGATTCCTGAAAGAGGAAATCACTGAGTTTTAATTTAATTTTTGATACTTTATTATAGGTAGAGGTTTCCAAATAAAATAAAAACAGATGCTTCTGAAAACAGGCTAAAATGAAGAGTGCTTAATCTACACACAAGAGATCGAAAGCAACTAGGTAACTTAAATGAGAGGGGGGGGAAAAAGGACATACCTTTGAACACTGTTTATGATTCTGGCACCAAGCAAGTGAGCCATTGTTCTGAAAGACAAAAAAAACCCATGAATATTAATATTTCTTTAAGACTAGACATGATCACCCTAATAGGTTTAAACAGAATTCAGCTTCCAGTTCTGCTTAGAGAATGATGTTGTGTCACAGCATTAGTACCAATCCTAACTCCAACTACCTTGCGTTGAGTAAAAGGCTGAGGCAAATGTAAAGTGACCAGAAAAAAGTTAGGAAAGCATTTCATTAAGCAAGGCTGGTGAAAAACTGACTTAGGTCACCTTTTAGTCCATCTTTGTAAACACTTACTATCTAGACTTGCTAGGAAGCAAACAAAAGGTAACACCTTCATTTAAGAAATTGATATGGATTGGTAGTTATTCATGAAAGGAAAGCCCATTAGTCACATTTCAATATTGCACAATACTTAAATTATCAAGGAAAGACAATGAACGGCCTTGAAGTAAATGGCAAATTCACTTAAATGTGAGATGAGTTTACCAAAAGTCAACCATGACAGTTTTATTTCACATTTTTGATAATAAAGTGCATTTCCCAGATGATGAAACACTATAGCTCTCATTTATCGTGATTGCAGTAAAACAACCAATACAGTATCCCAGGCAAAATAATAATCTAAGCTAAAGGAAAAGAGAACATGATGAAAACAGAAGAATAAGTATGAAACTGGCACAGGGACAAACAGCAACCTGCTGTTCTACTAGAGAATCTTCTGAAGGGTCAACTTCAGAAACAATATTTCCCAGTAAAAAAAACACATCTCAGGAAAGAGAAGTGTGTGTTTCTGAGGTTAACACACGAGACAAAATATTAATTCACTTTCTGTATAATGAAAAATCGAAACAACATCAGGAAGACCTGAGTGAGTCTGTGGACTGAACACAAGAAATGGGGTAAAACTTACAACACAGAGTGCATGTTCATGCACTTTGGAACTTAAACATATATATTTCTTCCATAATTTATAAGCTCATACTCCAGAAACAGAACAGAAGGTGACTCTGGTAAATTTCTTGTTCACAATCTGACTACGATGGTGAGTCTATGAGGGAGTAATAGGACGTCCTTTCATATGAATTAGGCAAGGTATTTCTGCTGGGATGAATTAATGTGATTGTACTATGCCTTCACCTTTGGCACTGACTATAAATCTGGAAGTCGGTCTGCATGGAAGGGGAATTCAGGTAGACCAGAATCCAAAGGACTAGCAAGATTACACTTTTTATTTTTTGTTTGTTTGTTTGAATAAAGGGAGATGTAAACAATGGAATAATATACATACATAACTTGTTATGTATAAAATCACACAGATATAGCCAAAATTATTCTCTGAATGTACAACAGCTACAATTCAGAAGCAGAAATAGATACATTAGCATGCATTGTAACCAAGCCAACTAGACCAGTTTCTCAAAACAGCAGTACCCTGTTCTGATCTCAGCAAAGTTTATAAGCTTGAATATAGTGGCTTGCTACCACAGTTATGAAGCCTACGCTTACATATTCCCTGACCCGATCCTCTTCAAACACGGCTACATCTTCCTTGCTCCAACACTTTCCCCTGGTCTCTAGGACCTGGAACTCATGGAGGCTGGTTGTGCTAGTGAAGTTTGAGGCAGAGGTGGCCATCAGTACCTCAGCCTTTTCCATGTCCAATGCAATCAGGTCCCTCATCTCTTTGAGCAGTGAGTTTCCCCAGTCTTCCTTTTGTCTCCCATGTACTTAAAGAAGCCACTCTTGTTGTCCTTCATGTCCTTGGCCAGATTCAATTCCATTTAGGCTTTAGCTTTCCCACCTTCATCCCTGGATGCTCAGACAACGTTTCTGCAGTAAACCCAGTTTACCGGTCCCTGCTTCCACCCTCTGTATGCTTCCTTTCTGTGTTTGAGTATTGCTAGGAGCTCCTTGTTCATTCACACACGCCTCCTGGCATTTTTGCCTGACTTCCCATTCATTGGGACGGACTGCTCTTGAGCTTGGAGGAGATGATCCTTGAATATTAACCAGCTTTCATGGGCCCCCTTCCCTCCAAGGCCTTATCCCATGGGACTCTTCAAAGTAGATCTTTGAAGAGGCCAAAGTCTGCTCTTCTGAAATTGTTTCAAAAATCTTCCCAGATGTCACAGGAGCTTGGCCCCAACACAGAAAAAATAGCAAAAAGAACCATAATCCCTCTTTTTTCAAGATGTTGTACACCAANCCCTGGTCTCTAGGACCTGGAACTCATGGAGGCTGGTTGTGCTAGTGAAGTTTGAGGCAGAGGTGGCCATCAGTACCTCAGCCTTTTCCATGTCCAATGCAATCAGGTCCCTCATCTCTTTGAGCAGTGAGTTTCCCCAGTCTTCCTTTTGTCTCCCATGTACTTAAAGAAGCCACTCTTGTTGTCCTTCATGTCCTTGGCCAGATTCAATTCCATTTAGGCTTTAGCTTTCCCACCTTCATCCCTGGATGCTCAGACAACGTTTCTGCAGTAAACCCAGTTTACCGGTC
>VUYV01000267.1:6804-253995 GCA_008711295.1 Anarhynchus alexandrinus
GCGGCCGCCAGGGGGCGCTGCGGCGTCTCGCTGCGCGGGGCGGGCGGGCGCACCTGCCGCGTGCGGGGCCGTCGGCGGCAGCGCGGGGGGTGTTGGGGGGGGCAGTGCCGTCCCGCTCCGCTCCTCTCCTCTCCTCTCACCGCACCGCACCGCACCGGTTCCGCCGTAACTCGACGGGGGGGCAGCGCCCGCTCCTCCGCGGCGGCGGGAAGCCGCGCTCCGAGCAGACGGGCGGCCCCGTGCCGCCCCCTCAGCGGCACCAACGGCAGCAGCGTCCGCTGCCTCCGCGGCGGGGGCCCGCCCGCAGCCCGCCGGCCTCGGACGGGGCCGTGCCGGCATGGAGACCTAGAGGCGCCGAGGAGGTAAGCCCTGCCACGCAGCGCTTTTCGCGGCAATTTCCTTTTTTTTTTTTTTTCGTTAAAAAAAAATGCAAAATCTTCCCTCAAAATAAAAGAAAAGTTGGGGTGTAGCGCGTGTCCCCTCAGTGCCGCCCCCGCCGCGCGCGGGACGGGGCTGAGGGGCGGCTGCTGCCGCGTCCCTCCCTCAGCCCCGCGGCGAGCGGAGGGAGCCCGGGGGCTCCGCTTGCTCCCGGCAGGGACCTCCCTCAGCTCCGGCTCGGACCCACCGGCAGCTTCGGCTCTCCCTCCGGGCGGGCGGGTCGCGCTCCTCCGGCGGCTGCCCGGAGCCGTCTGTGTTGGTGCGGCGGCTCCGCCGTTCCCCGGATCGGGCCCTGCGGCTGTGGAGGCACCAAAAGTGTTTTCTCTCGGGAAGGGAGGTCTCGGTTAGTACCGGGGGTGCTCTCACTCAGCGCCGCGGACGCGTGTGGGGCTCCCCGGGAAAAGTGTTACTGCCGGGGATTTAAAATAAATACACGCTAGGACTTCTTTTTTCGGGATGTTGCAGCTTGGCGGAGCCTGTTGAAAAGGTGCCGGCTCTTTGGAGGCTTGGCTGCTCTGAGGTACCGCGGTGGTGTCCTGAACGTTGGGCCACTCAGAAATCTCCAGCTGCCTCCGAAAGTTTTGTGGTTATAAAGCTTCTCCAGTTTTGTTTGGGGTCTGATGGAAACCTGCTAAAGGGCACGAAACCTCTCTCAAGTGCTTGATTAAGTGACTGTTTTTAAAGAGCCCAGCCCTGGACTGCTGCCTCTGCTGAGATTCAAAGAATCTAAAGTTTCTGGTGGAAAATGCTGTAAGCTGCAGTTTCTCAAAGTTACGGTAAGGTCTGTGTGCTTTGGGCAACCTCTGCTCCTGTTGGATTTACACCCAAACTTAGGCTTGTACTGTGAGGAAAAACCAATCCCGGCAGGAACTGGCACTTTCTTGTGCTCCTCTGCAGTGCTTACATTCTCTTAACTTTATCCTGATTATTTTTAAAAAAATATATTTTTAGAATGTGGGGGGGAATTGTGGCTGTTACGATATTACTGTTAGAGTGTTCATAGTTTTGAGTTTTTTCAGAGAACTGTTGGAGGTCAGTGCAAGGCAAGGTGAGCTGCTGCCTGTGCAGGTGTGGGGAAGGGCTGTTTCAGGGTGCCCAGGTGTTGTGTGAGTGGTTGCATTCATGCCCGAGAGAGGCACTCACCCCAGATGCTTGCTGTCGGTGCTTAGAAGGGGACGTTACTTCGTAGCAGGGATAAAACTGTGTCTCTGCCTGGCGGTCTGTGATACCTGTCAGATATCTCAGCTGTAAGAGCAGGTGGCTGTCTGCCCTGCTTCTGGGTAGCGCATGGGAAGGGGCTTCCCTCCGGAGGTAGGAGCAGGCCAGCTTTGAGGAGGACATGGTGGCTGAAAAGCTTTGCTCATGCCAGAGCCGAGGCAGGAGGTAAGTCTGGGGAGGAGGCTGTCTGACAGCGAGTCAAGTTCTTGTTTTGCAATAGACAAGTGGCTGAGGAGGAGGTGGAGGGATGGACTGGGATTTGGGGTTTTGGGCTCCGTAAGCCAATGGGGTGCAACACACACAACGAACGTGAGAAGTGAAGACTTCTCACAGTTCACCAAGGCACAGGCAGTGCTCTTCAGGATTTGGTGAGTCTATGGCTAAGCAGGGGTTATAATTGGTGATGTGCAGGATGGTTTTCCAAGAAATTACTAAGGATGGCATTCTTCTGAGTGCGTTTCTCTGTGCATAGGAGACCTCTTGCAGTTGGAGGACGGGGGCATGCTCCGACCTCCCTGCAGAGCACTTGTGTTGCTAGGCAGCAGCTTGCACCTCCAGCATGCTCCAGATCCGAATCTGTGAGGGGAGACCTTCCTCTACTGAACTAAAGCTTTCTAGCTGGTGACCAAGGATGTCGGAAAGCGCATATGCTGTGTGCATGGGTGTGCATGCACTGCCGGCCTGCTCCTGGGTACCGGGGAGGGGTGGTGAGTTGGGAACATGCAGGGGTGTTAGTTGATGGCAAGACTTCCTTATACTTACACCCCTGCTTGGGCTGCATAGGCGAGAGATACGGATCTTTGGTTGTTCCGTTTGTAAGGCTCAAGAGTTCTCTGCAGACCACCCTTTTACTTTCACAGTACCTGGAAGCTCATAGGATGTTTGTCTTCAAATTGTTTGGTGGTGGATGTCTTAGCAGTAAAATGGGAGGGGAGGGAGAGGGGAGGAAGATTTGCTTGCATAAGAGGTAAGAGAAAAGACCAGGTGTGCCACATTAATGCACTTAGCCCACTTTAGTCAGTTTTGGTGGATGCCACATAATTGCTGGAGCACCTGTGCATACATGGCATCAGCCAGCTTTGTCTGAACTGCTTCGTATCTCACAGAGCAG
Organism: Anarhynchus alexandrinus; assembly: GCA_008711295.1. Classification (NCBI taxonomy): domain Eukaryota; kingdom Metazoa; phylum Chordata; class Aves; order Charadriiformes; family Charadriidae; genus Anarhynchus; species Anarhynchus alexandrinus. Next base: position 9,572 of record VUYV01000267.1, read on the forward strand.
GAGCGATGGAAAGCCTTTTAATCTGCAGGGCTGCCAGTCTAGTGGCTGCACTTTGAAGCAGTGCAGTAGTCGAAGCTGTTGGAAACCAGTGTGGGGGGACTGGCCACTCTCCAAACAGAAGCCAGATCAAAGAAGAGCCTGAGAGGGTCAGGAGGGATTCATAGGCTGGCAGGGAGAAGGTGAGCTCAGCAGGAGGATTGTTCTCATGGCACAGATCTCTTCTGATCGGGCAGGGACTGACGGTGTGGGAGGGGGAGAAGGTTTCCTGGTTTGATGGAGGCTGGTGGCCTGGGCCTCAGAAGAACCTGGACTTCACAGCCTTAAGCCCAGAGGAGGCTGCAGAGGAGTGAGGAAGTGGAGGCAGGTAGGAGCTCACTTGCTGGGCTCAGGATCTCATGGGTGTTGTGCCTTGCCACCATACAATAAGCTTGAGCCATGGAGCGTTTAAGAGCGCGTGTGTCTGGAGGTGTAGGGCAGCTGCTGGCTTTGGTTCCCCATGGAAGTAACGGGCAGCTTGTGTATGGAGGCAGTGTGTGAGAGGAGCCCAGCAGAGGTGCAGATAGGCTGCTGGAGAGCAAGGGGGAGGAAACTGGGGCAACATGCGAGGCCTATAGCTCTTGGGATGCTCTGCCTGCTTGGAGATGACAGGAGCATCCAGGTGAGGCTCTGTGGTGGGGATGGGTCTGTAAAGGGATTTGTTTTTTTTTGTATAGGCGGAGCAATATGTGTCTTCTATGTGGCATTGTCAGAGAGGCTGTTTGGTCCAAATTTTATATGTCCTGGGTTGAGATGCCCTTGTAGGACTGGAAGTGGAGGAAAAGTTCCAAGGAACATGTCTGTGCCCTGTGCAGTCAGTCATCCCTGCTGGCGGAGGTGGGAGGCTGCCAGGGATGGCTGGGGCTGGTGGCATTGACCTGTGCATCTGAGAGAAAGGGCTGAGAATTTGTACTCACAATACAAAGTACAAATAAGGCATTTATAATGTATGGACTTTTCCTGCTCTCCAAAACATTTGGGCTCTGAGTAATCTCTCACTTCAAACTGAGGCTCAAGCTGAAAATATCAAGGGATGCTAAATCGTGAACAACTATTAAACAGCCTTAAAGGGCTGTATGGGAAACCGTGTCTGCTCTCCCTTTCTAAGCCTTCCTCAAACAATGTGAGTCTGAGCTATTTATCAGGAGGTCTCTAGTGCTGAAAAGGGAAGTGAACATTTAAACTGTATCACAAAATAAGGAGACACTTTAAGAGGCCGTTTGCTTTTCAGGGTGTCCAACTAAAAATAAATCTTCCTTTAAACAGCCTTGAAGAGAAGACAAAGGGAAGAGATCTTACCCTTGCTGAAAATAATGAGAACCTTTTTGCTAGCTTTCATGGTCAGGGTTTCCTCTGGCATCTGGTGCTTGACCTAGGTAAGCCCCCTTGGAATCAGCGGAGGACCAAGGGTTGTGTTATGTTCAGTGACAAAGTTAGAAACTTCTGCAGGGGTTGTTTGGCTAATCCTTTCCTTTCCAGCTCCTTTCTAGCCCAAAAGCACTACAGGAGGAGAGTTCCTTCCACCCCTCTTTGCACTGCTTTATGTAACAGTTAAATTAAAAAGCATGTCTATTTGGCAGAGTAATTCTAGGGCACATAAAATACATATTTTAATTTGATTTTGGCCCGCATCAGAGCAAAACCCCATTGTTTACAAGATTTCCACAAAATATCTGGAAGTAATGTTCTATAAGCAGTTTCTCATGATTCTCAAATTCTGTGGGGTTTGTTGGTTTGCTTGCTTAATTAAAAGTCTTATTTTCACCCAGAAAAAATACATATTGGTATAGGCTAGCCTCTGGTTCTGTAAGGGAAAAAAAATCCTCATCAAGAAGATGTTTATCACTTTAAGGTACTATGAGATGGTGCCGAGTACAGTGAAAGCAACTTGCCTTTGCTGACAGCAGAGCAATGTGCCCTGTCTCGCTTCTCTGGAACTGTGTTTTCTAAGTGGAAAACTGTGGAAGAGTGTTTTATAAGAAGCTTAACAGCTGGTATGTCATCTTTTTCTGTTAATTCTGTCTTCTTTGAGCATTATATATTAGTTAAGGAAGCATGTGGCCATGAATGAGATCAAGGAACGAAATTCTAAGCACATCGCATGCAGAGTTGAATTCTCTCGGTGCTTGTTTCATTAATGTGCAGGAGTGAATGTGGACCAGGTTTGCAATGAATAGTGCAAATATTGTTATTGTGTAAATATTGCAGAGGTATGAATGTATATAAGAGCAGATATAAAGTCAATACGGCTGACACTTGTAACAACTGCAGTCCATCTTCTATAGTCCCAGAAAGAGGACTGTTTTAAGACGCTGTAAAAGCAGTTTCTCTATAAAAGCAGGGAATGTTTCAGCATGCAGATGGCAGCCCAGTCTAAAATCTAGTTCTGTTTTGTGCTGAGCACCTCCGTAATGAGCCTTGAGGAACACAAGGGGAACGAGAGAAGCAGTGTGGGGGGGAAGAGGAGGGATATGCTGTCTTTCAGGATTGAGACCTCTCTTTGAACTGTGTCTCTCTCCATTTTTAATAGCTTTTCTACAAAAGCTGCTTGGGGAGCAAGGTTGGTATGAGTATGAAAAAAGCAAAGCATCTAATCTTTTGGCTTAATAATGCTCTTGCGTAGGCTGCTGCAAATTGGACAGACTTCCTTATTGATGTAAGAGCAGTGAGTTAGTTTTTAAATTGGTGTGGGTGAGAATGGACTTTTCTCATCTCTTTTAATGTGAAAGGTCTTCTCCTTTTGTGTTTGAGGCTCTGTAGAGGGGACCTGTGATCACTGGCAAGACCATCTAAAGCACTTAGGAGGAAAAGGCCCTGACCTGAACAGTGGTATTTGCTCTGGGTGTCAGTGACTGAGGAGCTGGAGTCAGGTGAAGCCATGGGTTTTCCAGAATTTACAGGGTTTATCAGCGACTCTGAAGCCTAAGAGTTCTCATCAGCAACTTGCTTTTTTTCTCCCCCCGGAGAGCTGAAAAGCAGGGTCCTGAGTAATTTTTTTCCTGAGTGGAGCTTCTCCACAGCCCAGGGTGGGCTGACTGGGCTGGCTCTGAGAGAGTAGCCTCTGAGTTCATCTCAGCCAGAAGTCATCTGCCCTTCTGGGACAGTGCCCAGTGGCCTTCTCAGTATTGGGAAGCTTATTTGGTTATCTGTGGCTGGGGCTCCTCTTTTCCCTCAGGTGGCTGTGATTACTGCTGTGGCTTACTTTGCTTTGGGAACTCTTGCTGTAACTGTGTCAGCTGTAGGACTTAGGCTGATTTAAGCTGATTCTTAAAATCACTCCCCTTTCCCCAGTACTAGTGTACATGTTTAGCTTTCCATATGTAGACTGTCTTCACATTTTCTCCTCTTCCCGAGCTGGCTTTTCTGTAATCTTGTAAGTACTTCTGCACAGTGGTAAGAGGCTAAGACCCACTCTGTAAACTGAAACTCTGACAGTCTTTACATTGCCTACGGTACTTCGTGTTGCCTGGAGTACTGTATTGATTAAACCACAATCTGCAGAAGTAAATATATGTAGAATATTAATAGCTCCTACTCTAGGGGAAAAAAGGCTGTAAATTAATAGATCCATTATGTTGACCTCATAAACCATGAGGGCTTGAAGTACAGCTGTAATCCTCCTCCCACAACACGTATTTCACTTTGAATGTATATAAAAGGCTTGGACTACTCGAATTTAAAAGCTGTGATACTGGACAAGCATATCGATATGTCCCGGAATGTGTAGTTAGAATATTGCAAAGTTAAGGCTGGAACAATAGTTCTCTGTAGAATCCAGTGCTGAATCAGTATGTTTATGATGGTGCAGCTGGGCATGAGGCTTAAAAAATAATAGCTAACTTTCCCACTCCTTTGTTGGTCTTGTTGTTCCTCCTTACAGTTGCTTTCTGCATTTCCAAGTGCAAGAGTTGCTGCAATAAGGGAGGAGTACGATTCAGGGGTTTAAAATCCAATTTGAAGATATAATGAACTTGAATTCTGTGTGAGTGAGTTGCTTAGGGAATCAAGGTCAGTGTGTGGTGTGAGCTGATAGTACTCGATCTGCTAATCAGGGCTGAGTAGCTGTAGTTCTTTTCGTTCACGAGTCTGTTAAGATGGGCTGCTCAGGTTTTTGTCCAATTTTCTTAGTAGAGATTTAGATGGGTGCCTGTATCACATGCTCATCTCTAACCCCTCTGCTTAGCATTTTGATTCTATATATTTTGGAATTTTTATTTCGAATATTTCAGGGGATTTTTCAATTTCCTTCTCTTAATTTTTTTTTGCTGTTAATTAGCACTATTTTAGACAGCTATTGGATTGGAAAGTTCTTGCAGGAAAAGGTTCTTGTGTAAATGCTCTCAGGGTTTTCTCTCTACAGGGCAATCCAGCAGTTTGCTCATAGTGTTGAGTCCCATTGACAGTTTAACATGGCTAAAATCACTTCTACTCTTTGCAGCCAGAAATGTCAATGGAAGAAGTTATTGCGTGGAGGCCATCCACAGTATATTTTCTTTTTTTTTTGTGCCTGCCCCTGAAGCCCTTTTTTTTTGTTTTGATGTTATATTGTAAGATGCCTTTTGAAGCTTTAAGGCGCTGCTTTTTATGGTTGCCGTTTGGAAGATACTTAACTTTTTAATGGAAGCATTACAATCTTTCCAGCAAAACCTCAGCGTTAACACCTAACACCTGTTTGTTTCTTTTGAAATAGCTGATAAGATTCTGAGTTTTCCCCCTTCACGTTACAAAAGATCTGTGAGTTTTACAGTTTGTTCCTTTTTTTTCGCATCCAGACATGCAGCCGTTGGAGGAATCATTACAGATTGGTGTTGTGACCTTGTCAGGTGTTCTGTGTATTTAGTTGTGGTTCCCTTTGCTTTCTCAGGACAATACCTTGGTCCTTCCTTGTTGTATTGCTGTCATGCAGCTGATACACTGTTGAGCCAGTAATAATCCCAGACATTTTAGGTGTCTCATTGTTGCTGGTTACTTTCAGTTCGTACAACACAAGCACTGCTAGGTTCCCTCTGTGCTTACCTCAGCTTTAAATTTCTCGTAGAATTTCAGCTGAACAAGGACAATTAGCCAGATGTGAATTTAGTTAAGGACTTGAGCCCAGTGGAGGCTCAAATCCAGCAAGACAAATGCTGAATGCACACTGCCTTGTAGAATTAATGTTCATTGTATATTTAGACAACTTAAGTGGCTGGTTATGATGGTGAAGATGCACAGTGAATTAGGCAAAATGAAGTATTCTTTGATGCTTATTGAGCAACAGAGCGAAGAATGCTGCATGACCCATATCAAGTAGAGCTGAAGATACATTATTTGAGCTAGCATGCATCTCTGATCTTAAATATTTTTTTGTTTGTGTTTGAGGTATCAACAAAAAGGGACTGGTGCCCATTGTGGATTGCTTCCATCCAGCATATTGTATAGACTGAAAATCTTTCAGTAATAAACAGCTCAAGGTTTTGTGTGTTGGCAAAAGAATAGAAGACCTGAGAGAGGGTTCATATTAAAATTCAAAGCTGTAAAAAGTGGAGTGGGGAAATGGGTTGAAAGGAAATGAACAGAAGTCACCACCTAGTACACTGCGAAGACAACGAAAGAATTACTGGTGCTATTTCATCCTTTGTGTCCGGGGTGAAAACTGTAATTTATTTCCCTGAGATTTCCAAGCAACAAAACCTGACAATTGGAAACCACTAAAGAGGTGGGCTGCTGTTTTTAATGAGCACCTTCTGCATCAGAGCATCTGTGGAGAAACCAGAACCTACAGAGCCTCATGGTGTGTCAGCAAATCTCAGTCTGTGCACAGACATGTGCCTGAGTGCACACATGCGCCACTTTTCTTCTCATGCGTTCTCTTAAAAAGGAGCACTGGATAAACAAAGCTCATTGTAGAAATTAGAGCAAAACTAAATTATATTTGAAGCGGGAACTTGGGAATCTCAGTGTTGGGTTTTGTGCAGAATATTAATGCTCCAGTTTCCTTCATGTTTCTATGTGCTTTCTTCTAACCTCGTCACTTGAAATTCTTTTGAGTCTGGGAAGCTATGTGAGCTGAAGTGGGTGCTGGAAGGACAGCGAGCAGTACACAAAGAAAACAGGACACAATTTCCCAAGCCCTGTTTTCTGGGGACTCAGAAGAACAAACTAAGTTTGTCAATACAGGTGAAGGGCATTAGGCAGCATATGGGAGTCAGGGTTTCTGTTAGAAGAACAGAATTTGTGCTGCATTGCAGCCTGGTCCCCTTGTAGTTGCTGGGTGCTTAAAACAGACTGGGAAAGCTGCCCGAAGTCTGTGGTCTGTAGCATCAAATGGTACGAGGAGGGAAGGGGTGGCCTTGTTAGCAGTGGAATGATTGAGAATAAAGATGTCACACCTTGCTTCTCCTGCATTTCTCCCTCTGATGGTAGCAGCCTCCCTTTACTTACCTTGATACAAATGCAGCCTGGCAGGTCACAGCAAGGGCTGGATTTACTTGTTTAGCAATTCTTTCAGGCTTCTCAACAAGCACTTCATTCTGTGTCTCTCTTCCCTCCTCTCAGTGATCTTGGGCAAGATAGCTGTAACTGGTATTTCTCTATCCTCATTCAGCAAGCCATCTTCTTCACTCTTCTGGGAATGGTCCTAAACTTCGTCCCCTGCTTGTGAGGTGTATCCAGTAGAGTACTATGTTCTTGCTACAGCTGTGAGCCCCTACTCACAGCTGCTTGGATTTGGCAGCATCAGAATAAGCAGCTCCTCAGGGAAAAGCTGCTCAGTGCCTGTGAGGGGAAAGTTTGTCAAATGACAAAATGAGCCCTGCTTGGAGGAAAATGCCTCGATTATAGAGAAATGGTATTGAATGTTAACTGGTTTATCCCATCTCATATCTCTTCAAGCTAGCACAGTTTTATTCACATTACTCATCAGATCACGGACACTCTTCCACTCATTTATTTCCAGAAGTCCTAGTAGGTCTAGCACAGGATTGTCTTGAGTCTGTAGTCCATCCCGCTGCCTGTTATGTGAGCAAATAGCTCAGAGGAGGGAGTTGTGAGACTGGTCCCATTGGGAGCCACGATGGGAGTCTAGGCAGGCCCAGTCCCAGAAATCTCCTCTTGAGCAAATTTAGAGACTTTGTCCTGGACACATAAAACCTTCCCTCTTCTGGCTGCTTGACATTCTTCTGGGGAAACATGTCTTATACTGTACCTTACTTTCTTTGTCAAATTGTATGCTTAAAAAAAATCATCTATGACATGGTAGTTTGAACAGTCTTGTTGTCTATAGCTGTCTGCTGTCTCAGGACAGTAACCAGCTTACCTGCTGGTCACACTGGTGTGACTGATCCTACCTTCTTCTGGTTGGATGTCTAGGATGGTGAAGATGACATCTCAAACTCTGATGTGTATTTCCATGCCAGCTTCAGTGGGGTTGTGTTAGGTGTGACAAGCTGAGGCTCTGGGAAAAGCTGTGAATGACTGGATGGTGGAGTAGTTCCTTGCCCTTTTCCTGCTGTATTTTCCTGATTTTTGCAGGTATGGAGCCTGACTGCCTTGGTGAGCCTAGGGACTCAAAAAGCAAAACTATCAATGCTGACAGGACCAAGAATTCTCCCCTATCTCTAGCATGAATGTTGGCCAGCAGAACTTGCTTTGAATTTTTAAGTGTATTTAATGCAGCATAGCTCGTTTGGGGTGGGGATGGAGGGACCCACGTGAAAAAAGACCTAGGAGTTACATACCTCAGCTGTAATAACTGAAGGGAGGAAAGTGGAGAAAGTAATTTGCAAAGCTACACTTGAAAATCATTCTAGCATAACATCATCATTACAATTATCTGTCAAAAGATTTAGTTCAATTACTTTTTTTTTAAGCTCTCTTGTCAAGATGGCCTTGCTTGTTTCAGGATTTTGGTACTCCAAGGAGAGGTTAAGGAAGAATGAATACTAATTCTGCCATTAACCACTGTCAGACAGCCTTCAGCGCATATTATTCCTTGAAAACTCCTTTAGCATTTGTACCGTGGGGAATCAATAGGCATAAAGTGCCCATGGGAATATAGAATTCAGGGGGAAAAAAAAAATCCATTGCCTATTTATAGCTCGCAGTACGGTAAGGTGAGAAGGGGAAATCTTCAGTTTTAAGTGGTAATTTTGAAATAATTGAATAGCAGCATAATTGCCATCATGTAAAAGATTATACATGGTTCCTTACATTTTCTTCACACAACAATAGGCTGGTAGTATAATTACAAGGGAAGAATGTTTGATGTAATAAACTCAAATTAAACTGAATAATTTTCAGTGAACTGCAGGTCATTGGACCCTCTTGCTGGTTTATCACGTTGAGCAAATGTTCAGCGCTGCAAGAGTCTGGGCAGGTCCCAAAGTTGAGGGTGCCTCTGAGCGGGCTGGGCAGGCAGATGTGGTACAGCCCCTAAGGAATGATTCTGTTTCATTGGCCTTTGTTTTGACTACTAATGCAGGTAGTTTTGTATATTTCTGTTTAAAAGAACCTGCTATAAAATGTTTGCTGAATCTTTTGGCGCAAGTAATAATTTCATACTGATTTAGATGACTGCCCTCTTCACCTGAGAATAAGGGTCCTGATCTAAAGTCTGTATCTGATACAGAGTTGAATTCCTGGAGTCTAAATGTATCAAGCCACTTGAAGGCCTGTGACTTCAAGCTAAGCATATATTTGAGGACTCTAGCTTATAATTAAGCATTTCCCTCTCTTGCATTTAGAGAGAGAGAGAGAGAGAGAGAGAGGCTTTGCTGAGTTTAGATTTGTTCTACCTGTTTTTAATTACAGATAAGGGGCCTCAGTTTGCTCTGGCAATGTTTTCTTAAATGACCTTGTACTTGTAAATGAAAACAGAATTAGTTCCAGTAATTATATAAAACTAAAAATACAATTTTATACTGGATTTTTCTTTTTTTTCCATGTACTTAATATAAAGTAGGTAGTAAGGTTCACAGAGAAACCAATTTTATCTTTTTAATAAGAATCCCGAGGCCCACATTCTTTGATTTCTGAATTTTGTTCACCTGTCTTTACTTCATTTTGTAGGAGAAATCTCTGGAATAGAATTAATTCATTGTAGGAACTTTTACAAGGTCACCATTGGGAAAATAAGGTTGCTAATAGAAATAGCATGAGTAACTTACTCTGTCTTTTCCTGAACAATGTGAAGTTTTCTTGAGTGTGTGGCCTGTTTGTATGAGACAAAACTAATGATGACCATCAGTGTCCCCTTTAAACAACATACAAAAATCTGCCAAGTTAGACCCATACTATTTCAAATAAACAGTTAAATCTTGCGGGTTTTTTTTTTGAAGCAAAATAATATTTTCAAAGTGTCATTTAAAAACCCCCAACCCTTTTGTGTGATAGTCAGAGATAAATTATTCATGGACAGTTACTTTGAACCATTACGTTTTCCTACCTCTGCATAAAAATAAACCCAGAAGTCACTAGATTAAGCCATTGCCCTGTAATGGTTCTTTGAGAAATGTGTAACTGTAGCTGCTGTTTTGTTGTAGTGAAGAGCTGTGATTCAGACTTCATACTATGTTTGCATTTCAGCTGTCACAGAAAGTGAAAGATGAAGCCTCTTGTTCTCTTGGTTCTTGTGATCTGTACTGTAGTCAGCATGAATTTGAAGCTCGTGTCAAAGAGAAATTCTGGTAAGTCACAGAAAAATATTTTTACTTTTGAAGCTGGACCTAGTGCTCATGCAATCAAGCATTTTAGATGGCTGCTTTTTGTTTTGCATATATACTTGTTCTCTTCTGAAAAAAAAAAAAAGTCATAACCAATATGGTTTGCTTACCAGATGTTACAGGATGACTTTTCTCACTATAATGTTCTGTTGATATGACTTTAAGCTATTTGAAATGGTCCTTATGTTTTCCTTTATTTAAAAAAAAAATTAAAAGAAAAAGGTTGATCTGATTGAAAACCCACAAAGGTAATAATGACTTTGGCATTGTTTTAACATCCAATCTTTTACTTGTGCAAAGGGATTTTCTGAACTGTGGATGTGGTTTGTGGTGGCTTTTAAGTCTGGATTATTTTTTCTATGTTGGAAGGGCATCTTCCAAAAAGTTATGCCAGCCATATGTGTGATCATATATAGGGTTAACTATATACCCAGCTTTCCTGGGTAGATAATCTCTGATTAGTCTGGCAGTGGAAGGGAGTGGGAGTTGGCTTATGTTTACATCTGCTTTTGAAACCCACTAATAGTAACAGAACACTTCAAAGAAGCATTAGAGTATCTCCTTCAGACCGTTGATCTGGATATTTCATCTATATTAGAGCCTGCAGTGACTTCTAGACCATGCAGCTTTCCCCCTCAAAGGGAATGACTTCATGAGACTGTTTGCCTTTCTTAAGTAAGCTGTGAGTTTGGAAGGACTTTGGGCAGACAAGCAGGTTAGCTGCAGTGTTGCATACTGTTGTTAGTGTGCTAGAGCCTTGTGTATGTGGGCAGGTAACTGATGCAGGGTAAATGTTGTACTTTTAAACTTGCATGTTACACTACTTATTTTTTCCCGCTGGTTGTGTGTTATACATAGAAGTTTGAGGGCTTCCATTGATCTTACTGTCCTCAATCAATGTCTTCAGCCAACACTTTTAGCAATGCTGGTACAAACAGAAATTACTGACTTTAGTTGGTGTGTGGCCAGTTTTAAGTTTAATTTCTGCATTTCTTGAGGACGGAGGAGAAAAGTTATCGGTCTGTCTATTATAAAGAATTAGATGTCACATCCCAGGCTAGGAAGTGTTACTCCACGAACCACCAGATGATGCTAGGCTGAATTCTTTCTGCTGGACTAGAAATTATAAATGGATGTTGCTAAATCAAACTAGTCTAAAGCCTTTTGTTGTGGTTATTGTGCTCTGAGCCATTTTTTTCCCTGTGAAAGCAGTCATGGATATCAGGATTTGTCTACAGTGGAGCTTGATCTAAGCTCTGCTAAGGGTGATGGTGTTCCTGTTTTTCAAAGCTGCCATTACTGGCCTGGATGGGAACCCCTATGAGATCCATAATCTGTATAATTGAGCAGCCTTGATTCACTGATGCCAGGCAACACCACCTGGCTGCAAGGAAGGGCCTTTGCATTTCCTTTATCAGAAGTACACATCTGTAGAAGTAAAATGCCTGTGGTTATAGCATCACTCAGCTGGTAGTTTACCTTTAATTATGTTTTAGTGGGGTTTTTTTCAGTCTACTTCCTTTGACTCTGCAGAATGTCTTGTGTTATTGGCAGCTGTTGACAGTATCAATTCAGGTTCAGTACTGGTGGGAAAAATGCTTTAATAGGGTAGACTGCCTATTGCTAAATGTAACCCAGTAGTGAATAGCTGGTTCTTTTTCTTTTTCTTTCATTGAGTTGATATACATTGATTAGGATTGAGATGAAGGGAAAATATGCACGTAAAGTAAAATTATAGTTTCTTTGCAAGTACATGATCATGTAGTTGGTTTTCACCTTCAATATTCGTTCTGTCTTTATGTGCTGATTTTTAGGTTGCTGTGTGGAGAAGGCTATTGATTATTTTTTTTTCCATTTTTCTGCTACATTGCATGTGAAATACATTTCCTGTTTCTGTGATTTCAGCACTTGTGCAAAATTGATAATTTGGCTCCCTTTCTGAAAGGGGTCTTTTAGGTATGTAGGACTGTTATTTGATTGCTTGGGGCTTCTCTAAATGTTGTATGTTGTGAAGGGACAGATGCTCCAGAGGCTTCTGAACTTTAACTGTTGGTATTGTTGTTTAATTAGAAGATCAGAGATAGTGGATGGATGCAGCCAGGTAAATGCAAGAAGAAACTATGAGCCCATGTTGCTTGATAGAGTGACAGGAGCTGTAGTGTGCTGGTGCTGTAGTTCAGGGTAATTTTTTTTTTTTTTTAACTGGTGTCTTGATAAAGGAGAGTAGGAAGGGGAAAGTAATTTAATGGTTATTTGTGGGCAGCTGCACTGCAGTGTAAACAGTAGGATGTCTGAAAGCAGGAAGACTGTTTTAGCTGCAGATTAGAGCTGGTGGGGGGGTGGATGGGGTCCCCAAATGACACCCTGTGGACAGGATCTCTGCAGCAGTGTTCAGATGGATGTTGTAGTCTTGGGTCTTGCTGGCTATTGGTATGGGGACGTCTAAGCTGGTGAGCATCCTTAAAAGGGGAAGGGAAATTGTGCAGACAGTTATGTAGAGCTGTGTGAAGCAGTGCACAGAAAGTGCTGACACTGATGATAAAGACAGATCTGGGCTACTAGGGCAATAAACCAGCAAAATCAGGGTATTGGTGTCTTTGCTGACTTATGTAGACTGGCATTTTTCCAAGCAATACGTAGGATTATTGCATGAATGGGCAGAATTGTGATTAGTGTTAAGTACAGGAGCAATTATGGAAGTTGACTAGCATGTGTGTAATATCATGTAATAGAATATATCTTGTTTAAGGGGTAGGGAGAATCTAAAAAGAGCTGAGTTGAAGAGGACTTGGGGTGGAGCAATGAGAAGGTGCGGTGTTGTCTTCTGGTAATACAAATGCATCACTAAAACTGAGGCAGTCAAAAATGGGGAGGAATATCCAGAAGGGCGTTATCAGTGAAATTGAAGTTGTCCTAAAGAGAACCGGGATTTGGCTAGGAAGGCATCTTCAGAGGCTGGTGGGAAAATATTCCTTTGAACCCAAGGAATGGAAACCCAGGGGGAGAAAGTTGAGGATGAGAACTCCAGACAGCAAATGCAGACGGTACGCAGGGGCTGGACAGCAGACAACAGAGTCATTAAAGAGAGGTCAGAAATGGAGGATCTAAGATGTCAAACAGAAGGTAATGAAATGGTGCTCCAGTTGCAAGCATAGAATTAAAGTTTGCTGAAGAAACAATCCTCATGGAAGGGGAGAGAAAAAATAACTGTAAGAGGTTTGTCTCACGTCCTTTACTTGCCCTTTGTTATTGATTCAGGTGTCCATATTTCCATTTGGAGAAACAAGCAGGAATGCATGTGAGGGCTACAGAGAGGTTTTAGAGTACCTTGCAATGCTGCAAAAATGACACAGAAACTTGTAGGAAGACAAATTTGTTTGGCTGCTTCTCACTTGAGATGTGGTGCCAAAATAATTAAAATGGGTGAGCTAATTTAATTATGCTAGTCAGATTCTTCGTTACAGGCAGCAACTTCCAGATGCTCCAGAAGAAATCTGTCATATCTACAGAGTAATGATTGCTGTTTGTGGTGGGAACAGAACAGTTTGCCTTAAGCATCTGTGTGAATGTAATGTTGACTTAAGTTTCATGAGCATTTCTTAATATTAAGAAGCCTTTTTGAAAGCTGCAGGTCGTCCTTTTTGCCAGCTTTAAGAAGTAAAACTGAGCGAACAGCTGATGCTGGTACTGCAGCCTTAGCAATACCCTAGAAAGGGTATTTTACTGGTGGAGGTTATACAAATAAACTGAGGATGTGGGAGCTGCTAGGTTCCAAGCTGGTAGGTGATTTCCTTTTAATCTGATTAAGTGACTTCTTTTCCAAGTCCTTTGTATATAGTGTTTTGAAAAATCATAGCAGGGAATATAAAACCAATTAAAAAATAATTGCATTTTTTAACCAAAAGATTTTTCAGATTATAGATTCTGTTTGACTTACTAGACATAATTCCATTAGTGAATAATTGATGCCATTTATTGTTGCTGTATTTATTTGCTGAGCTGAAATACCCTGTCTCAGCATGCTGGAGCTCCAGAGGGCATGCCAACCTTGTGTGAAGGAGCATGGGCAGACATTCCCAAGGCTGCTGGGGGCAGAGCTGGTAGTAGTCTTTCTGGAGGTTAACAGGGCTGAATTGGCTCAGGCCTGGAACTGGTATGTCCTCCAAGCTACAGAGCCAGTCTTGTGTCTTCTCCTCTGTAGTGTGTCAGATGGATATGCTCTGGGATTCTGGCCTTCTTTCGCCTCCGCTTTGTCTTGGGACCACCCAAAAGCAGTCATATGCCAGAGGAGCGAGTGCGTCTCTGATCCCTCACCCACGGCATCACCTGCCACCTGCATCCAACTTTGTCACAAATGGCTTGGAAGAGAGAGGACTTGGCATCATGCCTTGCTGTGTATGGGCGTAGCCAAATTGTCTTAAATTTTCTCATTGATGTTTCAGTGGTTGGGACATAGTACTTTATCACATTAATTTGAAACATATTTGCTTGATATTTCATGCTTTTTAAATGTCATGCAACAACTTATTCTGGTCTGCTATAGATGTTTCAGGAGACCTTCACTTTCCTGCTAGTTGTCAGTGCTCTAGCCTAAGATTTCACTCTTCTCCCTTCTATGAAGCTCAATTTTCCTATACTGTTGCCTGATCACTTTGGCAATGAAAACAGCGATGTACATGGAATTGGAGGTGTTTGTACTTCAGAGGTGACTCATGGATTTGTGCCTGGAGTGGGATGTCCTAGGGGAACCTAACTCTTAGAAGTCCATTGCTTCTGCTGGGATGGGCCCCTAGAGGAGCTGCAGGATGAGCACCTACAGTTGCCTTTTGCTTTTTGGTTGCAATTGCGTCTGCCTGAAGCGCTGACTTCTGGCCCTGATGTAAAATGCATGGCTATGAGCCCTCCCGATTTCTGAGATATGAGTGATGCAAAAGAGGCTTTCGGCTTTTACTTCCTGCAAATAATGTGCAGATGTAGAGGAAACGGGAGCTTGGCTACACTAATCAGCGCACGCTGATCTCTTACTTTTCCCAGAAGATGTTAAATTATTCACAGCTTCAGCAAACAAAAAAAAGTCGAGATCACCGTTGTTCTAAGCTGTCATCAGTGCAGGAATGTACAGTCCCTCTTGCATACGGTTGTGTCTGCTCACGGGTTCACGGCTGCTCTCCATCTGTTCAGTTTGGATCAGCAGGAAGCGAGGAGCCAGGCTCCTGTGCTCAGTCAGGACTCGTGGGGCTACCAGCGAGTAAGCTGTGAAGCACCGGTAGTCTGTGCACCTCGTTATGGGAGTCTCAGCCTTGGTTTCTTCTCCTCTAGACAGAAAGCGGCATTGCAGCTAGACAGACCTATCTGGGAGACAGCTGGCAGCATTTAGACATTCTGTTTGCTTGTGGGGAGGAAGGGAGATGCACAGAGAAGAACAAGAAAGGACATAATCTGCTAGAGGTTTGGGGTTTTTTTAGTGTCCTCAACATGACGGGGTTTAAATATTGAACTTATTTAAACACTCAAATTTTTAGCTATTACACTTGTTTAAAATGAGTTCATATATAATTAAAACAATTAAAATATTGAGCTGATACTTAAATATTAAAGCTAGACTCCTTTCCCAAAAGGGAAACCACAGCTGTATCTGAATAAAATAAGTGAACACAATTAAATTGTTCCAACTGCAGTAAATCACAAAGGTAGGATCTTTAGGGATAGGGGGGAATAAGCAAAGCACGAAAGAAATGTCATTTCCTCAGGTAAAAATCTATAATCTTCCACTTTTGCAATGGGCATCATGACAGCTGTTTGGATATCTGTTCTACATCTAGCTGCAACATGTAAGAGTTTATTAATAATGTCTGAACCTCTACCAGGCATACCATCATCATTGAGAAATCTTCCAGCTCTATGCCTTGAACTGGATAATACATTTCCTCCCCAAAATGGGGCCTTTTAAAATGAAAAACTAATGTATCAAGGTGTCTTCACCTTGGTTTCTTTAAGATCCTAAATAGAAATTTTAAGATGGATCTTCATTTTAGAATTTCTAGTATGATCACTTTGAGGGTGTGTATCCTAGGTTCCTGTCCTTACTCTGAAACTGACTGTCCCAAGATGCAGGGAAAGTGGTTCTGGCATGTTTTGTTCTTTATCTTGTTCATGAAAATATTTTTGGAAGGTCTGCTTACCTAATGTTCAAATATATATAAATAATAGAGCTGCAAACTTACCCAGAACACAATCTTCAAGCTCATCACGTTCACTAGTCCTAGAGGTGAATGTCTGCTCAGTTTGGGACATCTGGTGGTGATGCAGAGGCTTGGAGGTAACTTGGGGCGATATGGACCTATAGGAGCTATAGGAAATCTGTGATGTAATGCTTTAGCTTTGGGCCAACTCCTGACCAAAACCAGTGCTGAAGTGCGCTTTGTTTTTTGTAACCTGAATACATGTTTAAGGCAGGTTTTACAGACTGCTGTATATATTTGAAGGAACATAAATAAGGCTCTTCAGATTGAACTGGGTATGAATGTTAATACACATTCTCATATCTCTGTCCACTGAATTTAAAGAACTTTTTCTACTTTAGAACCTTTCTTGTTGTTTGAAGTGCATTTCAGTTTTAAATTGCTAGTCCTTGTAACACTTGTATCAGAAACTTTTTTACTTGTTTTCACCATGAATGCAGCTGTGAAAGTGGCAAGCAGTAAAATTGTGAGGTAGGAGATGTTGCGATCACTATGGGAAATAGTGACAGAAAGGAGAATTAAGATGTGGTTTTGATTATTTTTTGGCATTTAAGTTTGGAGAAGGTTTCCCTTTTCAGGAGGTGCAGAGTTAAGGATTGCAAGTTGTTGACCTGAGAAGAAGGAAGGAATTCTTTTTAGTGCAGTACATGTATGTGCAAATGTTAGTGTATAGACTTGCATGAGATTGTTGTGGTACTGTTATAACTTGTGAAAGTAGAAATGATTGCCTGTCTATGAGTTGAAAGCAAAATTGATCTGAGCTGCAGTGTCACCTCTAGAGTGTACATTTTATCACTTTATTAATCTCTAACCCTTTCAAATCCAATCGATTCTTTCCTACAAGAAGCATGATTAGTACTTATAATACATACTGATATGAAAACGTACAGTGCTCTGCCTCTGAAGACAGAGACTTAGATAAAAGTTAAGCTTCTGACCTAAGCGCTTTGCTTTTCCAAGACAGGGTAAGCAGGCTGCCCGTGCCTGCCAACCTCTGCCATCAGTTCCTTCTCACTTGCCCTCTCCGTGTGGTTCCTCATTGGAGGCAGGAAGGGAGGCAGCCTGAGGGTATTTCTGTTAGCTTGACTTGTTTTAAACCTCCTCCACCTTTGAGATTCACAAAACTAGCTCTGTTTTTGTGCTATATATGACCTATGGAAACTCACTCCCAGTCTTTTTATTTTGTTTTGTTTGAGGAGGGTATTTTGACACTTCAATTTAAGACAGGTGCATTTGGTTTGCATCTTTGAGGGATCAGTATTCCTTTAAAAAAAGATATCTACTGAGATTTCTGCATCTGTTATTCCAGATGGAAAATTAAATAGTAGTTGAGTAAGTAGGAGACCATTTGATCCAGGCAGCTGTAAGCATTGATCATGGATTTTTATAAAGAAACTGGAGGCAATAGCAGTACCTGGCACGAGCCTTTTATATCTGGCTATCTTGTTCCTGTTGCTGCAATGAAGTGGGAGGAATGGGAACCTGCATCAGACCCTGACTGCTAACCTAACCTACCAGCCCCTCTGGGGCAGGAAGCATCAGGGAAAGCGGTACATGTCAGGGCAAGCCCCTGAGGGATTCGGCTCCCGTTTCAGTGGACAAACCTGAAACAGGGCAAAAGGGAAAGCCTGAAGTTCCCAAATTCCTTTCTAATGTTTTAGGTACAATATTTTGTATGTCATTCTTGCTTGCGTCTCATACATACTGCTATTTAGGTGTCCAGTAACCAAGTGTACAGTTTAAATGTTTGTTAGGGCTGTGTAGTAGAGGCCTTGCAACATGATTCTGTGATTACTTTTTGGACTTTCAGTATTCTAATTGTGCTTTGTTACCTTGACAGGGTCTTTTTTTAAAAGTCTCATGGAACTATTTGATGTTTTTAGTAAATGTCTGCTACCATGATATGTAATACAAGTGCTTTTGTTTCTAATGTTTGCATCATAGTTATTCCCATTTTACAGATGGTAGAACATTATCCAGAGATGAAGTGATATTCAGGTTGCCCAGCACACTGAAGGTGATGTGGAGGAATAACACAAATAAAATGTTTCCCTCTGTTCTGTTACGTTGCTGATGCCTTAGGCAAGGACGGTGAAACCAGTACTATCTCCTAGAGGAGTTTTGAGGCTAAGTAAGCATGTGTGTAGAATGTACTTTTATGTCCTTGGATACACGTGCTAGGGAAAAGTAAAAGTGTTTGTAATTTCTGGTTTTTTTTCAGTAGAAGATAGTACGATGTGTCTGCTAGAAATGGAGGCAGAAGTGGAGAGAGATTCTGCTGTCCCAGGTTTTGTGTGCTAGTTTTAGGCTGAGCTCTTGCCTTTAAATGTTAGAAGTCTGTGTGTATTGGCTATAAGCTGTCCTCCCAGCATACAGTGAAGGACCCAGGAGGAAAAGAACACTTAAGACTGTAAATTGGCATATGGAATACCTGAGGGACCATGAGCTTTGGAGGCGACAATCAAGTCTCTTGGGTAACCAAGTTTATAGAAACCTGTGTATATAGTTACTTCACTGACCTAAAGAACATTTGTTGATGATAAACTGCAGCACCTCTGCAGCCAGTCAGCTGCGTTTGAGCCACTCTGAGCTCCATCTGTGCTTCTCTAGTAGCTGCCTTTAGATTTTTAGCAATACCGGGAACTGGAGTTCTGTCATCAGATGTGTGAATAGCTTAAAACAGCTTTATCCAAGAACACCTCAGTGTATAGTCTAACCAGATGTTCATGTTTGTTTAAAGAAATGCTGGTCCTTTCATCCCACTGTACAAATACATATAAAAATTTGAGTAGAAAGTTGTTTCACAGACTTTTTTTTAAATTTATTATTTATTATGTGAGAGTTTAATGTATATTGTCTGGTGTGTTAAAAAATAGAAGTGACTTAATATTTGTGAAGAATGATGTTCATATAGCAGATCAGATTTTTCACAGGACAACAGGAATTGTTTGTTCTTGGATTTAAGCATTATGGTTTTGTTTTGCTGATGCACTCTGTGATCTTAAGGTTATTTGGATCGATGTGCAGAGCCGCTTCATGCATGCTTTTGCTGACTTACATGTTCAGCAAAACATATATGTGGGTGGGCCTGAAAGTGGAAGAGTAATGTGAGAGAGAGTCATTCTGGTGTCTTTGAGCTAATGGTAAAATGCAGAAATATAATCACATTCTGCAGAATAGGGCTCATCAGAATTTCTTTTTCAGTGACACAGTTTCATTTTGAGCAGTAAATTCCCTGAGATGGATACATTTAATAAGCAGTGGAAAACTGCTGGAACATGAATCAAAGGCAGGGTTATTCCTAGGCTCAGTATCTCTGGGGCATTCAGGAGTTGCAGCTGAATGCTAGGACTTCTGAGGTCCTTGATCTGGATGTCAGATGAAGAAGCTGGAGGACTTTGAACACACAGTGGTCAGGACCCTTCTGTGTCTGGGACTCCCTGCTGGGAAGCAGTTGGCCATGTCAAATCTCTCGGGTTGCCTGCAGAGGAGATCTGAAAACTGAGAAAGTGAGAGCATTTTAGTGGAGCCAGGTCATCCCGCAGGCTTCCTCAGCTCCCACGTTGATGGTGGGTCTGTGGCCATGAGCACTGCTCTCTGGCAGACCTCCCCGCTGAAGGGGGGCCACCTTCTGGACCTGCCCCTTCCTCTCTAGTTGCAGGCTCCTATTGCAGAGTATGTTTTGTTGAGAAAATAAACTAGTTTTAAAGTATTTCTGAAAATTGTTTGTTCTGGTACTTGTGGTTTAGAAAAGCAAATTTGAAACTCAAGCCAAGAAAATAATTATTGTAGATTTGAGCCCTTGCATCTATTACTTATTTTTGATGTGACTTTGAAAATCTTGTCCCATTGTATAAAGCCAGAGAGGTGTGAATAGTGGTGTGGTTTTAAACAATCAAAATTTAGCAAAGAAATTAGGGTGTGTTTTAGTAATGACATTTTGGATGTAATATTTCCATTCAAAATGACATCTGTAATTTTAGGCAAATTAAGGGACTACCGCGGAAACTGTACTTAGGAGTGGAGTGTCTCAGCTTTATTGGCGCAGATTGAAAGCTGAAGCTTTTTGGCTGACTCCTGATGTAGGTCAACATAATTCTTATTCACCGTGACTTTACATCATATTATTTACAGCATTATGATTCTTTCATCTGGATTGGATGACTAAATTTGCTCTTTACCATTCAGTGTTTATTGCAAATGGTTTTGTTCCAACTGCAAAACATGCCTCTGACTTAGTGCACGATGAGAGATGAAACCTAAATCCAGCCTCCTGGGATGCCTGGCTGCAACTGTTGTGGTCCTTACACGGGGAAAGTGTAAAGCTCAACTGATGAAGAAAGGATGTTTGTTAAATCCCATTTCAGAAATGCCTACAAATTAACTGTTCCATTTGCCATCCTTCATGAAGAGCTGTAATTGATGGCTTTCTCTGAAGGACACAGATCCCGTGCGAACAGTTGGTTGTCCAGCACACTCTTGTGTGAAGTCTCCTGCAGAATGTGTTGTCAACTTGCTTCATCTTGTACTGAGGAAGACCCTTGATGTGCTATAGTACTTAGTTGGTGTCTTTTGGAACAATTTCCTTTTTTTTTTTATTTTTTATTTTCCCCAGCAGTGAAATCCTGGGTACATTGGTCGTAAGAACTTAAATACAAATTCCACAATGTGGTTGTAGAATGGCTTGGTAATGTCAAACCAAATTGAAATGTTACATTCAGTCTCTTATTGGTGTGTAAATATGAGCATCCTCAAGGGAGGCAAGTGTTTTGCTTGCTGAGGGCTGCTGGGTAAAAGCTCTCCTCTATAATAGTTCCACTGCTATGATTGGAGTTGGCATGTTTTTCAGGTTTGTGCAAAACAAGTGCATCCGTTTCTGTACATAGGGTTGCCCTTTCAGAATCATGATGTGTAATATACTTGTAAAAATCAGACCTCCTTTAGTGGTTTTATTGTGCACATGAAAGTTGTGCATTATCAATGTAATTACTGAGATAATTTAATACTCATTCTGTGCTTTACTACAGCGCTTTCCAACAGGGAGCTGTAAAAGGTAATTTTGATCTCCTTAAACTTTGTTTAGGTTATTAAGAAATATTTTTTAATGGCAGAAGAGGGAATTCTTTTTTTGTATAATCTAATAGCCCCTTAAGGCTCACCTTTTAAAATCACATCATCAGATAAGGGATGAGATGGGAGCAGACAGTCATCTTGCTAAGTGTTCAGTGATTCTTGAGCATGCAGCATCCACAGCTGGTGATCCTCAGCCGTGGAGCTGTGCAGCATTTGGTGATGGTCAGCGTCAGATTTTTCCAAATGACTGGGAGTCAGAAGGAATAAAACCATCAAAGGTCTTGTATAAGCATGGTACTGGCTCTTCCAGTTCATCCTTTGAGGTGCACTCTAGAGCGAGGGAGAGAGCTGAACTACCCCCTTTGCAGGAGGCTGTTCCCTGTCTCAGCTGTGTTGGGAAGCAGCGGTGCAACCCCTGTTCAGGATGGTCCCAGCAGGGATTTCTCAAGCTTGTGTCCCACACTATGGGGTTTGGGCTCTGCTCTAGGGAATTGGTCTGGGCTGTGCCATGTTCCTCTTTTTTGTTTTATTATTTGAGAAACTTTCTTCAGAATAGGATACACCGTAATACACCAGGAGAACTAACCAGAGGAAGCTGCTATGTAGAGTGAGAGAGGAGCTCATTAATTGCTTAAAAATTAGGCAGTCTCCATCTGAGTAATGGGTGTTGGCTGGCTGGCCTTCCTCAGTCTAAGAAGTAGCTCATTAGTAGAATACACACAGATGGTACTGTGCTCCAAGGTATTTAAAATACACAGGCAGAGAGCTGTATTAATAAGGCAAACCTGTCCTTAGTCTCTGTGACTGAGTTTGCAACCAGCAGCAGAGGGAACAGTGTCATTTGGTAAATATTATTAGGTAAATGCATTTCCATGAATTTATTTAGTTTTCACATTTTTTCTGCAGATAACAGATTATGATAAAGTAATTTACTGTTTCTGGAAAAATTATATTGCAAAAATGGACTTACAATAACTATTTTATTTGTTCAGTACCTAATTTACCCATATAATTGCCTAGAGGGAGAGATGTATTCAAAGCCTAATTTTTATTTGGAATATATATAGTTTTTTTGCTTTTTGTTCTTTCTCATGATGTTTTTCTGTATGCAGTTTGTTAACAGTTTATTCAAAATAAGACTTCTTTTGAATGAGTTGAGTTCCTTCTGCAAATGCTAGCGAATAGCAAAATAAGAAGTCGCCCACCAGGGAGGATAGGAAGCACAGAGCCTGGAGCCCCCAGCACTGCTGGGGGGAAGGAGCCACCCTGCAGCCGGTGAGCAGGGGCTGAGGGGGAACACCACTGGCTTCCTCATGAACAAACCTGCCAGCGCAGCTGAGACTGCCCAGCTCTGGAGAGGTACTGCCCTGGGTCTCCTCACTTCAAAGCTGTAGGGTCAATTCAGAGGTGATGATAGTCATGGCTTCATTTTCAAATGACAGACTTGCCCTCTGCTCCTCATCCCATGTGTCTCATTGAATGGAGAACTGCTTCATCCCTCCTTCGGGCAGTCTCTTTTTTGCCGGAGCAGGGTCTGAGCCCATCTTATAATTACTGCTGTCCATTAGTGCTCTTGACTGCAAGCTTGACTCTCTTTTCTCACCCCATCTATGAATTCATAAGCATATTGGCTTTCCTGTTTAAGAGACTTTTACTGTTAAGACTGGGATGGGGAAGAAACAGGCTCCCTCAGGTAACTGTTCTTCTCCAAACAGGCAGAGTTTCATCTCCTATGTAGTTGTGCTTTGCTTAGAGCTACTTTTCCCATCAGTGCTTGCATGTCTTTGTCGTGAACTGTGATAAACTCTTTGTAATGAAAGAATGTAACGTTCTCCTTGTTGATTCTCTGCAAATTCGGTGCATTTCATGCCTTCCTTGGGGGTTTTAAACCGAGCTGCTAGTTACACCCTTCTAGTGTATGTTTTTTCACCAAGCCCTCAACAGAAACTTTGTTGTATTTTTAGCAGATATAATTTACATTGTTGCTTCACTCTGTTTTTCATTTCTGATAGACTGGATGTCTGTTACTCGAGTGTATGCTGTTGTTGAAAAGCATGGTTCGGTTTCAGCTTGATTAGTCTTTGCATTGCTTTTTACGTGCAAGTTACAGTTAATGTTTGTTTTTGTGGGGTACATTTTAAAAATACAGTTTAAGTCCTGCTTTGGGCTCAGGTTCAATCCTTGGTAGCGTGTGTGGTTTCTGCAGCCTGCACTGGAGGGAGCAGAACTATCATGAAACGAGGTTTATTTTGTGGAACTCAAATATTTGAACCTGAAAATTTTGAGGAAACAGTGGAATGTACTTACTGCTCTGGGGCAGTGGGATTCAATGTTTCTAAAGTCATTTAAGGATGGCTGCAAGTAGAAATGCAACTTAGTGGTGTATTGAGAGATGAGAGGATGGGATAGATATGCAGAGGGAACTGGGAAGGCTTTCTGCAAGGATACGTGTAAAAGACTAAGCTTTAGAAGAAAACTTTAATGTGTTTACTTGATTATAGATTTGGGTTGATGGAGAAGTGGGGAGGGTTTGGGGTTTACAAAGACAGGAAATCACCAAGTGATATGTTTTCCAAGGAAATTCCAGGAGTTTGGTGGCAGTGGGGTTCCATAAACTGTTCAAAGGTGGCAGTGTATGCAGTCCTGGAAGCAAGGAGGGCTTTTAAGTGAAGGTGTTGAAGAAGGAAGAGCAGTACTTCATTTTAGCTTTCAAATTACAGGGTAATTTGATAAGGTTTACTAGTAACCCTAGGCTGTGTTTTTTTTTCTCCTGATGTAAAGCTATTGAAGTTGGTGGAATTAAACTAGGAATTAACAAACATCACTGTGTAGCAGTGGGACTTTTTCTCCCTTCTGTGTGCCAAGCTTCTACTTATTTGGTGTGATTCTGCAAAAACATCCATTGATTTCAGTTATTCAGGAGCTAATTACCTCATAACCCCCAGGATCAAGCAGCAGAGCTGCTTATTTAGCCTATAACAACACAGTTATTATGGTGCCCAGTTGTGTTGGCACTTGCTGCAGGGAACCTCCCATTGACCCTGCTTGCGAGATGGCTGCAGAGCAGGTCCCCACGTACGTATCCTGTCTGTAGACTGTGACTATTGTGCATGCAAATGGACAGCAATTATCATTTAAGTAATGAGTACTTAATGGATGTTTGTACTCTGTAAATTTGAAGCATTTTGAAGCTGAAATTTCCCTGCTGATATAATTTGATGTGTGCCTCAAATTGCTGAGGTGAGAACACAAGCAGGAGGAAACCAAGTTATCAGTGAAAGCAGACTCTGAGAGCTCCCTCTCCTGCTTCTACCTCAGGCATTGCAATGGATAAGTGGAGAGAGAAGTATAAATGTATCACAGTAAATCCCCAGGAAGAATCTTTACCTTTTCTAGGTAGCATCATCATGAAAATTGCACTGCAATGGATTTTGTAGGGACCTGGCTCTTCATTAAAATAAAAGCTAAGCCTGTCAATATGGTAGGTGTAGCAGCAGAAATTCCCCTAAAATAACACCTTGGCTAACAATCAGCAAATAATTTAGTGCAGCCTGAATTCAGGCATGCTGTGCAGATTCCTTCAGTGCATCCACTTGAAAAGGCCCTTTAATGCTAATCCATTTGGATACCACAGTATTGTTTCCAAATACAAAATTTGAATTTTAATTGAAGTTTTGTAGCCCACAAGAGAAAACTAATACATTACTACTGTTATTTCAAAGACAAATCCTTTGGGGGGAACTCCCAATTGCAATTCCTCAAGCATCTTTAAGATTCTCAGAAGCAAATCAATACATTTCTCAACAACGATTATCCTTGGAAGCTGTCTCAATTAGAAATGATATAAAGAAGCAAAGCTGTGGTGGTCTCCAGCTGAGCTTTGCCTGTGAAACTGCCTTTGCAACTGGAAGGCTAAATGAAATTGTAAAGCAGAACTTGACTACATCAGTAAGCAGCTATCTTTTGTCAAGTATATGTGGCGGTAAAATTACCTTCAAGGTCACAATTGTTGAATCATTCAAGCTGTAAGTTCTCATGGACTGGCATTGTCTCTCTTCTGTATTTGACTGGAGCTCTTGAGTGCTTCGGCTCTATGAAGGACCAGGAATACTTTAGTAGTGCTAAACAGAGGGCCGTAGCCTGTCATAAAGTGCTCGTTTGAACTTGCAGTAATAATAATAAGATACTAATCTCTCAGAATGTTAATTAAGATTACTTACAGACATGGGGATCACTTTGTACAGAAGAGCAGAAATGCTGCAATTCCTGGCAGGGCTATTTTTTAAAAATTCAGAAACACAGCTATTTTACTGATACTATTTGTGATTAACTTTTAAGGGACTTATGGTGATTTGAGTGGCTAAAAACTACACCATGGATCTAGATTACTTGATAATTTTTCCACTGTGGGTTGGGTACCATTCTCCAGCACTTGCCTGACTGAATGCACAAATTAACTTCTTTTTGCAAGAAAAGACATGGGATTGCCAGACCATCTGTTTAGTGGCCATCTCAGTCCCATCCTGCTCAGTTTGCAGCAGCAAATATATATATTTAAAGGTACTTCTTTGAGAGAAAAAGTTTGTTGGAATGGAAAGACCCAGTGCTGTGTAATGAGTGTTTGCACATTAGTTCTTGGAGCATTATGGTTGGATGCTGCTAAAATGGTAGCAACATCTCCATCTCCCTGTATAAGGCAAAAGCAGGAATACTCTTAAGTGACTAGGAAAAATTGGTTTTGTCTTGAACAAATTCATCATGCTCAAACACAAGTGTGTGAAGGATGCCTCTGCCAAAAAAAAGCTGTTAGCCTGAATAGGAAATAGGGGAATAGCAGACTGAAGATCTCCATCGTCTCCCATTGTCATTGTGGCTATGAAGGACCAGTGAAGGCCACCAACAGCTCTTTGTCAGGTGTCTTCCTCAGAGCACACACTGAGACTGAGGCTGAAGAACAGTCTTCTGGAATCCAAGTTTGCTTTACCCCAGGTTTAATACCTCGTTCAAGCTTTTTTTTTTTTATCTAAATGTCATAGAAGCAGAGGGTTTTTAATAGGATGTGGGAAATTCAGGTTCATGCTTTCTGGAAATACAGAAACATATTTTTTCTGTTATTTTCTGTTATAAATTATCTTCCTGCATTTAGTCATCTAGTCTGCATTTGGTTAGAACTTTCACAGTTTGACTCCAAGTCCATGTAGTTTTTGTTGCTAGCTGGCAAAATAAAATATGTCAGCCTCCTACAGACAGTAAAAGACCCCAAAATCAGGAAGGATTAATTAAGTCCCTGGGTGAGACTGTAAATTATGACTGTTTTCTGCCATAGTCTTTGATGGC
The DNA here is from genome assembly GCA_008711295.1 of Anarhynchus alexandrinus. NCBI lineage: Eukaryota > Metazoa > Chordata > Aves > Charadriiformes > Charadriidae > Anarhynchus > Anarhynchus alexandrinus. Next base: position 35,958 of record VUYV01000267.1, read on the forward strand.
ACAGTCACATATTACTACTCTCAAGTGCTATTCCAAAAGCACCGCTAACATTCTCCTTTGGGCTGTTAACTTTTATGTCTCTCCATACTGACAACAGTCCATCAAGCCACATTTCTAACCAGAAAAAAAGGGTCAAAAAAAAAGTACATATGTTTAATGCAGCTGATTTAAAAATGTCAAAGTTGAATTCTCTGGTGGTGTGTTGTATTGGAAAGCAGTGTGAGAAAATCTCTTCTGCAGGGGATCACAGAATGATGGTAAAGCATTTGAGGTCTCCTTGGACTTGGTGGGGTCTCTGACCTGTTACACCTTAGCAAGCATCTACTCTGCTGTGTTAGCTCAGAAAGGGTTAAAGACTTTCTGGCAGCTTCTGAATACTAGAGCAGTTATTTTCCCTGTGTAACAGTGGAAGAATGACTATGCATAATCTAATTTTAACTTAATTTAGTATACCTCATAGGTTTTCATATATAGAATAATGCCAGAAGAATTTGAAAAAGCTTTTCTCTTACTGAAGCCTTGCTAAAACTGACATCAACAGAGAAAATATGTTGATTCAAAGAACTTTTAAAAAGCCCTCCCTTGACTTCTGCATTTGATGATTTAAAAACACATTATCATGATTACTTTGTTGTTCTTGGTAAAATCTTAAGCTCCCCTTTTAATAAGAACGTGCTGATAGCAAAAATTCATATGCCGGTATGATTTCCCTGTATGTTAGTTAATAGCTACGTAATTAGAAATGTAAAAGTAATTCTCATTGTGTAAACAAATAGACTTCAAAACCTCTTAATGGATAATGCAGTTTTACTATTTAATTTCTGCAGTACTGACAGAGAGGACTTTATTGTGAGATCTCTCTAGTAGTAATAAGAAAAAGGCCTACTTCTAACTAAACTGATTCTTGAGAGAGGGGATAAATTCTGGTTTTAAAAAGGTGATGGGGGTTCCCCTCTCCTGTGGGAAACTGAAGCAAATGAATGAACATTCCAGAAAAAACTGGGGTTTTTTCCTGTGTTTTGTACATTTTCCAGAGGCTCCCTGCAGTGTCCGTATTCGTCTCCAAGGACATATTTCGTTGTATCTTCTCTTTTTAATTTCTGTAATGAAATGGGGGTCTCCAGTGTTCCTGTCATCTTTTTCTGAACCAGAAAGCAAAACATTAGGGAGAAAAGTAGAAAAAAACCACAATGTGACTTCTGAGAAGTGCTGAAGGCCTTCGTACCCTTCAAAGAACTGTAGCTTCCCAATTCTTGTTGACTGCAGTATATTTTAAAATACCTACCCTTTAAAAAAATTTGGCCTTGAGTACCTACAACTTGCATGCACTGCAATTGATGAGAGCTGCAGAACCTAAGCACCACTGAAAATCAAACCATCAGTCACGCTCACTGCCTTCCTTTGATGGAAGCAACAATATGCCTTGGGGAGTTTCAGGAGCTTTACTTAAAATTCCAGCACCTAAGTGAAGAGAAGTTTCTGTTCATCTCTTTGCTTCTAGTGGTGTCACCTTCTGAGAGCAGAGCAAGGGCTGTCCCATGAGAGCAGGTACTGAAGGGACACCTGGAAGCCCTTTCATGGTCCCTGAACCCACTCATGCCCCTCTCCCCCGTCCTGCGATGGGTCAGGCAGCTTAGAAAGTGAACACTGTTTATAATGCACTGATAGCTGCTGCTGGTGGCAAGTTCAGGTTTGTTTACTGATTGCTGTAGCTTATTGTGTTAATAACAAGAGGAAGTATTTTTTTTTTTCTCTGGGGAGGAAACAAATGTGCTAGTTTTCTGTGCAAGATGAATTACGCAGGATGGAAGGTCTTGTCCTCATTAAATTAGCAGGTTGTACCTTATAGAATCATAGAATACCAGGTTGGAAGGGACCTCAAGGTCCAACCTTTCTTGGCAAAAGCACAGTCTAGACAAGATGGCCCAGCTCCTTCTCCAGCTGAATCTTAAGTGTCCAATGGTGGGGAATCCACCACTTCCCTGGGGAGATTATTCCAATGGGTGATTGCTCTCATTATGAAAAATTTTCCTCTTGTGTCCAATCGGAATCTCCTCAGCAGTAACTTGTACACCCATTATCCCTCATCTTTTCCATTGTGACTCCTTGTAGAAAGGGAGTCTCCAGCTTCTTTGTAGCCACCCTTTAAATACTGGAACATGGTGACAAGGTCTCCCCTAAGCCTTCTTTTCTCAAGGCTGAACAAACCCAGTTCTCTCAGCCTTTCCCCATATGACAGGCTTCCCAGTCCTTTGATCATCTTGGTGGCCCGTCTCTGGACCCTCTCTGGCCAGTCCACATCTTTTTTGTAATGAGGGGACCAAAACTGCACACTGTATTCCAGGTGTGGCCTGACAAGCACTGAATAGAGTGGGATAATGGCTTCTTTGTCTCTGCTGGTGATGCCCTCATTTGCTCATCTGTGTTCATAAGTCTTCGAACAATAAAATGTAGCATAGCATTTAGGACTTTATTAAACCATTGTAGCTTCTCTATGCTGGAGGATGCTAATACTTGAAGTGTTGCCTTACTGGAGTAATTAAGTAAAAAAAAAAAAACCTAAAAAAAAGTCAGTATGATGACTTATTTAAAAGAGACAGTGGCATACGTGTGTTCAGAATTAGAGATTTAAACTTTTAATGAGGTGGTTTTCTTTAGTTGGAGTACTAACTGGAGAAAAAAAAGGGACTAAATATGCAGTATTAGATCCTGATACGTGTGGCATATGTTGAAAGGCTGATGCTGTAACAAGTGGAATATAAGAGCTTTGTAGGACCTGTGTGCATGCTTAGAGCTGCACCTGGCTCATTGTCGGCCTGCCTCTCTGTGCTGTGAGCCCTTTCTCAGGAAATAGGGTTTTCCTGAGCTTCTGCACACACTCACTGAGTTTTGGTAGCGTAGATGAGCTTCACAGCAACTATAGACAGGATTAACCAATGCATAGCAAAAAAAACCCCAAAACTGGCATGTTATAAACTACATAAAAGAATGGAGCTGAGGTTCTTTGCAAGAGTGTGTTTGCATGATGGATGAGGGAAGGAAGGAGGAGGAGAGGAAGGTGAAGAGTTTTGCAAAGCCACTAGCTTTGCCAGCACTCAGGAGCTGGATAGAAGAGTGCTGCTGCATTTGTGGAGAGTGGGTTGTTCATTCAGTGTGCTGTTCCTCACAGCCTGGGTTTGAGTCTTTGAGTCTGTGTCCTCATGGTGCCTTGCAAGAGGAGGGGAGCTTGCCCCTGGGAACACGAGAGCTTTGGCTGAGCACAATGCTAACCAAGGTAAACAAACAGCTCCCAGGTAGCCTGGAGCCTGGGCTGAGGACCTTTTTTCTTCTTTTTTTTTTTTCTCTCTTGAAAATCTTTGTGGAGAACTGCAGAACAAGGAAAATAAGTAGAAGTTGGAAAAAAGCTTATATGGCAAAATTGTTAAGCGATGACCGAATTCCTTTGAAACTTACAGAGGCTTTGATGGCTGCAGAGCCTGCCTCTCTTCATCCAGGCGCAGCAAACTGGGGCTGCCATAATTGTCCTCCCACTGTGTACAGGGCTCTGTTTTTTACTGGGGGACTCAGGCAGCTTTTGGGGCTTACAGCAGCCCATATAGCACCTGGGAACTCCTGTGAAGTTGACCCCAATGGGACTTGTAAAATTTTTGTCTCTACGCTGGTGAGAGGTGGAGGGAAAAAGCTGAGCTTGGTGGACCAAGGGAGGGGACTTGTGTCAGAGAAATGGGCTTACTCAATGAAGAACAAAGAGATACTGAGGAGGTTAAAAATGAAAATTTCAGGTAGTCAGGCAGAGAAAGCTCTTTTCTAAGTACAAAAAGGGGCTGGGAAAGCAACTGAATTCCTCCTGTGTTTCCAGCCTACATTCAGACCTCCCCCCCGCTCTCTGCAGAAGCAGGGATTTGGCTCAGCGTGTTCAAGGGAAAACCTCAGGTTGCAGGCTTTGCAGTGTGCATGTAGGCTGCAGGGGGCATCGAGGCAGAACTTCTTCTCCAATTGAAAGACACTCTAGTGCCCGCAGAGCTTAGGATGCTCCAGAATCCCCACTTACCTTCGTGAACAATGTTGTATGACCCCCTCAAGCTGTCAGCAAACACAAATAAGGGACAGATTAGAATTAAAAACGTACAGGGTCGTTGTAATGCAGTTAAACAGGCTCTCTGGGTCGTACTCCTGTCAGCCTGGTGCTAGTGCCAGTTTTGTCTCAGTGAAATGTACTGAATGAGAAAAGCAAGGACCTTTCTGGAGTGCAGCATTGTTGGGCTTTGCTCTCTGTCGTCTCTGACTTGCCTCAAAGCAGGGCTGAACTCCTGAAGTTTGAGTTTGCAGCTCTGGCTCCAAGTCTTTGCTGCCTGCCCTTGAGAGGGGTCATTTTGCTGCTGGCCGGAGATGGGTGTAATGTGCTGTCTGATCATCACCCTGTGATGGGTGCCAGGCAGAGCCCTGGTGGCAGTGGGTCGGCAGCACTTGAGAGCAAAGGTCTCGCCACGTCGCTCTCACGGGCAGCACTGCCAAAGCCGAGGGACTGCTCTCAAGGTAAAGAGGATTTGCATCAGCAAAGCAAGGATGAACGCTGGTTCTTTGCCTCGAGCAAGCTTCCCTCGTGTTTGAAGACTTTGAGCCTGATGCTGGGAGGTCATTTGACTGACTTGCACGTTTCTGCAATACCTGAGATGAGTGCTTGCTGAATTTCATTATATAGCTGCTATTCAAGGCAGAAACCAAAACCAGAGTATAATTAATATATAAAAGCCTCTTTTCTTTGCCTCAGGCTTGTTTCTAGTTTGTTTGTTTCAGTACATCTCAATGTGTATTTCTCTTGGTTCACTGACTCCAAACCAATGGCTGGCATCAATACATAAAGCCTTGCAATTGCTTTTGTCTCTTTCATGTGTGACTGCCTCAGAAATGGTGGCTCAGAGCACTAGAAATGTCAGCTACAAGCAGTTCTGGGGCCTACAGATCTCCTTGTTGGGGTAGAGCTGTAATAAAGCTTTGGCAGTAGGATGAGTTTGTTCTCCTGAGTGCAGGAGACTGTGGTGGTGGCTGCAACTATTTTCCAATAAGGTTATCTCCTGGACTCGATCCTTTAGCTGTCTGTCACTCTGGTTTCTGAAAAAGGGGTGTATATTCCTTGGGTTTTGGGGGTATTTGTATAGAATAAATAGAGGGTTCTTCACAGAGCTTTGATTAAAAACAAAGATGAGGTTGGCATTACTTTGAGAACTGCTGAGCAACAGGCTTAACTAAAACTACTTAAACTGAGGGAGGTCTCAAAATGTTGAGGAGTGAGAGGGATTGCTGATGAACAGAGAGTCTCTGGGGCTATCTCCCTCCCCCAAAGTAATCCTGTTAATAATCCTCTTGAATCATGTGGAGTATTCAGGAGTGGCAGCTGTACAAACTGTTTTGGACCATGGCTTGTTTTATATGTCAGTGCATTTAAATTAGTGCTTGGTCAAAACTTCTATGTTCCAAAATTCTGTAGCTGTCATGGTATAAATACAGGTTTTTTTTCTTCCTGTCTCCGATGACCTTAAGTCTAGGATGCTGAGGTTTACCAGTAAGGATAGCAGCCTTTCCCAACCTGGTATCATCCTGGTCAAAACCACAGGTTTTCAGAGGCTTGCAAAACTCTGTTGTCTCTTGCCTGAAATAATGCCTTTGCCTAGTGGTTACTTATTTATGATTTGTCAAAAGCATGAAATTGTATTTCATTTCCTTCCACTTTCCTGTGCTTTAAGTGAGTCCTCTTACCAGGTTAGCCAAGCAGCCTGTCCCCATCTTACACCTCCTTAAAGTCCTGAAATTTTGAGTTTTACAGATACTGTACAGATAATGTGTTGTGATGTATTAAGTGTGCAATGGCACAACTGCAGTCCCCATGTTTTTCCTTTAAAAGTGCTTCTTTGTCGTGGAACAGTCATCTAAACGTGGGGTAGCCTCTGAGTCTGAGAGTTTGTGGTTTTATTTTGAGATACGTCACATGAGCTCACACTTGGTTAACTTAAATACATCTGCCCAGTACTTTGAGATATAAAAGGTCAGTGAGGTTCACTCTGATTTTCTTCTTGACTTGGTTAAATACATAACTGCAGCTTAAGGGCATCAATCTTAAATAGAAACTTGGTGAAATGAGATGCCAAGAGTGGATCTGCATAGTGGTGGTTCTGCTTTATGGGAGCTCGTAGGATCCCAGCAGGGCCAGTCCAAACTCAGGATTTTTGTTTAACAGGAAACTTTGCACACTTTAAATTTAGTTTCTGTTCCAGTTCGAAACAAAACCTCACCTTTACTTAAAACAAGTCTTTCAAAGCTTTTAGATATGGGAAATAAGATTTTACATTAAAGGCTGATGTGTTCCTGAAGGATTTCCAAGTGTAGAATTTTCCTTTATGGCTTTTCTTTTGTGTATGTTTTTTTTGTGTTACATTGAAAAGAGGCCCAACATGCCACAAAATAATCTTTTAAGAAAGCAGGAGACCATAAAACAAAATTCTAAGTTTAATGTGGAAATGAATAATTCTTTTTATGACCCCAAAGATTTCCATGAATAAGGGTTACTTGCAAGTATTTGTCTCACTAGAATTAGGAAAACTGTGATAGGTTGACTCCATCAGCATCTTCAACCAAAAACCATGAAAAAAAGCTGTCTGCCTAGCCCTTGAATTGCAGTCTGTGCCATGCTGCCATGTTTCAGCGGGGATCAGCCTCAATGCGAGGAAGGGCTCCTGAGTGAAAGAGGAATGTGATATTAAGAATGTCAATATTTCACTTTCTAAATTGAAATTCTTGCTAGTGTTGAGATAATCCATATGTCTTAATCAACTCCTGGTGTTTGAGTGGGAGGAAGCTAACACAGTAACTAGTTGAGGAGGAGGAGCAGTTAGTCAAAATAACTGCTTTTCTCCCTGAGGACTTTTGGGTTCTGGAAATATTTAACAGATGAAATAGCAAGAGCAGCTGTCCTAAGGGAACTATCAGAGAGGCGTTTGACATTGCGAATCATATAGATTGCTAAATGAATGTTTTGTCTGCAGAGGGCCTGAGGTGTGATAGTGCAGGAGCGGAGTTGGGGGATTTGTCTGGCTGCTGTGATCTCAAACAGCAGTGTGGCAATGGCAGCTCCAGTGGTGCGGGCTGTGCCTGCTCACCCAGCGCTCTGGAGAGGGCTTTTGGGGACAGGTATCTGTTGGGGCCCCCGCTGCCTTGCCTCTTGAAATTATCCCCAGGTGCGAGTCTCCAGATCCGGGAGCGAGGGATGCTGTCTGCAGTCCAAGGTGTTTGTGCCTCTGGGGGGTTTTGCTGCCCATCACTGCGGTAGCAGTAGGGGTAAGCGAGGCACCCCATGCCTGTCTGCTGTCCAGCCCTTGCCATCCCATCAGGGCCAGATCTGGGTGGAAATTCAGATGGCTCCCCAACAGATACGGCGGGCAGGAGGTGCCCCCCACGGCAGCCCATTGCCTTCTCCTAGGGAGAGAGCACCCATGTGTCCCCAGCTCCATGTGGCACAGGGTCACTGGTTGCTGCTCTCCTGGAGTAGCTCTGCTGCCGGAGATTTCCCTGCCCACCTGGGGATGGCCTGCTGCCTCAGAATTAATAATTTAACTGATTATGAAGGCACGTTGGCAGATACCGTAGTACCTGTCAAATCTAACTGCCTGTAAATTTAATTAGTGTGCAAAAACTGGCTTTGGAGTATACCAAAACTTAATTAGTCAGCATCTTAAGGTTGTTAGCGTACTCTCCAGGGTAATAATATCCAAAAAAGGGTACGTGAAGGCTGTGATAAAATAATTAAAAGTATAAGATCCTCATGGCATGTTTTCTTTAGTACTCATCTCTGCTGTGTATGAATCAGGATGCAGGAATAAGAACAGCAGCAGCTTGGAGCTGAGCTCTGATAGTGGGTTTCTTCTCTCAGTAGTGGAGGAACAATTAATTAGCAAGTGCGGTGGCTCAGGTCAGCTCAGTCCTATACAGAGGATTGAGCCCATCTTTGGGAGCATCCTGTGTGTTTTGCCATGATGCATCTACCTGCTGGTGGGGAAAACCCCACTCTTTACAAAAGTATGGACTAGTAATTAAGAATTTGAAATAGAATAGACTATTTCAGGTGCAAGGGACCTATCATGATCACGTAGTCCAACTGCCTGACCAATTCAGGGCTGACCAAGTTACAGCATGTTATTAAGGGCATTGTCCAAATGCCTCTTAAACACTGACAGGCTTGGGGCATCGACCACCTCTCTAGGAAGCCTGTTCCAGTGTTTGACCGCCCTCTCGGTAAAGAAATGCTTCCTAATGTCCAGTCTAACCCCCCCTGGTGCAGCTTTGAACCATTTCCACGCATCCTGTCATTGCATGCTAGAGAGAAGACTTGGGGACTGTGGAGTGGCTGGGGGGTTTGTAACTGGGCCGATGGGGAAGTCTGTCATGAATGTATTAAGTCTTTCAAATAAGGTAATTTGGGAGAGAAATCAGAAATTCTTCAGGAGTATTATGAGCAGTCTGAGCGGTGATGACTTGTCCTAGGCTTGTCTCCATCAGAATGAAGCACTTCAGGTGTCAGAGTTGCTTGTGGGTTACCGCAGTGGCTTTGCAGCAAAGGCTGATGGCTTCCTACCCGGCAAGGAAAGCTGGTTTAATGTTTGTCTGCATAGTCCTGCCACACGGTGCTTACATGGAGAGAAGGATGCGTGACTTGTAGCCAGTGTTACTACTGACAGGTTTTTTACACTGTGATGGGATGGCATAGTGTAGCAGTGACTCACTGCAGGTTGTTTGAAAGGAAGGGAATGGGATTTAGTAACACTGATTGTGCCCCATCTGTCACACCCCCAGAGATGTACACACTTTTCTTCCTGATGTTCTGCTTCAGCCCTAAGCTGCTGCAAAATATTTATCCCAATGACCTGTATTTTTGTGGGAATAGCCTCTCCTATGAATGGAGCGTGGACTAAAATGAAAGCAACAAAAATTTCTTAGAGCAGCCCTGGGCCTGACTGCAGTTTGTTGCTAGATGCTTGCCCTCTGAGTGCTCCTTGTCTCTCATTATCCCCATGCATCATGGGGAAAGAAGGAAACAATGAACTTTCTGATCCCTGAAAGAATATGTAAAAGTCAACTGTGACTAAGAAATGTCTGGAGGCTGAAGTCACTTATCCACTTACATTCAAAAATGAAGAAATCAATAAAACATACTTTGGCTTCTCGTTATCTTCCCCAGAGGATGGTTTATAATCCCATTCCCTCTCCCATCTACAGCAAGAGAGTGAGTTTGGTTCCTGTGCCCTGCAAACCTGATGGAGGAGGTATTCTGGAGGCACCTGAAACTTCCAGCTGCCAGTGCCAAATGCAGGTGCTGCAGCCTCCCTAAATACTTGTGCCATGGGTCTCACCTGGCCAGCCGGGTGGTCCTGCCTCCCTCCCAGACAGTGCAGAACCAGTGTGGTTCGATGGATGATCTGCTCTGGTACTGGGAGAGGGAAAACACATTGCCCATCAGTACCGGACTGCCTCGCTGGACTGGTGTCTCCAGCATTGCCTGGACAGCCTGTTTCACAGCATGGGACTAGTAGACTTATGCCTTGGGAAGGCGCCTGGTCCATAGCAAAGAGCCTCTCCAGGGCTGGTGTTTCATGGAGCAGGACCGTGTTTCACAGTGTAATGAACAGCCCAGTGCAACCTTGTAGAGTTTTCCTCTAAATTTTGTATTATCACTGAGCAGCATACCCACGTGAGCTGGGGTTTGGCATTTGGGGAGCTGGCATAGGGAAAAAAAGAGGAAGGGAAGAAAGGCTGGGTGCTGTGTGTGCGCGTGCATATGCGCAAACATCTTTTCTCCTGGATTTAATATGCATCTCTTGAGTTTCGCTTTAGTTTCTAGTGAACCTGAAAGATCAAAGCACAATTTATCTGCAAAGGCTCTGTATCACATACACAAGGTTGACTCACAACTCATGCTGGACCTGCTGAAAAGATACAAAGATCTGTTGACAATCCTCTGCAGAATTGGGAGCTTGTAGAGGTACTGGGCCAGAATTGTGCTTAGCTCTGGGATTTTGCTGTGCTATCTTATGTAACATCCAGCAAAAGTCCAGCTGCCTTAAAGTCTATGGAAATTTGAGATTGACTTTGGTAAAACCAGTATTTTATGTGGGTTTTCATCACAGGCCTGTGACAAAGTAAAGAATGACTGACAGGATTCAGTAAACTACCAGATTTCTGACAGACAGCCTGCATACCTCTGAGTGGGCTTAATTTAATAAACTGAGGGATGCCATGTAATCTAACTGCTTATTATGTTAAGAGGCAGCAGATAATCTAATGATCCACGGGTGGCTATTTTGATTTTACTGCGTGAAGTTAAATACATGCTTAACTCTACCAAACCGAGCAGTGTTTCTTTCAGTGCTAGAATTGGTACAGAGCAGTAGATGTCACTTCACCGGTTATGGGCATTTAGTTTTTTTGCCTGACCGCGCATGACATAGGACGACTGGTCTTGAGCCATCACATTAGCTGTGAGCCCTTCCTGGAGGTGGTGGGACCTGGGGTTTGTCTGGTAGCCCCCTCCCCACATGCAGAAGTGGGGGCTGGCAGTGCTGGGGTGCTGGCAGGAGTCCTCCCAGCTCTTGGCTGCCTGGCAGGGTGCTGCGGGTGCCTGTCAGGATGGGGCAGCCTCAGGCTTCCAGGGATCTTCATTTTTGTGACCCTGGTTTAGCAAAAGTGATGGTGAGGATGTGCTCAGGTTTCTTACTGAGAATGAGCAAATGTGATTTTTATTTTTTATTAAGAACACCTGGTAATTTCCTGCCTTCATTTGCATGTATAGGTGCTCTGATCAGCTGGAGAAGCGCACGTGTAATTTGTTATTTATTTTTGTGGAATGCTTATGTATATAAAAAAGTACCTATTCACAGCCTGTAATCAGGCTGTAATCATGGCCTGTAATCACAATCAATAAATTAAGAGTAATTAATAAATTAACATCAATGAAATATGATTTTTCTTTTGATTGTATGTCTGTTTATTGATTTTGGTGCCTGGAAATGCCAGCCTCATCATTGGGGGTATCTTTAAAGGAGCAAGCTGAATTTTAATGGTATTTGTGTCTGGCACTTGAGAACACTCCTCTTCTGGTGTGTGCCCTGCTCCCCTTTCTGGCAGTGTTAATGTTATTGATATTAACGGTTTCCAATCTTTTAATTGTTTTGGTTCTATTCAATCTAACTGTAATAATTTAATTTTTTTGTTTAAAATTTCACTCATGCTTACCATATGGTGAGTATCATTTATACATAAAAGCTACTTGCTGTTTTACCTTTGGAAATCGTTAGGGCCTTCACAGTAAGAGCTTCCTAACCATCTGCTAACCTCTCAAACCTCATGTTAATGTAGACATCTGCAGTTGTGACTCCAGGGTTATTAAACAGCGAAGTCCAGTCGAATGCCCTTGTGCCTGGCTTTCCAAAAATCAGCACTGCAGAAAGCGATCACTTTAGTCGCAACAAAAGCCATGAAATTTGCACATGCGGTGGGCAGACACGTGCCCCTCCACGCACCCTCCTGTAGGTCCTGCTGTGCAGACAGAACAAGTGGATTTGGCTGAGGGGACACAGCCATCCCAATTAGCTATGAGTGCAGATTGATGTCCTGTAATCCTTTAATGCTAGAGAGGCTCCAGCATTAGACCCCGTGCTAATCCATTTTCAGAATGTGCATCGTGCACAAAGAAGATTATGCCATTTTAAAATGAGCTAATTGTTTGTAGTTCATCAGAGTATCCTTCAAATTACAGAAGAAAATGCTGTAGGTTGAAATCGTGGTCGCGATTAAGTCAGCAGCAAAACTCTCCCTGGCTTCTGTAGTGCAAGGTTGGAGAGCTGGAGCATGCTTACCTTGTAACATCTCTGGCTGCCTCAGCATACTTCGTATTCTGGTGTTTGGGGCATTTTGGTTTTCATTTTGCTTTTTTCTGTCAAATTTTTGTATGCAAATGTTTGTCAATGAGGAGGAAGAGGTGGCTCCTGGTAACCTCCGATCATGCAGTAGCTGAAAACAATGGAGCTAATTACAAAATGTAAATGTCTTATGTTTCCAGTGTTTAGAGACTTGACACTCTTCATCTGAGTGCTGTGTAAATTGCCGGTGAAGACAAACGGATAATTTGAAAGCCATACCCTTATTAAAAAAAGACAAGGAAAAGCAAATTTCATTGTGTGGTTAATAAATGTCCTTTTAATGATTTTTTTAAAAATAAATATTACTTACTAGATCTGCTAAAGTTGTTTATATATATTTTTGGCATTGTATTCAACCACAATAATGAAAATTAGACTAAATGCATTCGTGTGAATACTGGTCTGTTTTCCCTAAAGCAGAATGCTTTTAAACATGTGCAATAATTTTGCTATTGAATAGCAGTGTGATGATCAGTAAAAATGTTTTATCTTGGTAAATGATACAGGTAATATGTTGGTCTAAAACTGATCCTAATCCACATTAGTCCTTTTCAATAACGCAGCAAGAAAACTATTCTAAAATGTAGTAAAGATTAATGGATTAAGTATAGCATTTAAATGGTGGGATTTCTCATAAAAGTTATCTGTTGTTAATGGCCCAGCAGCATGTAATAAATCTTGATGAGCTGGTAAGAATTTGGGGGAAGAAACTGTAACCTGGGGTGGCAGGTACAGAGACAATGGTTCTCTGTTGTGTTTCCCCAGGCTGTCCACAGCCCATGGGCAGGGTGGAGCGTCTGACGTGCAGAAAAATAAATATGTTTGTGTTATTCGGTGGTGGTGATGTAGAGCTGTTTGTTTTGGTTTTTTTTTTTTTTAATTAAATATCCAGTCACATGGATTTGATATCTGAAAGATTATTTTCTGTGATGAAAGTGAGAAAAGTTGTTCACTCTGTGGCAGGTGGATAAGACAGTCACTGTGTGCAGATGGACAAATGACCAATTTAGGTTACCAATGTGTCTGTTTTTTCAAGTCTACGGAGAGTAAAAAGTGCATGCATTCTCTGAAAAGAGATCAGTGAAGTATCTAAAATGCTTTTTCTTTTTTTTTTTTTTTAATTTTTGACCAAATTCCATAAATGTTTTGATGTAAAGTATTTGGGTTTTAGTTACCTCAATGTATGGGTTTTTTAGGAAATTGGTGGTGATGTTTGTGTTTCTTGGGAGGATGTGGGTAGGAGGGTGGTGGCAGATGGGAAAGTCAGGAGAGGGTAATGATATACTTTTTAAAGGAAATGTAAATAGAAATGTAATTAAAAAATAAAAATGAAAAAAAACCCAGTGTTTCTGGAAGGATCCGTTGAAGCAGGATGGCTGTGCTGTTGAGACAAGGGTTGAGGTGCAGTTTTGGCTTCCATTGCGGGTCCAGAGCCTTCCTTGCTGGAGAGGAATGAGTTTTGATTTCAGCCTGGCAGAAGCACGGATGTGAGCTATTTGTGCTTTTCTTCAGCCTGGTGTAACTCCCTCAGCCTGGCTGTGGCTAAGCGGTTCGTTAAGGAGTGTAATTGACCTTGAAATGTGCTGTGAGTGCAGAGGACAAACTCTCACACTTTGGGGAACTTGTTTATTGCCAGTTGCTGCTTGTTCCTAAGCTTTAATTTAAGTCCTTTCAAATTCCTCTTTTCAAAATCCCATAAACAAATTCATGTGGAACAAGGAGGAATGGCAATTAAGGAGTTACGGTGGTGGGTGCTTGCCTGCGGGGAGGGGTACAGAGGAGGAGGGAGCCCCGTGAGCAGGGATGTCTGCAGCGCTTTGCTCCTATAGGAGGCCCCATGGACCCAGTGCTGCTGCAGGTGACTGGGTCTGCAGGAACCTCCTTTCCTTTCATGGAAAGGAGATACTAGTAGTGGAGCTGAATAGAAAGTGTACTTGCATGTTAATTTTGCTGTAGTTATTTTACTTAAGCATCTCTCTTGCTGATTGGAACTCGAAATAGGGTGCAGCCACTCTGCCTCGCTCTTTGTGCTGCATAATAGGAGAGGAGCAGAGCATGATTCCGAGGTGGCAGCACGCTTGTAAAATTTTTGTGAGTTTGAAGATGAGATCGGTGCACAATGTTCTGTTACGTGGTGAGGCAGATGTTAAAATGATCTGCATATGATATATTACCCATCTCCGTTCAAGCCTTTGTTGCTTCTGCTGCAGCTGTTCAGGTGTGTTCCTTTAGCTCCTGTGATGAGGAAAGATAGATTTCCCTAAGGCTGTGAGGTGGCCGGGCATGATAGCTGGGGGTGGGATGGGTGAGTGGAGTGCCTTGTCCCCTCCAGGGGCTCCTCAGGTGCTTCCTCAGCCTCTGGCTGTTGCTGTGTGGAGGGGTGGATGCTGGAAGTGATCAAGCTTTCTGTTCAAGTTTAGGTCTGAAATCACTTAGCAAAAATTTTTAACTGCTAGTGTCCATTATTACTTTTTCACTGTTGTCCTCAGTGCTGTTTGAGCTGGGGCTGTACCCATCAGCTGCTCTGAAGTCTGTGCTGGCTGAAGGGTGAGGGTATGGACAGGAGCACACATGAGGGAGTAGATGGATTATAAGTCATCCAGACACTGTTGCCTGCTTGAGGATGACATTTTCAAGTGGTTGTGTCTTTTACATTTTGCTTTAAAAAAATTGCATTGTCTCCACCAGCAGACTTGTTTCTGGACTAGATCCTGCCAATTGTACTAAGAAGTCATGCCAGTTTGTGCATATTTATTTAATTGTAGAGTCTATTTTGAAATGGTGTAATACAATTTCAGCAGTGGAAAGTGTGTGCGTTGTCTTGTTACTTCCAGAGTAAACTGCTTAATATTACCTACCACTGTGTAATGTGACTGCTGGCAGATTAATTAAATGAACCGTTTTTCTGCCTGAGGTTCAGCTCCTCTCGTTGCAGCTACTTACCTTAGAAGAAAAGATGTGGTGCTTGTTGCACAGTCAGAAAATTCAGGTATAGAGAAGCAAAGAGACTTGTCCATTTCCATACTGGAGGAGGGATTTCGATCATAGTCTATCAAGTCTCAATTGACTTATAAGGTTTAGGTAAGGAGTTCTGTGGAAGCCCCTGCTGGGTCCATCCTGTGGTAGAAACCTCAATTTAATCTTTCTGCAGAAGGTAACACTGGCATTTTGGATGTGGCAGATCCTGTTCAGGCTTTGACCACGAGGCCAGAGAGACCTGCACCTGGTAGCCCTACTGGGTGGTAAATATTCTTGTTCCCAGGGTTCCCTGGAGTCTGCCCGAGTGCACCTTTGTGCACAGTTGCTCATTTTTCATTAGGCAGTGATTTGATTAGATAAAAATAAAAGTTGCTTGAGCATTCAGTTTTGCAGTGATGCATAACAAATTTATGCAGATTCGAATAGGACTAATCTGCATGCAAAATATAAAAATGTGATTACTAACCCGTATGCACCTGTACTGAAGTTTAATCGGGTACAAATAAGAACAGGAAGAAAGAAGCTTAACAAAATGCACAGCCTTGAATTTGGGTATGAATTAATGCAAAGAGATCCTTATAGTGTTAATGATGCATCAGGTGTTTCCGGAGTAAATTAAATCTTTCAGTAATTTAAGAACACTGTTATTCTTTAATTAACTTTGACTTTATTAAAAAAGATAATCCTACTTTCTGCAGGCTTTTCTCTGTTGACATCCTTTAGCTATCCTGTTCTAATGGCATTCAGTTCATGTCCAGGATCACCCTGAAAACACAGATTCTGATCATGCGTGAATCAGTTTACAATGAATGTAGTTTCCTTCACATAAAGGAAACTTTATCAACGATAATAGTGCACTGGGAGGTCAGGACTTCGAGTCAGGAGAGCTTTAAAGAACATGTTATTACTCATTTTCATAATAATTTTGGTGTTCAGTGATTCGTTCCTCTAACCCTGCAGCTTGTGTTCAAGTTCAGTACTAGAGCATATCACTTGGCTGTGAAGGTTTTCATGGTCCAGGGAAGTTGGATATCAGTGGGAGTGCATTTTACCTGATGTTTCTCGCTTCCAGGATGCTCTGAGAAGGCTGTTAATGTTCCGTGGTTGAGCAGAGGAGAGAGAATTCAGGTTGTAGAAATGAATGAGTAATGAGAAGAAAAGCTGAAAGTCAGTTACCATCACTTGCTTCTCATTCTTAGGGCATGTGTCTGAGGGGAGACTCCAGCCCTTGTAGTACCCATCTTCACAAAAAAAATCTGTGTCATTTTTATAATGAAGCAAGTGAATAGAAAGTATTGCTGCCTGGTACCATTACTGTACTGAAAAGCTGGCAATGCTTGAGTGAGGTTTTGTCACGCACTGAAGCGAAGTATTTCCCTCGTAAAGGGTACAGCGGTGGGAAAGTAAACCCTCCACCTGGCTGAGGAGGCCTGGGCAGCCAGCACCATGGCCAGCTTGCCTGCCTTGTGCACCCTGCGAGCAGCCTGGTCATTGGATACGCTTCCATGTAAAAGCTATCCAGAATGGGTTTCTTGAGGACCAGACTCATTCCAGTGGGAATGATACTGTGATGAGGACAGCCATTCTTGGAAAACCTACCAAGTAAACATTGCATGTTGTGACCACCCGCAGTTACAGCTGGGTCCTGTTAACCCCTTTGGGTTAAGAATGGTTCTTACTAAGAGATTTCTGACACATTTTGATGGAAAGCAAATGCAAGTAGTGGGAATGCTTTAAGTAAACCAAGCTGACATCAAATAATCAAAACCACTTAACACTGTGACACAAAGTGACAGTGTAAGTGTAAGTGACAGTGACAGTGAAAGTGTAATCCAAAGGGAAATGGTGAGGGACCTGCTTCAGCACCTGGAGGTGCACAAATCTATGGGGCCGGATGGGATCCATCCAAGGGTACTGAAGGAGCTGGCGGAAGTGCTCACAGGGCCACTTTGCATCATTTATGAGCAGTCCTGGATAACCGGGGAGGTCCCACCTGCCTGGAGGTTAGCAAATGTGACACCCATCCATAAGAAGGGCCGGAAGGAGGATCCAGGGAACTACAGGCCAGTCAGTCTGACATCGGTGCCTGGGAAGGTCATGGAGCAGATCATCCTCAGTGCCATCACACGGCACATGCAGGAGAACAGGGTGATCAGGCCCAGTCAGCATGGGTTTGTGAAAGGCAGGTCGTGCCTGTCAAACCTGATCTCCTTCTATGACAAGGTGACCCACTTAGTGGATGAGGGAAAAGCTGTGGATGTTATCTACCTGGATTTTTGCAAGGCTTTTGACACCGTTTCCCATAGCATTCTCCTGGAGAAACTGGCTGCTCATGGCCTAGACAGGTATACTCTTCGCTGGGTAAAAAACTGGCTGGATGGCCGTACCCAGAGAGTGGTGGTGAATGGAGTGAAATCCAGTTGGTGTCCAGTCACGAGTGGTGTCCCCCAGGGATCAGTGCTGGGGCCGTTTCTCTTTAATATCTTTATCAATGATCTGGATGAGGGGATCGAATGCACCCTCAGCAAGTTCGCAGACGACACTAAACTGGGAGGGCGTGTTGATCTGCTTGAGGGTAGATTGGCTCTGCAGAGGGATCTGGACAGGCTGGGCAGATGGGCTGAGGCCAATGGTATGAGGTTCAACAAGGCCAAGTGTCGGGTCCTGCACTTGGGTCACAACAACCCCATGCAGCGCTACAGACTGGGGGCAGAGTGGCTCGAAAGCTGCCCAGCGGAAAAGGACCTGGGGGTGTTGGTGGACAACCGGCTGAGTATGAGCCAGCAGTGTGCCCAGGCGGCCAAGAAGGCCAACACCATCCTGGCCTGCATCAGGAATAGTGTGGTGAGCCGGACTAGGGAAGTGATCATCCCCCTGTACTCGGCACTGGTGAGGCCTCACCTCGAGTACTGTGTTCAGTTTTGGGCACCTCACTACAAGAAGGACATTGAGGTGTTGGAGCGTGTCCAGAGAAGGGCTACTAAGCTGGTGAGGGGTCTGGAGGACAAACCTTATGAGGAACGACTGAGGGATCTGGGGTTGTTTAGCCTGGAGAAGAGGAGGCTGAGGGGAGACCTTATCACCCTCTACAACTACCTGAAAGGAGGTTTTAGAGAGATGGGGGCTGACCTCTTCTCCCTGGTGACAAGTGATAGGACAAGAGGAAACGGGTTCAAGTTATGTCAGGGCAGGTTTAGATTGGATATTAGGAAGTATTTTTTCACTGAAAGGGTTATTAAACATTGGAATAGGCTGCCCAGAGAGGTGGTGGATTCACCATCCCTGGAGGTGTTTAAGAAAAGGGTAGATGAGGTGCTTAGGGACATGGTTTAGAAGTGGGTGGGTGGTGGTTTGTTTTGGGGTGTTTTTTGGTTGTTTTTTTTTTTTTGTTGTTGTTGTTTTTTTGTTTGTGTTTTTTTTTTTCCTCTCTTCAGGGTAGGTTAACGGTTGGACTTGATGATCTTAAAGGTCCCTTCCAACCTCACTAATTCTATGATTCTATGATTCTATGACAGCATCACAGAATTTCAAAATTAAAGTTGACACTCTGTCCTGTGTATCAGTAGATACAAGAACGACCAGCACCGTGGTGTGGGTTAATCACTGAGCATCAGGATTTCCTCTGAGTGGCTGCGACACTGTGAGGCTGGTCCATAACCCCAGTGTTGTTTCAAACAGAGGGGTGGTTTTGTGTTTAAATGAGCAAGCCCTTGAAAAGGTAAACTGCTTAAAAAGTGTCTTGTACAGAAGGCTCAAAGTGGAGTGTTGTGTGGGAGGAGCGGCTAGGCTTATTTGCTGTAATAACCGCCGTGCTTGTTGAATGCTGTGTGTGCTGAGAGAGGGTTTGTGATAGGAGCCTTGCTAGGCAGAGCCTACCCCTGTTTAATAAGAATATCCCCAAATGACTGTAAGGGGAGCCTTAGGTTCAGATTCCTGTTGAAGTTACGCATCCGAGACCTCTCCATTTATACACATTTCTCAGAGGAAACAGTCCATATTATTTCCTTTAAGCAGTTACACAGGATATACGCTACTCGCAACAGCTGTTGCTTGCAAGACCCTTCATTTTGCTAATGTTACCTTTGCCAGAAAATGTTCAAAACTGAAAATAAAGTATCTGTAGTGGTGTGTTCTACTCAGCAGGAAGCTGCATTGGTGCCATGGTGAAAGGAGACAGAATAACAGAATTCTGTAGCAAATAAGGTATTAATCTTTAATGTGCAAAAAGAGGGGGCGTAGGAAGAAGGGATGGCCTGATTTGGCAATGCTCACAAGCACCTGTGAAGGCTTTGTGAGTCTTGGGGCTGTACTGAATTTCCAAGAAATATCTGCATGTTCAAGGCCCTTAAGAAAATAGTAGTCAGTGAGGGAACCACCTAACCTGTTTATACACTAGCATGCACGGTGCTGGCTTTACCAATATCATGGTAAATCTTGATTGTCAACTGACTGATCAGGCAGATGGGAAAGGGTTTTATCCTGCACTACCATCCACAAGGTCTCAGAGCTAATAGAGAGCTCAAGACAAGGATAACTTGTTCCACAAGCCGTGGAAGATCTGATAATTGCTTATCAACAAATGACTAAATGACCTGAAAGCAGACAAATGAGGATGTGCAAGCGTTGTAGGTGAATAGACTTCTGAGAGGTCAATGTTCTGGGAGTGTTTGTGGGGTCTCACGTTGCTCTGACAGCACTGGCCCTTTCAGAAGGCATTTGCTAGTGTCGGAATGCTATTTTAGAGAGGTTAATGAGCCCTTGAGGAGGTTGGAGGGTTTCTTAATAGAAAAGGAGGAGAAGGTATACTGAAAAAAAAAAACAGAAGGAAGAAGGCAGTGAGGAAAGCTTTTCTTTTTTGTAGTTATTCCGTATTTAGGTGGACTCTGTGCTCTAGTATCTGCGAACAGCCTGTGAGTATAAATGCTCTGGGAGAAGGTGGTATTTCAATACAAAATACTCTGATATTCCAGGCTCAAGTGAGCTCATGGTGTATATATAGCAAAAGATAGCTTTGGCTGTGTCACTGCCACTGGTTGGATGACGTGGCATCATCCGGCATTGCCCTAGAACATGTTCAGGCCATGGAGGTGTGATGCGTGGGTATTCAAATGCGTATTTAGAGCTTGACTTTACATTTGGGTATAGAAAAATTGAGTTTTCCATTTTGGTTTACCTAGGGTTTGGGATTGCAGGGTGGTGTGGGAGTACCCTGAGCGTTTAGGAAAGGGAATCCAATGAAGTGCTAGAAAGTCACCATAGAAACATCCGTGTGTTGAGAGTATGATAGAATTGTTTCTGTAGATACTTCCTGAGGCTTTAAAGGCTGATACTTTTCAGAAATAGTGGAGTGCGACCAATTAATTGAAATGGGGAGATTCAGAGTATTAGACACTTGGACGCCTGGGTGCGTGGAGGGATGCAGGTGCTTTTGGATCAAATCCTCTGCTGTAGTGGGCAAGCATGTCACATACTTCCCTTAATTTTATCAAGATGTATTGTGAGAGCAGTTGAATCCAGGCTCCCAGTGTTGCTGCTCCCTCAGAACCACTGGGCTCTGATGACTGGAGACCTGTTTCTCATTCCCACCCCAAAGGTACCCATGGTTACTTGGGGCTGTGTAAATAGCTTTTCTGCCTCCCTGGTGCTTTCCCTGGTGTACTTAGGAGTCAATTATTTTGCTACCTTCATCTTGTAAAATTGAATCTCAGTTTGCCTGGTCTCCTAGGTTATCCTTCTTAGCGTTCCTTTCAATGTGAATTTCTCTGTCGTGGGTGACTGGAATGGTGCAGTTCTGTGGAGCCTTCCTCCCATCAGCTTGTCATGTCCCACGGATGCATGAAGACTTGCAGTGGATATGTCCAGGGGCCAAGGATACATTTCCCTTTAGCAAAAGCTTCAAGGTGGTTTGTATTTGAGTTTCTTGTAAAATGATCATGGCGTTGGACACTGAATTGTCCTCTACAAGAGGTCAGAATAGTTATTAGTTCACATCTCCAATGCTGTGAGGGAATATTAAGCATTAATTAACCATTACATCTGTTTAAAATTCATATGCCAGTTCTTGCTTGCACAACAAATAACCTTTTGCTCGCTGGAGGTTTCTCTAGTTAAATGATACTTTGCCTCTGTCTGTCTTCATCTTATTTCAGCAGAGTGGGGAACTAAAAGAAAGAGCCCGCAGATGTCATTCGCACATGACAACTACTTTGTGTGTGCTGTTGGCAGTGCTGTGTGTGGTTGGCTCGCCAGGACATCTGGAAGCTCTGGTAGCTGCTTGGAGCGCAGATGAGGAGCTCAAAGCTTTCGGGAGTTCTTTGCTGTGCCGCAGTCTGACTGAGCAATGGGCCTTCCTGAGGCTTCTGCTTTCGCTTATTATAGTGTTGCAGGTAGAAATGAAATGGAGTAGTATGGCAGTAACCATTGATTGGCCTTTCTGTTAGATAATCTGTGGAGACAAAGAAGCGTTGTACCCGATTCATAAGCCACATTTGATCAGTGTTGTTTTTTTAATCTCTGACTGTATGTATTTGTAACAGCACACTTCTGGAGTTCTGTTGACAGAAATGGGTCATCAGGTTCCTGCTTTCTATCCAGAATTCTTGAGCACTCGGAAAAACCTTTTTGGAAACCATAGGATAGTCCTCAGGTGAGCTGGTGAGCAAGTATTACTTGGACCAGTCCTAACAGAAGGTAATCCAGCTTGTTCTTAAAACTAATGAATTTGTTCCTAATTTTTTTTAGATGACCTGTACTGCTCTGATGTTTCAGTGTCCTTGCAGAGGGATTTCTGATGTTGAATGTCAGTCATGTGTGCTGCAAAATAATGTGGTGAAGATGAGGTTGACTGCTTGGTTTTAGGTCTGCTTTCTGGCACTGCAGTATTTTATGTTTTAAGTGTTCATTTTTCCTTTTGAAAATGGGACAAAAGTGAGGCCATGTGTATAAGAAATGTGCAAGTGTGCTGTCATAACAAATGGATGACCCAAACTAGACTGAAGGCTCATGGTGTTTGGTTTTTGGTATGTCTGCTAAGATGTTTCCTACTTCACACAGCTTTACAGAGAAATTAAGGAAGAATAAGAGCTGATGGGAGAAAGGACATATTATTTTCTTAACTCCTGCAATGAGTGGAAGAGTGACGATGCAGAAATGGTGGCCAGAGTCAAATTAGGAAACGGAATCAATTTGTCATGAATTTCTGTCCATATCCCATAGAGAATGATCTTAATGGTGCTATGACTCAGAACTAGTCCTTAGCAGGACACTTGACTGAGGAAACTGGAAACATCTGACTGGACAGTTGGTGAGAACTGGGCTAGAGTGGAGCCTCTGACCCTTTTTTTTTTTTTTTTTNGAGGTGTGTTAATTGCTCATCTCAGTGGCCCTATGTTTGATGGAGCTGGTCATACTCCAGGAATTTGTTATGTTATTTCACAATAAAATATTTAAGACACCATTTTCCTAAAAACTTTCTCCAATAAGCTGCTTCTTGTCTTGGACAATCACTCTAAATTATCCACCAGGCTCCCCGTTCTTTTCAGAATTAATGGCTTGACCCAGTTACACAATTCATTCCTCATTCATTTTTCTTAGTATCTTGGTTAGTCGTTTATTTCCCATCTCATTGTATATCAGAATGACCTGTCCTATATTTTTCTAGTTATTTAGCTCCCATTGGGTAATGGGCATTTGTAGAGGTTTGACTTTCAGTACCGAACAGGCATGCTCTAGTCTTTTTTGTAACTTCTCACAGGAGCTGTTTGGTATTGTGCAGGGACTGGCACTACATGATGCTGCACAGTTAGAAAAGTGAAGCAATCTTCATCAAATGCCTTGGTTTTGAGCAATCTATGAACAACGTTCTGAAATTTGCTTACAATGTTTTTTTTTCCTTCCCTGTTCCCAAATATTGCTAAATTAATAAGGTTATAACTAAATATATTTTTTTCTTAAAAAATGTCAAATTGAGAATTTTCAGCTGTAATGTCGTGTTCTCTCATTGCTAATACTCACTGTAGATTGTGTTTTTCCTCACTGGTGCTTTTCCAAACTGAAAGTGGATGGTTTTCTCTGTGCACTGTTTAATTGAATCAGGTGAAGTGAATGGCAGTGGGGTCCCACTCTGCATGCCATCCTTGTTGAGAATTTTGAAACAGCACACATGGTTCTAATACAAATTTTGTCTATGCTGTTATTTTAGTGCTATTTTTTAATATAACATTTACAAAAACATTGGCAATCAAAGAACTTGTTACCATTTGTGCTAATTTCAGGAGATGATCACAGGACTATGTAATTAGCATTGATTAAACAAGGAGCTGAATGGAGAGAGGCTACTTATGAGATGGGAGAGCAGGACATTTTCACTGCTAGACAAGGAACACTTAACAGTATGTTAATGAATCAAGACAGCTGGAGAATTCATAAAGGGCAAATCAGATGTGATTGCTTCTGTTACAAGGCAATAGGTAGGTCACTGGGCATTATGAGATACTTAGGGTGGTATCCAGTTGTACTGTGGGGAAAGTAAGAGATTTATGTAATGGAAATCCTGTTTCACAGCTCTAATAAGCTTGTTAATAACAATTCAGTGTGTCATGGCATTTAGTAAGGATTTTGGATTCCGTCATGTAGAATGAGGAGAAAGATTCAAGTGGAAAAGGAAGAAAGACTTTGCAGTGAACATTTTTTTGTACAGCAGTGTAGGCTAACATCACCTTTGGAGAGGCTTGCAGGGACTGCAATTTAAAGTCCAGCGCACAGTGCAAAGAAAGGGTGGTTCCACTTGTGTTGTCTCTGTGCCACCTGCCAGTCTGCCTTTAAAATGGGGCTACATTTGCAGAGAATTTGGTGGGGGGAATTAGGCAGGGCCAGTTTGCTTTGTCAGTACAACAAGCCGTTGCTGCATGAAATGACATGTGCTGAAAGCTTTCAGAGCTCTCATGTGAAACCCATTGTGCAAACAGCTCACAAAAGCTTGTGTTCTTCATTTCCCATTTTGCAAACAGGGCACTGTGGGCGAGAATTGATAGGTGCAGGCTGTGTTTCTCACCTTGATATTCACCCACCTGCATGAGCTAAGCAGATTGGTGCTACCACCTGGAAAAGGGGCAGAAATTTAGGGTGCTGAAATCTAGGAATGAGTTTAGTGAGTTCTGTATCCCCTTGCAGTGGAGTTCACGCTATGCAATGGTGTAGCTAACTCATTCATGCAGTAGGTTTGGATGCCAGGGGGGGTTACCATTTGGGTGAATCTATCCTGGATGTAGTGATCTTGGAACCATTTGAAGAACTCTAGTTTATCACCCAAATGAGCAGAGTACTTAGATCATGCCGTTTCCCGTCTAATCCTCTTCAGGCTTGACTGCCCATGTAGTTCCTTGGAAGGGCCGTTCAACTTCCCTACTCTGTCTTTCTCCTCAGCCTCAAAATCCCAATGTCAGGCAACCCCCAAAGTCTGTTTTCTCTTCTGTATTTGACATCAGAAGAACTTGTCCCTGAGGCTTGGTCTTTCTAATGGATGTTGCTTCCAAAAGTGACTATTTGTATATTCTACACCAGTGTGAAGGTCTTGTGACAATGTCAAATAGTAATGACCTAAGACACAACAGCATCTGTATAAATTTGCGCAAAACCCAACTGCAGAAGTTGCTTTTATTTTGCCTCTTCACTCAAAAAAGCCCATTTTGATTCATGTGCATAACCACAATTCTGTCCATTTAAATGCTGGTTCAACAATTCAGTGGTGGTTACAGTTTTTTATTTATTGGTCTGTCTGGGATATGATGCGACATCTGTGAAACGTGCATCCTGTAAGAACTGGAGAGCAGCCTGAAGCAAAACCCTGCACATCTGAACAGCTCCACAGCTTGAGAAGACGGGAGATGATGCAAGTTTTTTTGATCTAGATTTTCTGTGGCTGATTCCTTTCTCATGACTAACCCAGCTCTTTGAATCCCAACACCAATTTTAGGTGACTGGAACCCCTTTCTAGACTTGCCTACAGAGGGCAAGGGCTGTGTTTTTTGTTACAACCTGACTCAAGCGATATAGCACAGAATATGTTTGCTCTTAATCCCACATCATCTGCTCATTTGTAGACTGTACAATGTATTGATACAGGTGAGCACATATAAGCTTATTCCAGATTGCTTGTGCATAGTTGTGCTGTGTTTTCTGCCTTGGATTCAGTTAAAGGAGGAAGTCTCGGAGCTGTGGAGGTAGCACAGTTTTTGGTCCATTGCCAGTTCCAAGTAAGGTCTTTTATCTAGGAAAAGTCATGCTGGTAATAGATATTGACTGTCAGCTTCACTTTTTTTTCTTTCTTCATTTCTTCTTTCTTTATTTTTTATTCTCTCCTTCTTGAAGGAGGATGATCAGGCTAATTTGGGCTGTTCCCTAATTGCAGTAGAAGCATGGGTGGAGGTATACATTAAGGCATAAACAAATAGGAATTGCTAGATAAACATTTAATTTCTGCCTACTTACTTCAATTTTAAGTCCCAGAGGATCAACTTCCTATCATCACTGAACCTCATTATAGTTTTATCTCTGGTCTTATAATAAAATCAAAAGCATTAAGTAACTAGAGCTGTCCTAGGCTATTTATGATTGATTCAGGTAACCACTAATTGCAGTTTGCCTCCCAAATGCTGTGGAAGTTGAGTCTTTTGCTATATGTGTGGTCAGATGTCTTCTGAGATACTGCATGAAGAAAAGTTAATAGCGACCAGGGTTATTTAATATCCTAAATAAGGATACAGAGGAGGAAGTGGAAAGCAATCTGGCAATGTCTGCTATAGCTGCTGGCATGGTTTTGTTACAAATTAACTGTATCAGAGCGAATTAGAAAGGGAAAAAAGAGTTGCAAATGTTCATGTGATTTGGAAAGTGAATTTAGATTTGCTTGTATATGTGACTATTTTCATGTTTTCCATGGAACTCGTTCATGTGGTTCCAATTATTCACTTAAATCCCATATTATTATTTTCAGTTTCCTGAGTGCATGATTTATGTAACTAAGAATATTAAAGCCAAATGCGCAAATTGAAATTCACTGCGCATTGATTAAATTGGCTGTATGCATTACTTAAGTTAAATAAATTACATATGTTAAAAAATAAATGGCAAACTATGACTATAATAGTTACAATTTGCAATTCGAATGACCTATAAACCAAGAATTATTTGCTGACAAAATGTTTGAATAATATTGAATAATGAATACATTAGAGAATTTCATGATGTGTTCATCACGATTAATGAATAAGGAAAAAATACTCATCAAATATTATGTAAGTATTTGTTCAGTGGAAAATCAAATTCACAACAGGTTATTTGGAAAGTCCAGATGAACATAAAGGATGCAGGAATGGATAAGGTGTGATGAGACTTGTAAGGGGCAGTTTCAGAAGCAGGGTCATTGTCCAACATACCTTAATGGCTGTTGGATAATCTTAAGAAAGGCAAATATGAGGAACTCATGGTCACCTTTGTAGCAGTCCACTGGTGGTGTTGCACATAATACTGTTTTAAGAAGGTTGGCTTTCTGCATGTATGCATCTTCTTTTTGTGAAGAAAGAGAAAAATATAAGACTGTGGTGATGCTACATCCATGGAAGGTCAGAATGGGGTGATTAAAGCACTCACTGCTCTTTGCTCCAGAATTTGAACACAATCCAGACTGAATCTTGCCTTGATGGTGTTCCCCTCTTCTCTACAAACATGTTCGTCTTCTTCCTATGTTTATCTGTCCCAGTGTTGGCGGGGCCTGGAACTGCTTTTCTTACCAGTGGGAATGCGGCTCTTCTGGGAGGGGGAAACTTTTGGCTTGAAGCTTTTTAAAAGTGGCTGATAGCTAAGGGGCTTGGGCTCATTTTTTTCTGAAAGTTGGTCTCTGTTGAGATGTTTCAAGTTCAGGATCTGCAGTCGAAGTGAAGTATTGGAATGCCTGGGCAAACGGATAGGTCTAACTTCATAAAGCTCTTCCTTCATCGTTTGCTCTAGTCCTGTTGAAATCAAAATAGTACCCTTAAAACCTGTGGGATGTTGAGCTTTTAGTCTGATGGAAAAATTATACAACAGACAAAACCAACCAAACAAGCACAGACACCCCCCCCTCCAATCTAAGCTATTTTTTTCAAACACCAGCTTCCAAATGCCAGCAATCCATCAGTTTAGAAAACCCTTTCTAGCCTTGTACTAGAGGAACCCGTTGTGTTTTATAAACCTTGCTAACAGCTCATGTGTATAGTGATAACACTAATGAAAGGTGTAGAATTTTATTTTAATGTGTAGACAAAGCAGCTCTATAGCAAAAGATTTAACTGTAGGACATTTAAAAAAGGATACATTAAGAGATGAAGTGCTTAGAAGAATTAACAAGAGATTGTATGGGGAACTTGAAAGGTCACACCAGTAATGATTGCATTAAGGGAAAAAGGGCATGTTAGTGAGGAATGGGCAAGTATGGATGTTAAATCTTGGATGGTAAATTGTTTTATCTTGGCCTGGTAGAGAAATCTCTGTGCATTAGTGAAGATATGGTGTTTCTCATCACCTTCCATCAGTCCTCATTAATTTCTGGGCAAGATGCAAAAGGCAAGGTTAGTTCCAGTTGGTTGAGGGGTGGTGCCTTCCACATTTCTTTCCTGCTTAATGCACATTCATCTTGAAATTTATTAATTCACAGTGGGGAGACAGACAAGTATGTTATGCCATGCTAGCTGTTTTTTGGTTTGNATGTACAAACTGCTTTCCTAATATTTAAAAAATCCTTCCCTGTATGTTGTTTTTATCTTCTCCCACCTCGGGGGGCGGGGCGGGGGGATAGATTCTGGGTTGTTGCAGTCTTGGATTTTAGGTAGTGCTGCAGGATTGCCTATAGGAGCCTAGGCTTGCACAGCTGTGCAGGAACAAAAGATACCGTGGTTGCATATCCCGCTACTCTTTTCTGCACTCCTAACATCCTGTATTCTATCCCTGCCACAGCCTCTACAAAAAGCATTGTGGCAGGTCTAAAACCCGGTTTGGTTGTTGGAATAGTGCTTGGAAATATTATTGAGTTCTGAGCTTAAAGAAGATCAGAGATGTGCATATGGAGAGTACTAACTGAAATACGTAGTGCAGTACAGTATGGGTAATATTTTTATTTTCCATTTATTTCCATTATTTCCCTTAAGTAAAACTCCTGGGGGGGGTAGTGGGTTAAGTGCTCCTTTTTAAAGTTTTCTTTAGAACTGAAGTTTTGCTGACTCTGCAAACTGGGCATTTTTAAATGCTATTGCAGTCCTCTTATAGTGAGGTGAATTGTGTTCTTATCCTGTGAAGTACCACATGCCTGGCTCTATTTGTTATCTTTCACCTTCATGAAAGTGCATTTGAATAACAGAATCTGCAAATACGGCTTAGGAAGAAGAGAACAATATATGAATATGAGCAGTTCTGAAAAAGCCCTTGTAAAATAAATAGGCAGTACTATTCTTACCGTAAAGAAACCGGTGGCCTGATATTATCTGATGTTGAGCACCCTATGCATCGGTGGCAGTCAGCTCCTCTGAATTTCAAGCCATAAAGTGACTTGCCAGTCAGCAGCTGGTCTGTGATGGGACTGCCAAAGGACCTTGTTCCCACTATTATATTCAAACTGTGCTAGCCCGACAGTAATGGCGTGTTGTGAAGAATAAGCAGGCTCAACGTTTGAATTTGAAATTAATTTTATTTGTTACATTGAATTAACTATTATAATCTATAAAATGTACTGTGTAAAACACACAAAATGAAAACAAATGACCATCTGTGGCAATTTAGCATCTTTTCTGTGATCAAAAAAAATGAAAGAGGCAGCTTTATCTTGAAAAATTACCCTCGAGGTAAAACATAATCCTCCAAATCTGGCGGCCTGATAGGAAAGTGTAAACCTTTCATGTTTGTGTCCTACCCAGGGCTCCTTCTCTAATGTGGAACTGGTTTTAATGTTCTTAAGAGAAACCTATTAATTTTGATGAAACTTCTTGTATTACGGTGTAACAGAAGATGTTTGTGCTGACTATTACTAGCTGGTTGCAAAGGTAGTCTCTGTCAGAGCCTGTTGGACTCAGTGGAGAGGCCTCTCTGGTGTTTTTATTTTGCTTAGACCATATTCTGATAAGCGTTTAAAATATGGATGTGTCTGAGTTAACAGAGGACAGCAGATGCATGCTCAGGGTGACTCTCGTTCCAGGTAGTTGTAGCACTGATAGGAATCCAGAAGGCGCTCATTAGAGAGAAAACTATTGCTGTGTTATTTCTGATCATAAACCAGGTGATGGGATCCATCCTGGCAGAAAAAGATGTAGCTTATGCTTGTGCTTGTTGTACTAATGTTATAGCAAATGTTTTGCTTTATGTAACAGAGCTTCAGGTACTGCAGGTTTTAAGACGGTCTCCAGACAGATACTGAATTGCTCACCTCCAGGAAGGTGAGAGAGAAAAGTCTGGACTCTACAAGAGGTGGGTGACTTGGGTGTAAAACATCAAGACCAGATCTCCCTGCTGGCAAGGGTGCTGGGAACCGTGCTGAGGCTGAGCCAGTAAGTCCTGCCTAGATGAGCTCTGCACCTGCTCCTTGTGTGGTAGGGTCAGTTGCTGCCAGCCTCGGGACTTACTTGGCTAACTGATATAAAACCTGTTGAAACGAGCCTTTTCACTACTGACAGTGGGCTGCCTCTCATGTTTTTATATGTTCTGGAAGTGTTATAATCTTTTAAGACCTGTATCAGATTTAAGGGTAAGGGTAAAGAATGTTTGGGTCCATAGGCTTCTATAAAATACAATTTTACTTCAACGAGTCAGCTAATCTAATTTGCTTGAGACTGCTAAGTCTTCACATGGTTGGAAAGAGCAGGTAGTTCAAATCTCTGAAAGAACAAAACCCAACTTGACATGGAAGTTACAGAATTCATTGCACTGTCCAAACATGGCACAGTAGTAGTGAAAAATTGCTTTGTGTGCTGATGCTTTCTAAGCACATCTGCTCAGCAAGTGTCCCTCTGTGATGACAGATTTAAAAAAAAAATGCTTTACCTTTGGAGGATTTTCTAAGTGGGTGGAATATGCTGAGATCTACCCCCTGTGAACAAAGCGTAATGGTGCTGGCACCTTGACTGGGCTGTCGCATCCATTAGGTAGTGTGTAAGCAGAGCAGTACATGAGTCTCGGGAAACTTTAGCTAGAGAAAAACATTAACATTAATGTCAGCAGGACCAAATCTGCCCACCTATTAACTTGCCTGAACTCAGAAACACTGGTACTGGAGCTGGATTTAGCTTGAAGTCTGTGTGCATGTAGTTGTCTGCAGGAGTGGAACGTCCCTTGCTTGGTACTCCACAGCCTTGCCTCTGGCCGGGCTTGTGATGTGTGCCCAAGGGGTGCGTGTCCTGTCAGGCCAGGGCAGCTTTGCATCCCTTTCCTTCCTCCTTTGGGTGTGTTTTCGGAAACTGTGGTTGCTGGTTTGCACAGAGACTAACTTCTGTTGTGCTTGGTTCTTCATATGATTATTTCTATGTCTTCCTCCCTTTGCCAGCTCTCATAGATTTGCATTTATTCATCACCAGCAAGATCTTTTGTTTCTTTAGTATAAAAAAAATACATATAGGTATTCAAGTCATTGGAATAAATTAAAAGCAAATGGACTGCAATGCTTCTCATAAAGTACATGATTTGTTCAAAAGCAAGCTGGACACTTCATTTTCCTCATCAAAATTAACTGTATTTCTTGACTTAAAGAGCTGGCTGTAATGTTTTAAGCTCCTACTCATAATAGATCCAGCTTCTGCCTGCTTTGCTTACACTGTATTCATAGCAATTATTTCTCATTTTTTAGGAAGGCTAATAAAATACTGCTTTGAGAACATTCTTAACCTTAGAAGAGAGATCCTCTTGTTTTCTCTTCCAGTGTGGAGAGGCACCTCCTGTGCCTCTCTTGAATTGTGCTGGTTTTCACAGGTTTGCTAGATTGAGGTGTGAAAACAAGAGCGGCTCTGGGCAAAGCAGAAGGGTGCTCAGGCAGGGGCAGCCCCGGCAGCTGCTGCTCTGCTGCCTCCTTGTTGGTGCCAGAGCCCTGGAGAGCCAGGCTGGGGTCTAGGGGATGGGGCAAGGCGCATGTGGGATGGGAGAGATGGCTTGGTCCCAGCACCAGCTGTTGTTGACTGTCTCTCTGCTATCCCATCCCTGCTAGCAGGAACAGCAAGTCTGACTCCTCATGTGTCTCCCACCAGCTGGAGCAACCCAGGCTTGATCCATGGGCAGCAAAATTCAATTTTGCCTGCACGACTGGAGACCTTGAGCAGGGGTGATGTGGCAGCTGCTGCCAGTGCGGGCTGGAGAAGGAGGTGCTCTGCAAGTGCTGCTTAATTGCTACGTCTTGTGAAGCACAACCATTTTCAAAAGGGACTTCACTAGAATCTGTGCAAGACTGCAATCCTTTGTCCCTGCTTTCGTGCAAAAGTATGTTGTTCCTCCCTTTTAATTTTTCTAGACACTTTCAGGAGATGAGTTGGGCTGAATACCAGGTGGCCAAATGGAAATGAAAGTGCAGTCAGCCATTGAAGCCTGTAAAAAAGCTAGTTCTCTCTTCTGGCTCCACTTAATTGTGATTGCTCTGGGTGCCTTTGCTCTGGGAAAGTGCACATTCAGGCCATGACTCAGAGAAGTCTTTGAATGGGTTTGTGGTCTGCAGGGATGGGGCATAGCTCAGGAAGAGACAACTTTCTTTTTCCACTTGTGTATTTATTTAAAATAATAATAATTTCCTGTCCTCAGCTGCAGTGTACAATGAACTCTGGTTGAAATGCCAGCTGTATTCACTTGTATTTTCCCTCCTGTGCTGTCTCTTCAAACAAACTTTTTTCAACTGCTGATTGCATAGACAACAGACATAAGCTGATGTGCTGCCGGAGCTGCTGCCTTATTCTGATGGGTATTTTGGTGCTGTAGCCTGTTGAGTGTATGTGATAATTGGCTTCCCTTTTGGTCTTTGAGGACAGAAGATGCAATTAGCGTGTCCAGCATATTTTCTTTTACACATTCTCAAAATTACAATTCTTTCAGGAACACCGAGGAGTCATTAAATTGGGACTTGGTTCTTATATTGTAAAATACCTTTGCTTTCTGAGCATCAGAAGAAATTGCTTGCCCTAGCTGCTGCTCTGTTGGTATATTTGAATTCAGTTGTGGTGTCACAAGTGCAAGTACAAAATCCTATTGAAGTACACCAAAAACATTAAAGGTACCTCTGCAAAGCTCTTGAGACTTGGAGCTTATACCAGAGGACAGGTGTCAGCCCTCAATTTGTCTTTCAGGCAAGGCTTGAGAAGCTTGTAGGTAGATGATGGGGGATATTTACATGTTAAACTTTAGGTAGGATTTCATAGTGTACTGAAAACAACTTGCGTTGCTCTTTAAAGTTTACCAACATCTGATTTCTAACACCTTGCCACTTCTGAATAACAACACAGCCAGCCTACACTGCAATCTGGCTACCTGGATGAAGGCCGCATCCGAGGAGAAAAGAACAAAATGTGAGGGGCATACAGTTTCAGATTTGCATATGTCTGTGTATACAGGTCTACACGAATATACTGAGACAGTTTTCCCTACTAGAGATGACTGGAGACTTTCCTGGGATGCTGGAGAGCAGCTGGACAGTGGTAAGATCAAAGGCTATATGTCCTTTCCCCACACGCCCTGTATCAGTTGTCTTGTCTGCTGGCTCATGCTCATATGCAGATGTATGTTTATTCCTTGCTGGGACAGAAAACCAGTGTATTTCTTTTTGTTCCAATGAGAAATGGTAGCACACTGAAACTTCAAGATTTTGTAGGCTAAAAAATATGTCTGCTGATGAGGACTTATTAGGATATTCCAATCTTGGAATAAATGACCAGAAAAGGAGAAAGGATGGAGCAGGATAAAAAGCATTATTCCTGACTTTGCTCATCCGTGAATGCTGCTGAGGAAATATGTGACCAACTGCCAACTTCTGCAAAACAAGAGAAATGTCTTAATTTGGCTCTGTAGGATTCCTTTGCAAAAAAGTAACTTAAATGGGTAAATAATCTTTTGGCAAAATTTGCCTTGTGTAAACAATACAAACAAAAATCTGGTTTTGATTGTGAATCAGTTAACTGATTCACATTTCTATTTCACTGATTTCCTATTCCTTTAAAAAAAAAAAACAAACACAAAACCCAAAAAACAGGGCACAAAACCCAGTAAAAAAAAATCCCCAAGAGGCAAGACTTGAAAACAGTGTTCTGGTTTTGAACAGACCTGGGAGGACAGCCTCAAACCTTGCTCTTCCAGACCTTGGTCTCTTCAGTAACCTGCCTTTAAAATGCCACTGTTTACCAACAGCCACTTCAGATTTACAACAGTTATTGTCCTAATTACAGACAGAAACTGTTGTCTGAGAGATAACTGTATGGAAACTGTCAAATGCTGACATTTAATGGCAACCATGGGAGCTGGAGATATGTTGTTTTGGAGAGAGTTCTAAAAATACTCCATAAATGTAAGTTTAAGATCTGTTACTGCTATGTTTTAAAAATCTTCCCCATTACTGAATTGCATATTTCATTAGAAACTAAATATCCTTACGATAAACTAAATAAGAAAAGTAAAAATCCGCAGTAGGAATAAAATATGGCATTTGCATTCATTTGGCTGTTTCTTTAGGGTTATTACTAGCAAAGCAAATTTGGAGCAAACCCTGTTAGGTTTTCTACTCCTGTCTGTAGAGCTCAAGGCCTGGCATATAGCCGTTAATTTACCAATTTTGAAAGCATTTTTATCTAATAAAAAGAGAGGTGAGTAAGAGCCAGCACTTCATTGCAGACACAAAGGTGCAGTTTTGACGACATTATCTCAACCCCTGTGATACAGCTTCGACATTCAGTGGAGAGGAACAGGCATGCAGAGCTCGGCTCACTGGGCATCACTGTGAGCCTGCTCTGCCGTGCCAGGGAGAGGGGTGGCTGGAGAGCTTCAGTGGGGCAGTGCTGGCTGGAAGGTTTACATGTACAACTGCTGGCTAGGCTAATGAGAGCCAATGCTTAGAGCATCAGATGTGTTATTGAGAAAGATGGGATGGGGTGAGTGATGAAGGGAGGAGGAGCCTTTGCCTGCTGCTTAGCGATGCCTGACAGACAGAAGTCAGTCACAGTTGGAAGTGGTTCATCTCTAGGTGCCCATGAGGGCTAAGATCTGCCAGCAGTTAGCTAAGATGGGACTAAGTGGGCTCAGGGGACTGTGGATTGCCTCTGAGGGATGCCAGAGTTACCGGGAGGGCTTTGCATTGCACAGGTCGCAGCAAGCAGAGCCTGTGCAAATCCCGGAGAAGTGACATGGTCAGACCCAGGAGGAGGAGGATGGTGATGCTCTGTATAGGCTGCCTATTTGGACACCATCTCTCCTTGTTGCTTCTATTTCAGTTAGTTTGGCTTGGAAATGGGATTTTAAGCAAGGGAGGCGCTGAGTGTCAAACTGTGCCATGGAGGTATGTGGTGGTATGAGCGTGGGAGTCTGGGATTGCCTTGATCCAAGAGGGGAGAGGATGGATCCCATTAGGTGTCAGAGCCAAGGTTGGAGAGCATGTTGGAGAGCAGCAAGTATTCTGTCTTAGGTGGTAGCTGGGAGAATCTTCCTCTGTCGTGGAAGATGTTGAGATGGTCAGGAAGGAGAACACTCCTTCACTTGGGGAGAGCAATGTTTTTAAATCGAAGAGATCGGATATGGTAGGACAAATTGTGTCAGAAGAGGAACTGGGGCTGCTGTTGTGCCCTGGGTTTTATGACTGATCTCAGCTTCGTATAGGTCAGATGCCGGGGGAGAGTCTCACCCCCGCTGGGCGCCCTGTGGGTTGTGTTTTTCAGCTGGTCCATGGTCAGTCTACTCTGGTGGTGTAGATGCAACACGCGTTTTTCACCTGTGACAAAGAGCATGCATATCCATGCTGGACCATTTATAAGAGGAGGTAACTTTTGTGTATTTTTTAACCTTCCGGGGGCAGTGGAGTTGTCTAATAACCGTTCACAAAGTGTATGCAGGTGCTTGGTGTTTGATGGCCACACTCAAGTGTTAGTGCTTTTGAATAATTTCTTCTTGTCTTAAAGGATTGTTGAACCATAGGTCATGCAAAGGAGAGGATTGTGTTCTGCCATTTGTAACATCAGTGTTATTGTTCTGAACTGTGCTTCCCTTCCTTGCAAAGTGGTTATCGTGGTATCTTCTTCCCATATTTCAGCTACAAAAAAAGGATCGCCCCTCAGTTTAGTTGGCAGAGGATCAGAGCTGTAGCTGAAGGGCTGGAGAGGGAAAGGTGGTTTGGGGAAACCAACTTCGTCATGAAAAGCATGGCAGTGACTGTCTGCTGGTGCCAGTCTAGCAAATGCTCAAGATGCATAAAATAGGTTAAGGATGAGAGGCAGATAAAGGCATCTTGAAATCTCCCTTCAAAATTTGCCAGCTCTTAGCATGGTGGGATTAGCATACCAGTTCTTTCCTAATAGAAAAGGATTGGGATTATTTAGCTTTCATCAAGATTATGGCGTTGTTTAGACTTTTTTATGCCTTAAAAAAAAAACTAGCTGTGTGGGTTGGAATAGCTCTGAAATGCAGCCAACTGGCAGGCCGTAAGCTAACTTAAAGCAATAATTTTATAAAGCTAAAATAATAGAAATCCTGGGAAAAGCAGTGTTTTGCATGTACATCTTGAGATCTGTGGAGTGTGTGTGTGCGTGTGCTCATGCTTGTGCTGGGGGAGGTATTTGTCAGAGTACACCTGCCTGTTTTCTAAATTAGCTAACCGAGGGCTTGGTTTCCAGCGAGATCTGTCTGTCCATCCGGCAGGCCCCATGGTTGCCAATTACTACCTCCG
This sequence comes from Anarhynchus alexandrinus, assembly GCA_008711295.1. NCBI lineage: Eukaryota > Metazoa > Chordata > Aves > Charadriiformes > Charadriidae > Anarhynchus > Anarhynchus alexandrinus. The sequence goes on from VUYV01000267.1 coordinate 71,817, forward strand.
CGAATGGCTGGCAGTGCTGTGCTGTTGCTGACACCTCGGCAATCATTGTTTTTTGTGGCTTTTTCAGCCAGTATCGAGGCATGCCAGGGTCGGTGCCCTGTCGTCAGAGGTTGGCCTGACCAGTTGAGCATGAGTCAGCTTCTGCCTCAGTTCCAGCGTTGTGCAGACGGTCAGTCTGCCGGTGAGGGCCTGGTGCTCCCTTCTTCCCTGGCTGATCCCTTCCTCTTGTTGACACCCTTGGCATTTTCCTCTACCATTTCAAACATTGTTTGATAACATCTTACCTTGTTTATGCTTGAGATGCATCTGAAGATCCTGCCACTTACATATATTCCATAAATTTTCTTGTTCTGACGAGAGCGTGACCTTTTAAGATGCAGATCATTCTTGCCTTTATTGCAAAGCATCTTTTTCTTTCTTTTCTCCAGTGTTTCTGAAGTTTTCTATTTGTACTGATGACTTCACATCCAAACAGGTCAATACTTTGCTGATTTGTTCTGATATTTGTATTTAGTAGGAACCATCTTTCCCTAGAAAAGAGGTGTGGGGGGAGGAAATCCTACTCTTCTTCAGAGGAGTCTTGGCAGGTGTAATCACAGGATTTGTGATTCATGTCCAATACATGTGAGAAGAGCTGACATCTTAGGGCAAGTTGCAGATATTAAGGGGCTAAGTAAAATGTCCACTTGATATTTGTGGGTTTCTCTCTGCTTGATCAGAAGTGAAGTTGTTAATTCAGTTGATCATACCTTTAGTCCCTTTTTGCACTACAGTTGCTGGGTTAAATGCTGTCTTAATCAGATCAAATCTCTACCTTTTACTTCTGCAAGGCACCACAAAAGTTAGACCTGTAACATTAGTCTGTTTTAATGAACCTGCAGCTAATGCTGAATAGGACAGGACTGCTAAAGGAGCTTTAAAAATTGAGGTAGTAATTATATGCAGTCACATCATATTTAATGATGTAACCTGGCCGTAGGTTTTTGTATGTGGAGGGTTTTGAGGTCTGGATTACTGGTGCTCTGAAATTTTAGCCTCTTCCTTTATTGGCATGTTGTATTTTCTGTCTAGTTTCTTCTCTTCTTTTGACTTTCTCAGCATGTCCATGCTGGATATTTTTTGCCTGAGTTTGGAAGGAGCTGCAGGACTGGGTCTGGTTCTGTGTTACCATGCTTTGTGCTGGAGTTAGTATCTTCATTTCTGTTTCTCTGACTTGTCTGAGCTTAGAAATCATCAATACCATAAGGAGGTAACCGAGGGAAGGGTTCTGGAGTCCATCTGCATTGCTGAAATTCACATCCCCATGGGGCTCATTTCTTAGCAATGTAAAACTTGCCTAAATAGTAACAGGAGTTTTGCCTGCATTTAATATTGCAGGATCTGGCCCTAAACATCAGCTGCAGAGGTAGCACAAGGTCGAAGAGGAGGGGAAACCTTTTGATGTTGTGGAAATACACAGCAGCTGCTCAAATGCGGGGGCCTGTTACTTTTTGGAGGCTTCAGCTTTGGGGGAAGGCCAGCTATTTTGTCAGAGGAAATGGAGTGAGCACCCCTGATGAGGTGGTGACTCCGGAGCGGGTTAAGAGGGCTAAAGGAGAGGGGATGTGCAGAACAGTCTTGGAGGCTTTTCCAGAGAGAAAAGGTGTAAAGCCCCAAATCCTGCTCCCAGGATGTTTTTGTAGACTCACTGAAGCAAAAGACAACCTTGAAAAATTTAGGATTCAGGCAGTTACTGCATCTCATCCAGCAGGAGCTGCAGCATGTCGCAATTCACAGATGCAGGGCTGGGCACTGCAAAAACCCTCTGTACAGTGAGTGCATGGTCTTTGCTGGCGTGCCAGCGGCAGGAGCTGTTCCCTGCATATACCAGTGCCACTGTCAAGGCAATGGTCTTGTGTGCCAGAGTAGGGCCAAGCACCGGCTGAGAGTGTTAATTACACATTAGAATTTTAAAACAAATTGTTTATAGCGTGCTTTTAAAGAAGGAACAGGTAATACATACTGATGCCTTTTTAATGTAAAGCTTAAGGTAGTCTGTGGTATGACCAGTTTTTATTTTATTTTGGTTTAATTATTTTTTTTTAAAAAACTTTAATGCTGTCAGATGATGCATTATCCATACCTAGATGCCTACTGTTCACTGTGCAGCTTATCTCCACTATGACAGCTCTGTAACTTCAATGTCAGATACACTGCTCTTGAGTCAGAGTAGATTTACAGATTCTATTATACTTCTATTGAACAGCTCTTAATCTGGGCAGGGGAAAACATGCTGCAACCAGCACGTTTTATCCCTTGCCTTTAGTGTTAGAACCCTTTATGGCAGGGCTGGACATTGTGTTACAAATAGTCCAACACCAGCTCAGTCTCTAACACTAAAAACCCACATAACCCTGTAAATGCTGGAGGTAGTGGTTTCTGTCGCTCCCAAGCGTACCTCAGTCTGGCTGAAAACTAGCACTGGCATTAATTGAAGGTCTTTGTCTCTGTAACCTGGGTATAGTACACAGGTCAATGTTGCTTTCTGCTCTTGTGCTGCATTCCTGTATTACAACCTTCATGTAAAACAAGACAGTCGAGTCTGAATATAAAAGCTGTCTTCAGCCCCTTATTGTTTTGGCAGCTTTATTTTTGACATCACAGTTTCTTTAATAATTGAAGATTATATGCGTGAAGAAATGTAACTGCTCTGTGCATGAAAAATGACATTTGTTTTGCTTGTATGATTTTGCAAACAGAGTTACTGCATTATTTAGCCTCTTTTGAGAAGCACAACACATGATGCTGCCCTTGACCTGTAAGGAATAGCAATGGCAGTGCTCTGTGTATGTAGCACCTTGTTATAATTAGCAGTGTTTCTTTCCTTTTTTAGTTGTAAGCAGTATAATATAAATTAGCAGTAGGTAGGTAGAAGCATACCAAATACTTGAGGAATGCTATGNGAGATTCACACTCCTTACTACCTTTTTTTTTCAATTGATTCCTGCTGTTAGTGCTTTGAATGCCATTGACTCAACACTGTGGTTATTCCTATAGCTCAGCAGTTCCACCTTGTTTCAGCTGCTGAAGTCTATCTCTCATCTTTCTCCCCTTTTTGTTCGTTAAAGAGAAAGGAAGGAAGAAAGTGAGTTGGAATACATCACTGGGAAGTATACAAGTTGATTTTTTTCTGTTTGAGGAGGGGGAGGACCGTGGCTCTTATGTGCTGATGTAGGTCATGAAAATGTATAATCAGCTTACACTTGTATCCACACGCTGCCAGGAAGTAATCCTGCTTAGCATCACTTTATGGGGTTTGTAGTCTTTCTGAACCTTTTAATCCCTGGTGATATTTAAATAACATGTTGTGATCACCATTTGGCTTAATTAATGTAGAAAGGATGGATTATACAGATGTATCAGCATGGAAATATGCACGTGCCTAGACGTGTACACATACATTGAATGTATGTATTCAACATGCAGAATAATTTTCATTTGCAGACTATGGGCTAAACCCTGGAACATGCTGGGGCAGCTCTCTAGACGGGTGCTCTGGGATGGCTGTGTGTCTGAGAAAGCAGAGGTACTACAATGGTGATTTGCCATGCTATTTTTAGATAGAAAATTTGTTTTAAAACTAGAAGAACTGCCATGATTGTCCCATTTCTGCAAGTAAAGCTCAGAGGGCATTTGCTACTTCAACACTCAGGATGAGACAGGTGTTCTCCCGCCAGTTAACTGGGTTGTTAGCCAAAGGGGGTCTGCCCTGCAGATTTATGATGTGAAAATAGCTCTGAAGAGATGCCTGGTGAGTCCTGTGCAGAAGGCAATAGAAATTTCTCAGTATACGGCATCCAGCACCTAAACAACCTCCTCCTGCCTCCCACATGCAGACACCTTTTCTTCAAAGCATTGAACCCCGGGGAGGTCTAGAAGTCCTGCAGGCATCACTGGCCAGGGCTGTGCTTGGCCTTTTTCTAGGAGAGGAGCTATTTGTGAAGCTTCACCAGAGTCAAAGGGAGTGGTGTTGGCCAGAGTTTCTTCCTTGTTTGCCATCTCCAGTGGCGGAACTATGAATACAAATGTTCCTTCTCCAGCTCCCCTGTGTTTTGGGCAACCATCTGTATTTCCCCCATCAGCTGTGGTGTGGATATAGGACAAACCACTCTGTACCTTCAGCTAAATACTTCCTGAAGAATTTACCCAGCACGTATTCCAAGCATGGGTCCAAAGCGTAGCAGTTACTGTTCTGAATTAAGCTGTAGTCCTGTCCTTGGCTTGCTCCAGTGGTCAGTCACATACCAGCAGGTGAAAACAGTGTGCACAGGAGGTGCCAGTACTGACTTTGTGGGACTGGCTGACTGTGTTACACATATATTACCTGTAGCCCTGCGTTTTTCTTTAATGTAAACTCACAGAAAATGTGTGATTTCCATTGCTGGAGAGATGGAATTTGATCTAGGAAAGCACATAAATGAGTAAATTGATCCATCTCTTAATGGAACAAATGAAAGTGCTTAAACTTCAGCCCTTGCACTTGTGTACCGCTAGCTCTGATGGCAGCGTGCAGTTAGCGCTACTGGTTGCTTTTGGAAGAAATGTCAGAAGCAGGAACAGTATCCACAGTAGGAAGCCGGGTTGTGATTCACGAACACCAATTTCAGATGTACGGCATGCTTTCCAGATTAGAATCAGGTCCATACAATGGTGTCATTGTGAATTTATATTAAAGTCCTTTCCACTGGCAGGAGAAATTGCTATTGCAATAAAACTCATTTGGTTGTTAATAATAATTGAAATGCTTCAAATAAGAAAATGCTAGCTGATATTTAAACTACTTATTATCAAATCAAAGTTCCTTAGATAAAATCACTTAATTAAGCTGCATTCTATTTGCTAACGTCTAGATCAGTATTCAATAGAGGTAAATAATGCTCCCTATGATTTCTAATACCAGCTAGCATATTCATTTCTTGAAGCATTACTACAATAACGAGCATTTTTGGAAAGCTGTGTTGTGTAGCCAGAAACTGATCTGCTGTGCAGTTGAAAAAGGATTATTAATTTAAAGCAAATGTTCAGTTACACACAGAAAGTCTTTGAAAGCCGCCAAATACTGTTTTGTGAATCAAGGTTTCCCTTGTCTTCTGAAGTTATTATTTTTTTATTGCTATGGATATTGATAGTTGGAAGCTCAGATGGTTTCTTTGACACAGCCAAGCAAGTAATTACACGTAAATTGACATTTCTCCCCTTTTTTCTTTTTTTTTTTTAAGACTGGTGTCACTCTTGTCCTGCTTTGCACTGAGAACTATTTAGAGAGGTAACTCATGTCACCACGATAAGCACTCTGCAGCCTCCTTCATTTTTCATTGCTGCCTGAAGGACATTTGAGGAGGGAGATGCTGTTAACCTGCAGAATTTTTATCCTGAGGAAGTGCGATGATTCACTGCGTCACCTTATTGAACTGTAATTCAGTCATAAATACAAAGAAATGCTGTTTAAAAGATGTTAAATCTCTGACATGCATTGACGAAAGAGAAGTTGGTGCTGATGACTAGGAGTTGATCCTAAAAATCCTTGATCCTCTGGGTAGACTAGCAGATTGTGATCTGCAAGTAAAGAATTGTTCTCTTGGCCCTGCAGTGCGATGTGCACGGTTTGATTTCTGCATCTGCCCAGAAATTCACTGTAGTATTTGGAGTTGCTGAAGTCTGGAATGTATTTCAGGTTATTAACTTGTATCTTGTGCATATGGAGAGAGGAAAACAAGCTTTGGCACAAGTGCAAGAGGGATTTGTTGGGATGATTGCGGTGTTCTTTGTGGTATCCCAATAATTAAAAAAAAATAATTATATGAATCTCATTTTGAAAAGAGAGTTAGGTTTCAAGTGTTTAAATCCCATTGATTTCCTCTGGAATGCGGTCTCATAAATCACTGAAATAGTTTTTGATATTTTACCCTGTCACCTTTTCTACGCAGAACTCGCTAATGGATTCCAGTACATATGTTGTCACTAGCTTTTAAAACTGATAATTAGGTCCAGTTCAAAAACAAACGCATTTTTATTAGATGATTATGATCTTCTAGCAAATAATTATTTAAGAAAGCATAACAAATGCAACCATTTATTAAAAGAGCACTGTTGACAGTACAAACACTTAGTTTGAGTACAGAACTGCTTATTTTAGTACTTGTTGAGCACCTGTCATGAGGTACCTACTCCTGGTAATGCTTTGTTGGCTTGCAATTTTAATTACTGTAAATTACTATTGAGATTGGTGAATATAGGGGGGAAGAAAGTAATTTACATCAAATATTCCTTATTCTACAGTATTTTGAGGCTATTTTACTCTGCGGTTGTATACGTATGTTTTTTGATAGAACTGATATAATTGGTATATTAGAGAGTTTCTACAGAAGGTGCTCCTAATTTTCGACTTTTAAAGAAGATGCTTAAATGATCAAACTGGTAAATTTCATGCTAATGAAACTTTCAGCTAGCTAATTAGCAAAAAAATATAATTCATTGTTAGAATAATTGTTCAGCATTCTTCAATATCAAGTCTTGCAATTTGCAAAACAGCGAAGAAGTGTAAAGGATTAAATTACAGTTTCAGTTCATGAATTGGCAGAGTATAACACTTCCTGAAGGAGAAGCTGTGCTTTCTAATGAAAATAATTTCTGATTTATCTGGCCTCCTGTGATTTTTCTGCCATTACTCCTAGACCTGGATCAGAACAGAATCCTGTGATCCAAATGCTGAAAATTTGACAGAATTTGGACAGTGATAAATATTTTGCAGCTGGTTCACTCTGCTTATGAATGAGCTCTGCTAGAAAATCTGGCTCCCACAATTAAGTGATTTAGAGACCTAATTGCAAGGCAAAGGGGAATTGTAAGCTCCTATTTTTGTGGCAACCAAGGTAACTTTAGATCCTGAATCCAAATGGTGGAACATATGGAAATTATGGATCCAGACTTGGGCTTACAACGAGCTTTGTGCAACAAAACCCCCCCAAACTAGTGGTGGAGAGAAGCTCATCCACAAGAACGGAGAATGGCTGAAACGATGGTCACTGGTGTTGGTGTTGTGGAAGACACTGTGCAACCACAGAAGATAAGTTGGAGAAATGAAAGGGAGCTAGGAGCAACAGTATCACTTAATTTTATGCTGTTCTTCATGGCTCTCCTAAGTAATTAGTAATTATTTATTAGGTTAGTAGCCACAGGCCGCAGCTGAGATCGACTCTTGTTTCCTAGAGTTTGCAGTCTTAATACAAAAGATGAAAGGGTGAAGGAGCAAGTAAGATGTAACAAAGTGAAGTCGCTTGTCTGAGGTTGTGCAGCGCATCGGTAATTGACTGTGGTTGGGAGCCAGCTTGGCTCGGCCACTGCAGCTAACAGGATGGAGGACAGCCGCAGCAGAGCTGGGGAGAGGACAGGAGTAGGGTGCCATGCTTGAGTCTCCACAGTTGCAGCTCAGTTATTCTGGTCATGAGAATAAGTTATTTATGGCTCTGGAGGGTGAATGGTAATTTGGATGGGGAAGAAAGGTATGAGGAAGGGGGGGAAGAAGGCAGATGTGTGTTGGGGTTCTCCTGCGTCATGTGCTGAGGAGAAAACAACCTGTATGCGGCAGAGATGGGAGACCAAGGGCCATACTCAACCTCACTGGTAATTCTGTACTTGGCCACTTGTTAATTCTGTTGATTTTCTTTCACTGTACAGTTGTGTAACACTTCAGGGAGCAGAAGGTGCTGAAGGGTGTGTAGGAGCAGAACAGCTCCTGCCAGGAGCACAGATGGTTGGAGAACAAGCCACCCTCAACAGCCATGCTGGGGTTTTTGTGTTGGGTTTTTTTGGTGTTTTTTTTTCCTTCTTTTTTTTTTTTTTTTCCTCTTTCAGACTACAGTTTTAAATTGGGAATAGATTAAACAGAAATAATCTGATCCCTCCCACTCCTTCCTGGGGTCTGCATGTGTGTGCACTCTCTGGGCACGCAGTGTGATGGCAGCAAAGCCAAGTGGTGTTTTGTCAAAGGAGGGAAGCTCTGGTTTTTCCTTTTATCCAGAAAACAGGGAGCAGCTCTGGCGTTGTCCGTGTAGTTGTGGACGTTGTTCTAGCTGCTTTTTATTGTTGTCATAATTAATAGAATCCCATGCAAGTATAAAAATGTGGATGTTACTTTAATCTTTCCAGACACTGCATAGACCCTCTCTCTTTCCCCAAATATTGTTGTCATGGCGCAAGGCTTTGAACTGTCATAGGACAGCATTAAAAAAGACATAGCTCAGACTCTTTCTACCTGATGAGAACTAGAAGAGCAGATTTGTGAGCACAAAACGTGTGTTAGTGCATGGAAAGAAATGGAAGGGAACAATGAGAACCAGTGACCGTGTGTTGCTTTGCCAGTGAAGTGAGGAACACGTATGGATGCACGCACATGTGTTTGGACGTGTTACTGTGTCAAGTGCAGACCTACACAGAGAGTCTAGTGGAAGAGGGTTGTACATGTTCATGGAAAGCCAAACGCAATGTGGTTATTGCCTCAAGGGATAACGTTTTTTCCTGTCCTTTGACAGATGTATTTGTGCAGGTTATTTTTCCATTAGCGCTTAGGTAAGGAGGCAGCAATACCCCACAGGTTTCCTCATGGAGGTGTTGGTGCACAGCTGCTATGTACATAAAATAACTTGGAATAAGTATGATATATCCTTGAGTTAAAACGAAATGTGCTTATGTAAAATATACAGTTAAACATGTTATTTTTGTAGAGTAAACTCTATGTGCACATATGTGCATATGTATATAAAGTTGTAAAGATGTTTCTATTTTCTTGGTGGTGAATGTTTCCATATTTCATTTATGTTACTATACTGAGTAATTAGGAGGCTTAATAAAGAGCTGAGATTCGTGATTTTCTTTTTTTTTTTTTTATAGCTGTATTCCGAATTTCCAGCACTCCTTTTGCCTCGCACCTGAGGATGTTAGCGCTCTGCCCTGGAGCAGTGTGCTGAGCGAGGCTCTCAGGCTCCTCCTCTGCAGATCAACCTTCTTGGAGAGCTTGTGAAAGGCTTTGCCTTTGGTGGTTTTCCTGCAGCGAGCTGCTTATGGGATTGTTTCTGTTTGTGAGTTTGGATGCCTGCAGATTGGCAGTATCATGTCCTGAAGGGTGCGAGCGGGCTGTGACTGTCTGGTGCCAGGGAAGGCAGAGGCTGCAGGGACCATGGGCCACCCTCTGATTTATCTTTCCTTCTCTGAATCCTCCTATGTGATCGTGGGGAACCATTAGAGCCACTGTGTGTGTCCCACATTGGGTCTGTGCGACCTGTAAGTGTGCACACGAGCTCTGCCCTTCCCCTCAGCCCTCTGGGAAGGTAACCAGTGGATGCTGACTTGAGCAGCAGCTGCAGGTACTGGGGGCGAGGTCTGGAGGAGCCCCAGCATGATGGTGACTCTGTTCCTCTCAGCATGACTTTGTGATTACGCAGCGACTCATGAGAATAATTATGTGTTTCTGGAGGGACAGTTGAAAGTGGAAAGTGCACTGCTCCTTTGGAGGGGGCAGATTAGGGGCAGACAGTCCACTTATTGACTCCAGCCATGATGTGCCCGTACTGGATGGGAGGATACGGGCCAGGGAGGAGGGGAGGGAATTCGCCAACAAATATGCAGACAGAAAGACACTGTGGCTGGGCTTACAAATTAGTTCTGCATAGCGTTCATTCCAGTGCTCTGTGACTTAATTTTAAAAAAAGAAAGCCTCGCTGACCTTGGTCGTGGCGTACGGAGTTCACATCCAGCCCCAGGGCTGGAGCTGGGCACAATAGCAACATTGCTGCACTGCGCTCAGAAAATCTTATCATTCTTACAGGCTAGAGGAACTATTTGCAAATAATTTGGGGTTGGCTTTGCAGTTGCACCCTGGAGATGTTCGAGGCCAGGTTGGATGGGGCTTTGAGCAACCTGATCTAGTGGAAGGTGTCCCTGCCCACAGCAGGGAGGTTGGAACTCGATGATCTTTAAAGGTCCCTTCTGACCCAACCCATTCTGTGATTCTCTCCTGGTGTTATGGAATTGAACGAACACATTTTGAGGTTAGAAGAGGAGGAAATTCTTGGGAAATTCCCTTCTCGGGAACTAGATGTGAGGAAAGGATATACCCATGCTCTTTCCTTAGTGTAGCATGGGGTCCCTTATTTCAGCTCCCAGACACTTTGTCACTCTGCCAGAAGTCCTTCCTGAGCTCTAGGAAGAGATGGAGGGGCATACTGCAGTGGGAATATCTGAACTTGCATTGGCAGAGGCAAAACGTCTAAGTATAAGATGTTCCCCCCTCCCTACCCAACGTTAGGAGGTTTCCATTTCAGGAAGGAAGTGTGGGTCTGTTCTGTCATACCTGGGGGTGGGAGAGCCTGGTGGCTTCATTAATGCTACACACCTCCGCTTCACAGTTGTAGACTGTAAACAGAGCTGATCAAATGATGGTGTGGGAGAGGAATTGTTTAAAATAAATTTTAATAAATTATAAATAATGTATGACTTCTGTTTTACCAACTCTAGCTAGCCAGCCAGTATTTCCAAGCTTATGAAACACAGCATCATGTGAGTAGCTACATCAGTTGTTGAATGTATCTCATCTATGTTGAATTAAACTTTAGTGTACAATAATAAGACCTAAAGTCCAAGTCAAAGATAAGGGTTTTGTTGCTCTTGGCACTAAATAGAGGATGGCTCTTATCTAGCTGTATCAGGCATTCTGCAAACCCAAAATTCAATGGCCTTTCTGTTCTTTGGAGGGGAGGGAAAGGGAAGATGTCAAGTCCTACTTATAACTGCTTTGTTGGTCAGAGGTTTGGGGAATAAAGGAAACTAGTTTAGACAGGGGCTCTATTGCTCTGTCCGAATTAGCAGTGCATATAGTTTGCTCCATGCAGATTCACAAATGGACCATAAAATAAGAAGACATTAGGAGGAGTGAGGGAACCAAAAGCTGTTTTGATGAAGGCAGCTCTGCTGGGACTCATTGTCCTCCCTCCCTTGCCTGTCCCAGAATGGTCCTGATTAAAGAACCGTGGAGTTTGGGGCCGTGGCAGAAAGGGCTGGTGTGAGCGTAGCTGGGATTGCATTAGATTCTGTGCTGAAGTTATGACACTGATTCATTATTGAACTTAGGAATTCTGTTCCCAGGTGCATAGGTGTTGCTTTCCTTTTGTTGCCAAAGAGCATAAATAGTCTCAACGTTGTCCTGTTGGCTAAGGTCTTGGGATAGCTGGATTCAGAAAAAAAAAAATGGTATGTTATTTAGCTGTTATGGAAAGGAGCTAAATAGTATGAACCAGAAATTTGACTTTAGTGGAGGTTAGACATCTGAAAATCTTTGTGTTTCAGCTGTATGCCTCCACATTTCCTTCCAGCAGGAAAAACAGCACTTCCCTATCCCCAGGGCTGTTGTGAGGATAAGTACGTAGTACAGTGGAAGCTGTTTAGATAAGCAGGCTGATTCAGTGGGGATTTCTTTCTTGTTCTTTTATCCTAACAAAATCCATATCCGATGGAATACAGTACAACTCACTGAAGATGGGAAAGCCAACAAATACCTTTTTCATTCTTGTAGACGACTGAACCCCTGCTTATTTTGCTTTATTTAAGAGGTATTTGGGAAGCAGAACAAAGCTCTGCTATCACCTCCCAGCAAGTGACCTAAACCATTTAAGCTGAAACATATGACTCGGAGGAAGTATTTTGCAAAAACAGATGCACAGAAAGTCAATTTCCTATTCATATTTTGTTGTGGCAATTGGTACTTTAAAGAGATGGCAGACTTAAATTAGCTGGAAAAGTGACATCTTTAATTAGGAAAGCCTCTCTGCCAGCACATTGAACAGTTGCCAGTTTCTCAGCATTTAGGGACCATTGATTGCCAACAATGGCAGCTAAACTGCTTCTGGGTAGAAACTAATTGAATTTTCTCATGTTAAAACGAGGATCTGAAGTTAAAGCAAGACAAACTCCTTTGCTTGCTCTCATTTTACTTACCGCTGTGATTTTCTCAACAGTCCAAGGGCTCTACTGCATGTTGGCGAATGGTGCTGCCTGGGGCATGGCTGTACAAATCCCTTCAGCCTCACCCGTCCTGGGACTCTGCTGTTGCCATTCACAATATAGATCCACGTCTGCCCTATTGGCCTTCCCATACCATTTTGGTGGTTGTGTTCTGGATGGACTCTCTTCCTGGGTCAGGTTGCTTTTATTTAGACAGGTGCTGTCATGATGGGAGCTGGTGGAGCCAACCGGAGGAGCTGGGCTATATCCCATTGCCTGAACAGCCTGGCCGAGCCAGTGTCACCTACTCCAGGCCGAAGCCTGGCCTGATGTCAGTTCTGCTCCCATCCCATCCTCCTCTGTTACTATGACATGGTGTGAGGGAGCAGTGCCATTATCATTCTTGAGCTCCGCTATAAATGCTGCCCAAACCTTTGGCTGCACATGAAGATCCTGAGGGGCGCNGATTAGCTACCTAACTTGTGTGGAAGCTACAAATGCTTTGCCTGAACTCTCTGCCTCAGGTCTATGCTTAGAAGAGGAACTCAGAGACATAATTATGTATTTCCCAGAGGGCAACTCAGTTTCTTATTTCGCTCTTTACCTTCATCTTGATTTATCTCCATTTGCCCCCCTTTCACTTAACCGGGGTTTTGGAGGATGGTCTCTGCTTGCTTCCTTCACGGTTTGAAATATAACTGTAGCTCAAGTTAAAATATGAGGCTGGTCTCAGGGGAAGAAGCCTGCTGGAAGATGATCTTGTTTTAACCATACACGATATGTGTTTATTAAAGCTATTCAGCTCTGGTAGACTGTGCTGTAAGAAAATGATTGGGTTTTTGGTCTATCTCCCATGTAGGATCTAGGAAAAACTTAAACTTTGTTTTTTGATCAAAATGGAAGTATTTGTTTTCAGCCAATCTATTTTACCCCCAGGCATCTCAAGGACTTTGTTTTCCTGTTAAAACATTCAGGAAAATTTTGAGGAAGGGCAGCTCTTGCCTTACTGTGTAGCCTTTCCTCCCTGGCAGAAGACAAGCAGCGGAAGAAAGGAAAGGCTCCTCAGCAGCAGCTCCAAGGGAAGGCTTTATTCAGTGTACTCAAGAAAGGCAACTTTATGTGAAGCATCAGCTGAGTCTCCGGTGGGCAATGGCTTCCAGCTGTTGTTTACTTTAGAAACGTGTGCTTCTGGCCTAGAGGTGTGGTGTTCTCCATCAACCCAGCCCTGTCTTACAGCTCTTTATTAAAAAAATAAAAGAAGCTTGTCCAGTGTATCTCATCATGAATTATCTATCTTTGCTGTCTGCAAGAGTCTTCTTATTAAAAGGAAAAAAAAAAAAGCTGTTGGGATGGGTGGAAACTTGAAACAGATTTGAAGATTGAGCAGGAGAAAGAATTCAGTTAAATCTTTTGTTAGAAAACATCCTTTTTGAGCAGCTGAGGGTAAATTATTCATCTTCCCCCATTACCCTTTGGTGTTAATCCAGAGCAGAAATATTTTGCTTATGAAATGTACATTCTGCTTTCAGGTACTTTACAAGTGTTTTATTCATATTATGGATACAGTGAAAGGAAAAAAGATCCTTGCGCATTTTATAGGTCCACTGTCAGGGAGCCACTCTTCTTGCCTCTCTTTCTAGTGGTAGGTGGGAAATGTAGGGAGACTTCCAAAAGGGTATTATCTCTGGAGATATTAAAGAAGATTTTCTCATCACTGTGTAAAATGACAGCAAACATGTTGCCTAGATTGGAAGAAAAGGTTAAAAGTAGAGAAGGCAAAGGTGTGGTGAAGATAGGTTGTTCGCTTAAGAGAAATGTTCTGGGAATAATCTGCATGGAAAGCGAAAAGGACAAATTGCTGGGGAGTGTATGAGGGTTTTAAATGAAGGCTGTGAAACGTCTACTTGGCTGTTACCAGGGAATGGCAGGGACAGACAAGTGCCTTGAGGAAATTGATATTTCCTGTGTTTCTGTCAGCCCAGACACCAGGACGTGGAAGGCCATAAGAAGTTAATGCCACGTGTCCTGCAGTTGCACTGAGGATGGAGGAGAGGATGGACAAACAGGTGGCTGCTGACATGGGGGGTCAGACCTAGCTGACATTGAAGGGAGAGAAACAAATGCTAGCAAAACGCTGTGAGGAAGAAATCCTGGGGAATGTGTGAAGTGTTTTCTCAGGGGAGTAGAGAGGTCCTGGAGCACAAGATAAGTGAGACTCAAAAAATCCCTATGATAAACAAAGCTGTGTGAGTGTTGCAAGAGGCAGAAGCCCTGACCTGCCGTGTGGGTCTGAGGAGCTTCTCAGCGAGCAGCAGGGTCTAGACTTTTGATTTAATTTGAGATTTTTCCTGTTAAAAGAGCAGCTATCTTAAGTGCTATAAAGCAGATTTCCAGTAGTCAAAGCAAGCAAAGTGGCTGAAGTTTCTTAATAAAACTGCAAAGACTGGGGAGATTAGAGTTTAGCTGAGAAAAGGGGGAGCTTTCTCCCTCCAATAAGACCAGAGGTTTTTTCAAAGGAGCTGTAAAAACCAGTAATAGTATCAAAAAGCCTGTGGTGCTGCAGGTGAAGCCTGCCCTCCTCCCATTGTGGGCATCTACGGCCGTTCACACTTCCCGATTCTTTGGTCTTCTGCTTACTGCACTTGGTGTGCACGGCGTGATTCGGATTTCCACAAAGCAACGAAGTGATTTGGTGTAGTCAAAGGCAGAGGCCTTGGAAATAACGCAGGGTATGGAAGAAGTGGTAGTAAGGGGTGGTTTTGATAAATATTTTGCTGTGCTGTGAAACTTCTGAAGTTCATTGTGTGGCCCCAGTGGGGAGGAAAAAACCACAATAAACCTAAATATTGAATAAAATATGGACAGGGACTTTAATGTCAAGAAACTGAGAAGGCACTTGGGGCTTTGTGGCCAAACAACTGTTGAAGTTGGCTGGTGATCAGACAAAAAGAGAGCTCTTGCTAGTGTTTGCAGTCAAAGCTGTTTTTCCACAATGCTGTTGAAAATTTACCCACTTCTTTTACCCATTGAGTATTGCTATTTGAACATGTTAGGATTGGTACAGGCTTTTAAGAAGCTTGCTCAGATTTGAGATAGGTAGTGCAAAGACGTCACTTATATGGACAACCCTGGGCCCGTATAGCCCCTGCATCTGCCTCTGGAAGGAGTGTCCTGTCCAGCGGGTCTCTACTCACGTCCATCTCTGCTCGTTGTAGGAGAAGCTGAGCTTTGGCATCACATTAAGCCTCCCTGTAGCTTGTATCCAGCCTGGGAGCAATCCTTTTTACCATGGGGACAAGGCTGTTTGGACCAGCTTCCTCCTCTCCTGCACATCTTGTGCATGACATGAGAGATGGGTAGTACTGCAAAATTACCTGCAAGGGTGCAGGTTTCCATCATCCTGGCCAATTTGATGCTTCTGTCGGGAACGCAGCCTTGTGAATGACTCTGTGCCTCCCGAGATTCGCTGCTAAGTGTGACACTTTGAGAGGAGGTTTGCCTCTAAGACATACAAGAACCAGATCGTGTATCAGCATTAGGTGTAAAGGCTTTCAGTCTTACTAATCTTTTTCCTTGGAAAACTGCTGATTTGTATTGCAAATGTGTTTGTATGCTTCTTTAAACTTTGCTTATTTTTCTCCACCAAATAGTATTCTTAAAGTAAAAATGCATTTACCTCATCAAGAGAAGTTTAGCAGTAGAAAGTCAAAGAACTTTCAATCAAGAATAGATTTTAATAAGGTCCCAAGATCCCCAATTAATTCTCCTTCTTTATTATTTTTTTATATACTCATCAATTCTGGGCCACCAATTGCATTGAGTGTCCTTTAAAAATAATTAATACTGCAATCCCTTAGGTACTTTCAAGGTAAATAAGTTTTAAAGTTGAACCACAGTAATGGTAAAGAGAGAGAAACTGCTGTTTTCTGTATTTGTCATATATAACTGTAGGCCCATATAGCTAATCAAACATATCCAGGCAGATCTGGATTGATTTAGAGATTACAGCTGAAGCAGGGGTTGCATTGCAGCTGGATGTTGTTGAACTTGTACAAGCTCTCTTCTTGACATTTTTTATATTACAGCTTCCTCTCGCTCTTTTCCTCTTCCCTATGAAATCTTGTATTATCTGCAGGTTTTGAAGACTTTTTTTCTAATCTGGGTTGCTTTTTTTGTTTTCTTCCTTAAATAGAGATTGAGAAAATGTGAGAGTAGTAATTGACAACGAAATTATGTTGGAGAGAAGCGAGTTTTCTTTGTTGTGTGGAGCTGGATCAGCTGGTCTTCTGGCAAAGTACGATTCAAGAGGAAAGAGTAAAAAATGCTTTATATTTAAGCTTATGGGGAAATACTGAACATGGCCTGGTTGTTATAGTGAAGTAATCTTTAGAAACTAGTGTTTAATAGAAACACATTCTGTCAGCATTTTTAGTTTGGATCAGGAGTGTGTTTTTAAGTGAATTTTGTATGTCCCTGCTTGCCATGCTTGGTCTTCACTGCAGGGTGGTCTCACAGTGCATGGGCTGAATTCCTTTCCAATGAAGATAAACGTGAAGATGGGCTCCAATTGCTTGCCTGATGCACACTAACTGCTGGCGGGCATTCATTCTGCATGACCAGATTAGTGCTGATCTGAACGATAATGGTCGGAATGCATAAACTGTGGGAGTTCGGTCCTCAGCACCCGCTGTTTCACTCCGCAGGCCTGCCCTCTCACACTGCACTGCTTGGTAATGAAGACCCAGCTGCAGTTGGCTAATTTTTTCCATTGAAGTAATGGACTTTGCTTTATCAGTGGGAGAAATAGAGAACCGATGTTTCAGGGTCTTCTGGAAACCCCGTCCCAGATGTAGAGCGCACTCTGCTGAGAAGAGTCTTCTAACCACTTGCAGCATCCTGCATGTTTTGATAAGTAGGAGTCTGGCTATTAAAAGCAGCTGTTATGAATGTTTAAGAAGGTACCTTGTGCAAAACCAATGTGTGCTGTAAATGTTTAACATTTGAATTACTTGTGGAATTAATTTGTTGTTTTTCCTGTGAAGTCCAGCTTTTTCCTCCTCTGAAACTTTGGTCTGTCTTGCTCTGAGAAAGTCTTGTTACTTCTATGTATGCTGCGACCTAGAAATGCACACATTAGAAATTCATCTATAGATGAGCAAGACTGGTTTTCTGTGTTCTGCAGAACTAATCAAAGCTCATTTTAATAATGTGATTTGTCTTAAATTTTCAACCGGGTCTAAACCTTTAGACTTTTCAATCTGCCTTCCAGTCATTATAGACAGATTTCTGTATGAATAATGTATAATTTTGCTTTAAAAATCACTCTACACAAACCCACTTAATTTTCACTTTTTATTGATTCCAGCCTTGGTGACTTGCATTCATCAGAAATTTCACAACTTGAAATGTGCCTATCCCTACAAACGAGTCATTGATCAAAAAAGGTTAATCTGACTCTCTTGAATTTTTCACTGTCTTCCTTTTTTGTTTGTATCTAACTAGTAAAAGCAATTTCCATTTAAAACTTCAATTTCCAAAAGGTTAGGGATTCAGTTTCTCTGCTGAGTACGTGTGCATATGGTGTACTCGTTTAAAGGAACCGGTTCAAAAAAATTTGAACCGATCACAGTAATTTATTATTGTAAGAATGTTTAGGTTATGCTTCCCTCACAAACAGATTCATCCATTGTTAACTGCTAATATTTTATTCATCATAAAGTTCAAGTACAGCAGAGTTCGATGTTTTTTGAAATGGTGAAGAAAATATTTTTGACCTCTACATTTGCAATGAAATGCTGGTATGTCAGCCAAGAAAGGAAGGTCAAAGAAAGTGTACCCCCCCCGATGAGCAAGACTGAAAAACTGGTAACAACGGATGAAGAGAAGGCTGAGGTACTCAACAACTTTTTTTGCCTCCATCTTTACTGGCAGCCTCTCTCCCCACACCTCTTGAGTGGATGGACCGCAAGGCAGGGACGGGGGGAGCAAAGTCCCTCCCACTGTAAGAGAAGATCAGGTTCGTGACCACCTGGGGAACCTGAACATACAGAAGTCTATGGGTCCTGAGAGAATTGGCTGATGTAGCTAGCAAGCCACTTGTCAAATATTATTGAAAGTCATGGCAGTCAGCTGAAGTCCCCGGTGACTGCAAAAAAGGAAACATTGCACCCATTTTTAAAAAGGGTAGAAAGGAGGACCCTGGGAACTACTGACCTGTCAGCCTTACCTCTGTGCCTGGGTAGGTCATGGAACAGATCCCCCTAAGCAACTATGTTAAGGCATGTGGAGGACAGGGAGGTGATTAGAGACGGACAGCATGGCTTCACCAAGGGCAAATTGCCTGACCAATCTAGTGGCCTTCTATGATGGAGTGACTACATCAGTTCACAAGGGAAGAGCTACGGACGTCGTCTGTCTGGATTTGTCTAAGGCCCTCGCAACGTCTTAACATGGAGCACACACAGCTTTACAGAGCACATGGCAAAACTTGCTTGTGCAGTAGCAGCCCCTTCCGCGGGGTGGCAGGGACCTGGTGTGGTTGGGCTGTCTCAGAGCAGTACAGATGCAGCTGTGAGTAGGTGCTAATGTTCCTTTGCTGCTGCCAATAGCTTTCACCCATGTTGGCATAGACACTTTTTTGATCACATCTGAATTATTTGCTGTCTCAGATGTATTATTGTAAAAAACCTGTTTGTTTGTTTGTTTGTTTTCTAAACCCAGCCACTGCATGGCTTTGTTGTTTTCTGTGCTCCATTTCATACTGTTGTAATGTGAAGGGCAAAAGCCTGTAGGGAATCGCATACTGCCATGCTGCTTTTCTGTGCTGCCAAACCTCTTGAGGTGAAGTGCCTTAAAAGCAAGACTGTCGATATTAAGCTGTTAGCTGAGTGACAGAAGTGCTGTGCTGACCACTTGTTAGATGCTTCGTTAGTTGTGGAATGCCAAGTGGTTTTTATCCTCACCTGTAACTCCCCTGACTTAAACATGTGCATCAGGACTCTGGTTCTCACAAGGTAGCTTTAATTAATATACAGATTATTTCATTAACATCAGGAGACTGAGCAACATCAAGGAAAGCTTCAGGCAGTATGAGAGAAGCCCACTGGAGTGGGGAAAAGGTGATGTGGTATGCAAGTGCTGAAGGTAAGCTTTCCCATTTCAGTCTTGATCCATCTGGGGCTGTTACGATTAATTCCCAGCACGCCTGCAAGTGACAGTTGTATGATTAAAGCCTGTTTTCTGTGTGCCAGGTTTTGTTTCTTCATAGAAGAAGTGCTGCTGCTTGCACGTGACTCTCTGGCTGCCTCACGCACATCCCCATGTATGTGCTGATACATGTTACGTGGGTGAGGGGCCAGGAACCTGCTTCCCTGCGGCCGCCCAGCACATGCACCCCGGGCATTTCCTTTTCTTTTACTTTCTCTCTCATTCTGCTTGACACCTGCGTGAGCTGGCACTTAAATATTCTCCATCCAGCCTGGGGCACTTGTGCCACCGATGAAGTTGGTGATTCAAACAAAAATAGAAATCGTTCCTGTCCTTCCTGTGGCAGTTTCAGCCTTTTTTCTGTTGTTTCCTTAGCAGGTTGGTGGGTTCTTTGGAAACCAGTGCCTGAGCCAGCTCAGTAGCCAGCTCTGCGCTGAAGCGATGGGACAAGCAACCCCGCATCCCAGTAAATCAGATCTGCTTTGAAATGCTCTCAGCCACCACAGCCACGGGGCACCGATCTCCTGCCCGCATCTGTGGTGAGCTGCCTGGCTGGCACACTGCCTGCTAACATGTCCTAGCAGTGCTGGTTTTCCCTGCTCCAGAATTTTATATCCTTCCTATGAAAGTGAAATAGCTGCAAGGATGTATTTATTCAAAGCATTGACGGAAGGGGCCTTTAGCAGTCTGGCTGGCTGTGCGACATTTACCTTCTCGTGTCTGTCAGGAATTTCATTGCTGAAATGAGGCTTGCAAACTGCTCCTTTCAAGACCACTTCTTCAGTGGGGGCAGAAGCCGTTAGGGATGCGAGATAATAACCAACTGCCTTCATTTTATGTAATGAGGCAGTGTCCCAGCTCTTTGGGAAACTTCTGTGGCTTGTCTGTCATCATTCTTCTTCACATGTTCTTTAGTCTTGTAAGACTGACGAAAGAATCACTTAAGCATCTGATTACATGTACCCTTTTTTAAGACAACATTTGACTGATAAGTTGATGTTTATAGTTAGGCCCAATTAAGGATTTTTTCCCTGAACTGGACTTTAAGAGCTGGATGCAACTGTGCACAGACTTCAAAAGACAAAGATGTCCCATCTCAGTAACTGGGTGAATTATTTGTTCTGACAAGGTCAAAAAGATGAAAATACAGGGCTGCATTTAAAACTTGTATGTCTTCCTGCTTATGACAACATTGCTTCAGTGGACTCAGTCTATTGAGAATGCTGGACTTCAGGCTCCCTTAACGGGCCCTCCTGCCTGTCCCCCATGTAGACTGACCAGGGGAGGCAGATGAGACAGAGAAGAGACGGAGCTGCAGCAATGAGGAGTTTTGTCCCGGCTGAAGATGCTGCTGTTGTGAAGCAAGAGACATTTGGTGAGGCATGGACAAGGCTGTGGTTTGGAAATGGTGAAATCCCACGAAGGTCGCTGCCTAACTTTTTGTTTAATTTGAGTGCATTGGTGGTGAGCACAATGACAGTAAAAATAGCTGCCAGGACAGAATGACAAGGAGGATTTTTTTTTTTTTTAAATTAACATATGGGAGATTGCTGTGCCGCTTTTGTTTTGCTTTTTTGTTCTGGTACCGGTATTAATCTGAATCTTGAGACTTCAGTGCCTTAGAGATGTGATAAACAGCTGCCAGACGTTTCATTCTCTTTCTGCTTTTCTACAATCTACCTGAATGTGCAACATGCTACTTTTTTTCTCGAGGTGTGGGTATAGTAGGATTTATTATGTTTTTTCCCTATGTATTGTCCCAAGCATTGGAAAGGATCCCTAAATTGAAAAAAGACCTTTTAAAAATGAATGTGGCAAAAGAAGTAATTTAAAACAAGGAATAAAGCTTAACACATAGGTTTGATATAATTCTAAAAACTTAATTATTTTTCTTATGCGCTAGCAAGTTTGTTTTACACAGAGAAGGGAAACACCGCTAACATTTTATTAGCACCTTTGTTAACCTGGCATTTTCAATCTAACAGCAAAGAGTAGCTTGGGGGAGGGTGTTACAGCTTGTTTTCTACTCTTTTGACATCTTGTCCAAATTAATGACAAAGCCCCATGTAATGTGCAGAGCGAAAATGAGTTTTTGCTGGTGCTTGCAAACCCTACGCTAAAACTCAAAAATGAAAATTCTCTTTTCTTGAGCCCAGTGACCTAACCTCCTCCTGTGAGCGACCCGGGGGAGGGTGGGAGGAGAAAAAAGGGAAATGGGGAAAGAGGGAAGAATTTTAAGTTTTTCTGAGATTGTGGTTCATTATCCCTTAGCTCTCTGGTGTCATGGTTTAGGCCGAATTGGTCACTGGAGATGTGGGGCACCCCAGATAGGACCGACAGATGCTCCTCCCCACCTCTCTTCAAAGAGAGAGGCAGAGGAGAGAAAGAGAGACTTACGAGTTTAGAAGGAACTAAACTACTTTAATGAAATATTAATAATAAGATAAATGGAAAATAATGAAATATATACAAAACTATATCAACCTCCCAGGATGACAATCACATCACGGGCTGGCACTGGGGAAGTCCCAGACTGGATTCAGTGATGGACGGAAACTGGATTCTGAACCTGGATTCAGGATTGGGATCAAAGGCAGGTGAACAGAGTCTTCCTCGGACGTTGGCCATTGCAGAAAGAGGGCTGACCCTTTGATCTCTCAGCTTTTATACTGAGCACGAGGCAGATGGGATGGAATACCCCGTTGGTCAGTTTTGGGTTACTTGTCCTGTCTGTTCCTCCCCTCAGGTTGTACCCCTCTGGGCTTTTCCACTTCCGACCCTCCAATGGGGCACATACCCACATTCACTGCCCTTGGGTGTTACAGCAATGAGTATAAGCAGAGCCTCTCTGCATACCATGCCTGGGCATCAGCTATAAACATAGGTCTGATCACTCTGAGAGTGAAGAGTTTCTGCACAATATGCTGTTAATTTCAGTAGTTAGAAGAGGCCCAGCTAAGAAGCAAAGTGACTGAACAAAATTGGTTCTGTTTTACCTCAAACCAGGACATCTGGAATGCCACGAGACTTTTTTAAGCATCCGCTATTCGTTACTTGGCAGAAAGAGGCTGATAGCTTGAGACGCGAATTGTCATTTTATGCACAACACACTGACAGATCAGTGCAAAAACAAACCTACCAGAAATTACATTTTAAAAATGTATAAAGACACCGAATTAACTAACAGAGAGCTCACAGACAGTATTCTTAATTCTGTGATAAAAGACAGAAAGAGGGAGCTGCTGGCATTATGCCTCTTGTACTTGCACTGATTTTATGTACCTGGTGCTATTGCTTTCTAGTTGCTCTCTCTTTAAAGGGAGTGGGCTTTTCCTAACCTCAGGTGTAAGTGGGGGGAGAACCTGTTTTTTAGCTCTTTGGAGGCAGAACAGAGAATCCAACTACGCAGGGAACTGCTTGAAAACAGGGGGGGATCTCCCTCATTGAGCAAGGTGTCGTGTCAATAATTTGCCGTCAATATGTGTCTAAATGTGAGTATGCACTTGCTTTTGGGCGTGCCAGCACTTTTTCTAGTCTGTGTCCACACACAGTTGAAGTATTAGTTTTTGATTGTGTAAATGTTAGCTTGGATGTTTGGACACTAAGAAACTGTTTTCAAAGTGATCCTTTCCTAACAGGGATCAACCAAAGTATATTAACACAGAAGGAAGAAAGGTTTCGTCAAATCCCAATAGTCAAAGCAGACGTTGCAACGTGTGGCAAGATAAGGAAGGGTTTCACTCACCCATTTCTTGCCCATAATTTCTATGGTAGTGTCAAAATGTTAATTTTCATTTCTGTAGTCCACCTGTGCATTTTATTTTAGCCCAGTATTACAAGGAGCAATACTTTGTTCTATATCTCTCCATGAAGTATTTGAAGCTTTTTTTCTCCTACTTACTACTGCAGTTGTTTGCTCTGTAATTCTCAAAAGTTTTTGTACTTGCTCTAAACGACTTTTGCAATGGTCTGATTGCTTGGGAGTTGAACACTCCCATGCAAGTACTCAATCCACCAAATCTCAAACTGGAGCTGTGCTTTGGTGGCAGTTAATTGGGAGTTATTTCTGTTTTTCTACAGTCAATAGGTACTATTACTGTTTTTTTGGAGTAGCACTTAAAGGCTTCAGTTACAGATCAGGTCCCTCCTACACTAAATGACATCTAGACATATTGAAAAAGAGGGTTCCTGTTCCATAGACTTTGAAGCTAAATTACACTTTTACAGCGGAAAAGAAGTCTTGAGAAAACTAGTACAGAACACCCATTTCAGAGGAGCCAGGGAGAAAATTACGGACCATTCCAATGACTTCTGGATAATGCATTGCCTTGAATTTGAGGGAGAAGGGCTTACCTGACCCTTTTGTCAAGGGTGCCCCAAATCGAGTATTAAAAAAGTGATGCTTTGAAGTCAAGCTGTGGGCACACAGTAGTGGGCCATATACACTGACTTGACATGTTGACCCTGACTGTTGCAGATCCCATGGTAACCCTTGGAATATATATGCATGTATATGAGAGGACTGAGCAGAGCTCTTAAATTTCAAGAAGAGAAATCACTGTATCACTGCTTTCTCTCTGACCTTGAAAGGTCTTGAATTATTAAAGAGTCTCTTAAAAGTGCAACCTAGTTTTCAAGCTCTGTAACTTTTAAATGGCATAACCATTGTGAAATTTAGTTCTCGAATAATTTAGGCAATTTTTTCTGCATTACTTTAATTACAAAAATTGGATGTTTCTCTTGCTTCAGAATGTTTTATCATCTTAATTAAAAATAATAATTTTATATACACTGCAGCGCTGTGAATTCAGGGTAACAAAAGTTTGAACAATTCATAATACTCTCGCAAAAGTATCTTGAGTAGCTGAAATACTGGGGGAGTTTCTGGTAGCTGAGCAACATCTGACTTAGTACGTACTTAAGTTATATCAGGATCTAGGTAGCTTTCAAGCACCACTGGGGTACGAAACAATTTCTTATCCTGCCTGTGAGCAGAAAGCAGACATCACTGTGAGAACTGGAGGTGGACCAAGCTTTGAACTGCTTAACAAAAACACCTACATTGGGGCAGCTTGGGCTATGAATGAGAAGATTTTGAAATAATGATATAAAGATGACACCCTGTCCTTTTCCTTGGGTTAGAAGTATTCATACAAGAAGTCTTTCATGTTCGTATATGGTGCAGGTGGTGATGGTCTTTAGTCTTTGCCCCAGACCTGCCCTTGACACAATGAGGCAGAATTGGGATTACAGCTGTTAACAGCTTTTTATTTTTATATTTCATTTATTAAAATCAAAGTGACATGTCTCCCTGATTCCTGGGTCTGGGTTATTTTATGTTCTCTTCTGCATAAGCGAGCTTTGTATACTGCAGGAGAAACTTGCAATGGAAAATTCATCCAACCTTCCCTCCTCCCAGACATGAACACGTGCCCATATTTCAGCTGGTACCAGTACGCGGTTCTGCTGCAGGAGCACTTGCAGGCTGTGGTTGAAGCTGAAGCTTTGGCTGTGGGACAGCTTCAGGTCTCGCAGATCACTTTGAGCTCCATCTAACAGTGAGGCCTTTGAATTCTGGGTTATTGTCAATGTTTACAGCAGTGTGAGTAGAAGCAATTAGTGACTTGTGCTTTGTATGTGCTGTAATAACAGAGATGCTGTTTTCCCACTTTGCTACATTGCCACAAGGCAAGCAAACCTCCTCCTGGCTCTGAGGGGGGAGCCTGTAGTGAAAGACAAAGTCCCCTCTGCATCCAATCCCATCCTCTTGCTGCTGGGCAGGGGTATCTAAGGAAAGCAGGCGTGGGAACATACAAGTGTGTGCTGAGAGGAGGAGCAGGGCAGGTTTTTCCAGTACAGATGTGGGCCAGGGTCTGTCACTGCACATTCATTGTGGTTCCACTGGAATAACAGTGCGATGGAGTATTTTGATGGCTGTTGTCAGCCGTGTGCTAATATAGATGCACTTACTGCCGTATAATTTGTGTCCATGCACAGCTGCTTCAGCAAAGGTTGGGGGAAATGGGGAGGGGTGGAGAAGAGCAATTAATTTTGTCTCTTCAGAAAAGCAGCGTCCTGTGGATTCTGATGTGATCACATCCAGTTTTTATGGTCATGCATTTGTCACAGATCAAGCTCTGCTACCTCTACCTTTAAATGTAATTTCTTTAAAGGAGGCAGTGTCCAATTCCAGGCTCCTGTACCGTGCCAGAGCTGCACAAAGGTCCTGCAGGAATTGGTCCTCCATTGCTCAGGTACAGAAATGCTGCAGAGAAGCATGACCTGTCCCTTTTGTTTCCTCTGTCATCATAAAATAGAGACACCCGTCAGAAGTAATTTGGTGGCCTCCAAGAGCTGAAACCTCCCATGGACAATCAAACGCACTTTTGGATGTTTATGATGTGATTTGCAATGTGTTTAAAATCTCATTGCAAAGCAACAGACAGCCTCCAGACCCCTCTCTCTTTATCTGAATTTGTAGACTGAAAACAGTGTGGGTTTTAATTAGGAGATAAAGTTAAAGCTGTTCAGAGACAAAAAATTAAAAAGATCTGCTTGCAATATGCACATGCATTCCTTTTTCTTAAACGTGCTCGTGAGCACAGACGCTCACAGAGAGCAGGAGCTCCAGCGTTGGTGCTCTCCATGGGGCCGGGGCTTGGCAGAGCTGTGGAGCCTCAGCACTGAGGGCTTGGGTTAGGAGTGGCCGAGGGTGCAGGATCCTTCCACTGAAGGATCTCCTCGCGTCTCTGCCCATGATGCGGACTGGAACCGGCTGTCTCTTGTTGGTGGAGATGTAGTTGGGGCAGGCAACTCCGTTGCTGCGGTCTAAGGAAAATTGCGGAGCCAAAGGCCATGGCACACATGAGCCCTTCTGGTGGGGAAGCGCTGTGCCCTTGGGACTGCGAAGTTCTCCCGGCACAGTGTGGGCACGTGTACAGCAGCCAAAAGGTTGAAGGGTGCCTGAGCCGTGGGAGATGGAAGGAAATGCATGTGGCTCTGAACCCATCCCTCGTAAAACTCGCGCAGTGAGGGTAAATAGTAACAGTTGGTTTCCGCTCTGTGAGAGGAATTAAGCATAATAATGTGTTAGCCTAGACTGCTACCTGCCAGAGTTAGACAGACTCAAGACTGGGATAAAAAAAGATTGTCATCTGATTTTTCCATCTGGATGAGACTGCTCAGTTTGTCTGCACACTCTGTCTCCGGGGGCCGAAGAGGAGCAACTGCTGCTGCACTCCCTGCCTCGCAGGAGGAGGTATGACCACCAATAAGGGGTCCTGTGGGAATACAGATGCCCTTCTGCAGCGAACCGAGATGTAGATCCAAGCAAGCCGATGGAAAACATCCTGAAAATATGCACATTGACCAATTGGTGTCTTTTCCCCAACTTGCTGCTCACAGAACTAAAGTGATTTTAGATGCTGGACAGATTTATATAAAACGTTTTTATCCTGCTTGTCACCAGTTTAAAAATATATTAGCAAAGAAATGAAGCGACGGTTGTAGAGTATCCAGCATATTAATGCTAAAATGATATGACCGGCATCCCATAAAAACAGGATTTCTATTTCATATCTAGAAATTAAACTGTATGCAATTATGATGAGACTATTTATCCTTTGTCCAGTCTAGCTGTCCCTACCTGTTCAGTCAAGCTTCCCTGAACAAATTAGTTTTATAGCAAAAACACAAATGGTAATTAGCATAGAAACAGTATTTATTCTAATTATCCTCCAGTGGCTAGACTACTGCAGCAGTTAAGCCTCATTTGCATCTCTCTGCAAACAGATGTGGATGTACAGAGAGCTGTCGTATCACAGATAGTAAGGCTAATGTGTAGGGTGTGCGATATGTCAGCTTGCTGGTCTGGCTGGTTAGACTTATAATTTCCTGCCAGTTTATAATGGCTTCTCGTTATTTAATTCTAAAGGGAGGGCAAGCACTTGGGCGCTTAGGCAGCAAGGGAATTGACTTACCTGAATGTCCTTCCTCTGGATGTGATTTGTTCATTTTAGATTTAAAGACTACGCCGGTCTTTTATCTATCTGCTTAAGCCTATAGTTTGCTTCCTTGTATGTTTTATTTTTAAGTGCAAGGTTTTACATCCATATTAATAAGTCATCCAAGAAGTATAGTAGTGCTGAATAACCTGCACTTTCCCAGTGAAATAATTGTCACAGTTTTCACAAATAGAACTGTCTGGTTTGCTGCAAGTGACACAAATATAATGGAGCATAGTCCAATGATAGAGACAGTCTTCAGAACAGGTTTTCAAGGATCTGTTGTTGCTTTGCCATGCATTTTTTTTGTGAAATAGGCAACTGGGCTATAGTTCAATTTACAGACTAACCTGCTGGTCATTATTTAAAATCATCAAGTAATTTTTAATCTCCATCTTTGTCTTCATGAGTGGCTTTTTGGATGGACAGCATGTCAGCTGCTAACTAAATTTCATATTTTAGGAAGGCCTTTAGACATATAACTCAGGATGATAAAAATCCTATTTAATGGGGAAGACTCCTTTGCCATGGGCTTGATCAATAAATTAAATAGATTAATTAAGTTGAGCTGTCAGGACCAAGGACTGTCATGAAGTCAGGCCAGCAGAGTTGGCCATTTATCAGAGGCAAAAATTTGTCGAGAAAAGGCAGTCTTTAATGGGTAATTCTGGAGTGCATGCAAATGAGCAAGTACATAAAAAGTCTAGCAAGGAGTGAGTGCCTCTCATCTGATCACACGCGGTATAAAAGGAGGTGGATATGTCTGTGCAAAGTCATTAAATTTACTTATCAAACTCCTTCCTGTGAATTTTTGAACTTCAAGTTCTGAGGAGATGAACTGGCTTGTGATCTGGGCATATAGTCTTAGGTATTTCCATTTTTTAATCTTCACTGAGGAATTCAATTGGTTTTATGTTTTGAGATACATATACACACACAGAGACATATCCATATATATGTATGAAGTGATTTAAAATGCAAACTTATTAAAAAATAAGAAAGCTTTTATTGCTTTCAGAGCACTGGGAGAAATTGAGCTCTGTGGGTGGGATTCAGCACAGACCAAAGCATTCCTGCCATTTCTGTGCAGGAAACTTCTAGTGTCAGTTATGCCTGGTCCCATTATCTGCTCACAGGAGAGTCCTGTTGGTCCTGGTCTGGAGGAATCTCACAGCTGGGTGCTGTGGGCATCTGCACAGGTGACCCGATGACTGAACCAGGGTCTCCTCCTCCTCCCCCGTGACCCAGCGTTCGAGAAGGATGGTCAGCAGAGTTTCAGTGCCCACTTACTGAGGTTCAGGAGACAGAAAGTCATAGGGGCTCCATACCTTTAATTTTGCCCTGTGTACCTTAGGTTGCTGAAAGGAGGTGATAGTATTTCTCTGCCAGTTCTGGGTGTGCTGGCTGAGGGAGCTGCGTTAAGATTGTGCCACCTGAGGAGCCCCATGAGGCCAGCGTGGTGCGAGCCGCAGAGCAGCACCAGCTCCTGGCTCTCAGAGGCAGAGAAGCTGCTTTGCCATGGACCTCTTTGCTACCACGTGTTTCTCTGCGGATGCAGTGGGAGTGAGATGGTGTGTGCTTCCCAATGTAGAAAGTGAAGCAGTGCATATAATTGCATGAAAGTTGCATCTCTGTTTTGGTACTTCCAGTTTAGCTGTAAAGCCCTGACCATATGGATGTACTCCTACAGCCGCTCTGGAGGCAAGCTGAGAATAAAATGAGCTGTGTGCAAGTGCTGCAAGCCTGTGTAAATGAAACCTGCCTGACAAACCAGAAACATGCCTTTTTGGTGTATAATAAAAATAAAATTCTCTCCAGGCGTAGAACCTTACGTATATTCAATTCCTGTTGATTAAATAGCTCTTGAGCTCAAAACAGCAAGGGAGTGAGCCAGGAGTGCTGGTGCCAGGTTAGTGATCTGCCGGGAGCAATGTGGAAGAAAACTGCTAGAAAAATGTGCCCGACCATGCAGGAGTGGCCGGGGTCTTTGTTGTGGTTCTGAGAGAAGACCCTGTTTGCCACGACAGGAAGGTGCAAGGAGGAGTAAGGACTTGCTTGCCCTTCTCTGGAGGCTGTTCAGAAAGGCAGAGCTAAGAACAAGGGTATGCCTGACTTTGGCCCACTGAAGTGCAGCTGGGGTGGAAGAGGATGAAGATGAGACAGTGTGACTCGTGGTAACTTCTGGATTGCTTCCCTGCCCTGCTCAATGAGGCGATGAGAATTGCTGCCTCTTGCTGTAGTCCAGGGTTTTGTCCTGGGGACTTCGGAGAAAATTTAAAAATGCTCCCAAGTGGCTGAAGCACCTTAGTCGTACTGTGAGCTGAGCTCCTCAGAGGGTAATTTGTTTGTGATGCTGGTCTGTAGGCTCTTGATGAACATTTTAAAAATGGCCCCGGTACTTCAGCTGTAGGAAAGCCAGGCTTTCTTTACTTTTTTTTCTTATACTATTATCAGCAGCTGTGAAGAGTGATGCAATCCATATGCCGTATGGAGCACCTATATATAAAAATCTGACATATGGATGTTGTGAAGTTCTCGGAAGATTCCACACGCTTCAGATCACCCACGTTTTAAAAACATTCTGTTTGGGAATTAGTTATTGAGATGTTATGTTGAATTCCCCAAAGTGAAACCAGGCAAATTGTGCTGGGAATGTTTGTAGCATGGAGTCAGGTCTGAATTATTCTTTTTAGTGCAGCAAGAATTATTCTTTTTGATGGAGCACCGCAGGGGTTGGGAAGGATGCGTTCAGACTGAATGTTTTAGATCTGTCTGTCTGGGTGACTTTTACTGGCTCTGTTAACCTAGTGGATCTGAGCCATTTCTAGCTCGCAATTCTTCACTGTTGTCTGCTGCCCCTCACCTAGTTGGGAGCCTCTGTCTCCATTGGCAGCATGGGAGGGGAGGATGAGGCATAATATCATTGAACACCTGGTTTCTCAATTAAGTCCTTAGGACTCTTGCTGCTCAAAAGTGTTGTTTTGCTGCATAGAAATTAAGACAGCCTGCTGGCTGCTGTTTATGTGGACCTGAAGAAGGTAGGACATTCAGATGGAACCAGAAGTTAGTAAAGCATACAGTTTGCAAGACGTTGCTGCCTTTGCTGTCATTGATTTGCTATGCTGCTGTAGCTTATCATGTCAAAATGTTTATCTGGAAGTTCTCCATAGCTAATTAACATGAGTTGGCCAGACTCTTTTTTTTTGGTTTTTTAATCATTTTTTATCCACTGAGATGGGAGTCCATCATTCTACTGCTGATTTGGCTGATGCAGCAATGCTGGCTGCCATAGGCTCCCTGGGGAATTTGCCGTTGGAGCATGTGAGCGAGTGGCAAGGTGGGCATAAGGCATGGTGGGCATGTTGGCTCCATGCAGATGGAGACTTAGCAAAATCAAGGATTGCGTGAGCAAATGGTAAGGAGGAAGGTACATATAAACTGAAAGACTTTTCAGTTTTGCTCACTGTTTAAGAAGCACATAGCAAGTGCTATAAAAATACAGATGAATAATATGTAGCTGGTTGATCCTCCCCTGGCCTCAGCAAAGGCAGATGGAAATAGGTCCATCTTATCTGCTGATTTTGGGGCTTGTTTGGAGTGAGTGTGAATGCAAACTCTGCCTGTACATGAGGATCATGAGGGCTTTGCTCCTTAGATACCATCCTTCCCCCAGCACCTGTAGAGCTCAGTGTTTCCATACCACCCTTTTTGCAGGGAAGGCACACGAGGGATGTGCTGTGCCCTCAGATGATTGTACCAGTGCCTTAAGTTTTCATGAAAGGCATCTCAAATTGCTGCTGTCCTCTCTGTCAATTTTGTTCTTGTGTGATGGCAGGGGATTGACAGTGATTTGAATTCTGCTTTCGGAAATGCTTAGTCCGGGGCTTCAGTGATGTGGAGTAGCAACAAGCGGCACACTCCAGAGCTTGGTTATTTAGGAGCTCAGGTTATAGATGTACGTAAACCCCTTCCTCCCCAAAGACCTGTCAAAGTGAAGTTTAATTCCACTACCAATAAATGTTTGTTGTAATCTGTGAAGCAATAGCAGGAGGGTGAGGCTACAGCAGGTGTCTGTACATCACTTTCATCTGTAATCAACCTGTTATGATTTCTAGTTCATAGCTATGTCTTAGTTATTTGCATGTGCTGTGCTACAATGGATCCTGCTTGCTTAAAATCCTTTGCAGGGAAGAAATATTTTTCTGGATTTTATTTGAAATGAAAGATGTTCCCTACGGTCATGTCAGCTTCAGAAATCCAGACCCCAGCACGAGTGTCTGCATTAAAAACTGGGCTTTGGGCTCCATTAAAATACTGTGACTGCACATGTCACAAACAGAGGAAGGCAGTGCAGCAGCACAGGCACTTAAAAGATTGCATCCTGGCTTTGAAACCGAGGGGCTTTTGAAACTGAGGGGCTGCAACCAGGGGAAAAGAAACAATTATCTCCTCTCTTCGTCTCTTCCAGCCCCCTACTTCCAGCCCTTGTCAGCTCTTGGCTTTAAACTTTGTTTGAAATTATATGCTTGTCTCTTGGTAGTCTTCCCCTGTATTTTAATTGGGGGTGGCAGGTAAGGCATAAAGTCAAAGAACTGGAAATAACCTGTAAAACTAAAACAATGGAGCCAGAAAGACAGCCCTTCAGTTAAAGGTGGTGATGGTAACTGCCAAATTTTTGGGAGTGTTTGCAAACTCATGATTAGATCATGCAAAATTGTATAAAACTTTTAAGGCCTTTGAATATGAAAAGGGCTGGAGGAGTCTGAGAAGAGAATGGCAGGGCTCCAGTAAGAGAGATGTGTATCATGACAGTTTACTGCACACTGTGTAGGCAACAAGCCATGCTGATGGGTTAATACATCTTTTTCGCATTTAAGAGGAAAAGTACATGTCGTCTTACTCTTTGGACAAGATGTTGCTTGTGGTTATATGTGTATGTATGCATGTCCTTAAAATAAATATGCAGTGTGTGTGCCATTCATCGTCCCTAAGACAAGTGTCTAGGTTTTATAGACGGCTCATTGCCATGATGTAGGAGTGCCTTTTATTTCTGCAGCAAGCACTATGGCTTTTCCCCATTTTATATTAGTCTGTTTTCCCTCGATTCCTTCTGGAGGAGGAGGGTTGCAGCACCGTGTTTCGGTCGGCTTTGCTGCTTTGTTTTGGTGTGGCAGCATCAGTGCAGGTCTATCTGCTATTAGAGAAGGCTGGATCCAAGGGGACTTTGAAGTGGAAGGGATTAGGGTTTATGGTAAGGTCGCAGTTCCTGGGGGAGTTCGTTCCTCAGATCAGCGGAAGAGAAATGCTGTCACCTGCCCTAGCAGGTAAACGTGTGCTTTGCTTTTAAGCATGTGAGTAGTCCATATTGAACCTGGATTATAAACTGAGAATGCTTTTTGACAGTGTCAAAATGAACTAAAGAGCAATAATAAACCCTGAAGAAGAGATTTGGACTGAAAAAACTGAAGACTCATCTCGCACATTCTCTACTCTTGCCCTACTCTTTTTGACTATGGAGCTGAAGCAAAAAGAGGAAAGTGCTCAAGGCTATTCAGATTTTCAGTGTAAAGGACTAATGTTTTGGTGAGACGAGCAGGAAATAATGGCCAGAGACTTGCAGAAGAGCACTGGAATTTGCATTGATTTTGAATCCCTGCTTAGCGCTGCAGAAGGTCTTCCACAATCTGAACTACAACAAAGGGCATGTCAGAGGTGGGGAGGAGTAGAGAAGCAGAGATCCCATAGATGCAAAGTGCACTAATCTGGATGTAACAAGCAGTTTATGGGTGTTATGGATTCTTATTGTTTGGTGTGGGATTGTGCATGCTGGTCAGTGTGTGCTCTTAGGCAGAATTAACAGTTTTCTCAAAGATATTCCAATGTGTTAATCCCAGTGACTGGGGTAATGCCGCGTAAGTGGCGATTTACTTCTCCTTAGCTCTTTGGCAACCAGAGAAAACTCTACCGCAATTCTTCTCTTCCCATCCTAATGGGGAAAGCAGACGCAGGGGAGGTTGAGTCCCAAAGTTTCTCTTGTTACGTTCCTGCAGCCAGTGCTGGCGGGATCATTGGAGATGGCAGAGGGGCCCCGTGGTCGCAAATGGAGCTTGTGCATTAGGAACACCCAGAAGGTGTGTGGGTGTCTGTGAATGTCTTGGTTTGAGGATCTTAAATAGCGTCATGAAGAAACCCAGGGGCAAGGAAAAGAATAGAAGGCAGCTCTCCCGGGCCGTGCCCGGCTGCCTGTATCGGTGAGAGGGTGAGCCGCTCGCTTGCTCTGGTTCCCTGCTTCGGCACCAGACTTTGTATTTTCTTCCAGCCCCTGCAGGAAGTGAAGCAGGGCTCATGCAAACAGCTTTTTGGTATCTAGACCAACTGTGGGAGCAGAGAAGGTGTAGTCTGTAAGGAAATGTCCTTCTGGGAGTAAATAGTACATGTTGAGGGCCAGCACAAGCAATCCAGACAGCAGTCTGGATTTGGACTATCTGAGAGGCTGCATCCCTGTCTCAGTTCAGGACACCTCATTTCCAAAAGCATTAAGAATTTCCATGCAGCTTTAGTCTGTCTTCAGATTCCCACCCACTCAATCTCTAATTAAATGAAAGAATTTCCACTTCATGATTAATCCTTGTTTTCAGGGCAAGCTGCAAAACAGTTGAAAAAGTAAGACTTATCTGTCTGCTGCTTTCCTTCCGCCTTTTTAGTTTGCAAATGAATGTAGGGTCATCTTATATCATTTGTCTTCTTAGAACTTTTGCCAGTTTTAATTCAGTAAAACACAGTAGTCATTCCTCATGCTTATCTGTAAATTGCATTGAATCTTGTTGCAGTCATATTAGGTGGTAATGATTTATATTCCTTCTAATAATTTATTTGATTATGCCAGCTATGTTCCATTTTTAAAGAATTATCGAATTAATGCTCTTGTGTAGGGAACAAAGAGAAATATTTTCCATAGTTCTTACTTTGGCTTTCTGTAGTTTGGTACAGCGCTGCATGTTTTGTTCATTAATATAGTGGTATGTAAGGATCAGACTGACAATTTATTACAGGTATTTAATATTGTTAGACTTCAGGTTGCACAGAAGCTGTGTATCCAAAGGCGGTTTAAACGTGGTGTGTGTGTGTCAGTGTTTAGATGGTTCTGCCGTGTGCAGGTCCCCAGATTCTGCAAGTCTGTGGTGGGAGTACCTGTGCTGGGCACAGAAGGGGCCGGTGGCTCTGTGCTCGGCACAGGGGGTGATGTGAATGGGAAGGACGAGCGACACTGTCAAAAATCTCAGTGGCAAACTACATTGGTTCCTCCTCTTATTTTTATTTTTGTGCCGCAGCAATTTTTCCATGTGGAGAGTAAGGAACCCTCTCGCCCCCCTCATCAGCAAAGGGCTGACTTCAGAGAAGTAGTTAAGCACAGGCTTAACTTTAGGATTAGAATTACTCCCACTGATTTCTGAGGCAATTGTTCTCTCAAAACTAAACAAATATGAAATGGGTCTGCTGAGGAGGGGCAGGGAGAGAAACACTCAGCAGGACTAAAGGAAAGTGATTCTTCTATCTGGTGTGTCTCCTACATTTGAAACTTTAAGTATCTCCTTTCTTGATGGACTGTCTACCCTGTCTGTTTTCTCTCCCTTTTGGAAATGTGTGCCTAACTCCTGGATAATATGCCTCCCACGCCAGCTGACAAAACACAAAGAAGTAGGAAGAAGCTTCAGCTCTAGCGGGAAAACTCTTCTCTTCATGAAAAAATGATGTAGTTTTTCTTTTCCTTGACTTGCATATTTAGAGAGGCACAGGATGGAAAAAAGTCATTGCACAAGTGCAAATAACCTCCAACCTTTTTTTTTTCCCTAAAATTCCTCTTTGAAAAAAATTATGTTTCTTTCTGAATATGTTGGCATAAAATATCAAATTTTGGCATTGTTTGAAGGCTGCTTTTTTGCCATTGAAAAATGGTGTTATGCTGCTGAGACATTGGACTTTTGAACAGGATGAAATATGGCTACTTCCAAAGGAAATTGTGATTACTCCAGAAGCACAGAGTTCACGTACAGGTTGGTACTGTGCGAGCATGAGAGGAGAGGTAGTGCAACCCAAAGGGACAGAAACGATGGGTGGAAAACCAAAAAGATATTTTACCCAGTGTACAAGCACCTGGAAACATGCAGAAAATCAAATAAGAAATGACTTCCTAGCAAGAAATTAAAGCATCCAAGCAATGAAATGAATAATCAAACAGACATATGATATCCTCTCCCTTTAAGCCAGGGCTTTTTTTTTTTTTTCTTCTGAAGCAGTTGAATTTTTAGAGAAGAATTTGAGTCTTGGCCCTGTAAACTGTTCAGCTCTGCTCTCGAGTGGCCCAGCCCCTCCAATCCATTGAAACTGGGGAGCCAGACCCACAGCCCGGGTCACTGCATCTGCCCCCCCGGTTACAAAAACACACTCCATGTCTCCTCATGTCACATCTTTGGGTTTTCTTTTCTTTACCCCTTCTTATTCACTTTGCTGTTATTGGGTTCATTCTGCCACGGAATGTCACTGTATTTGGGAACAGGCCTCCTTAATGTCTCTATCTGTGTTCTTTTCAACATCATTTGCTTTTTGATGTTATTGAAGACAGCTGTGTGCACACAGTAACATCTGGGGACCTGCTGAACTGTGAAACCTCCTGACATGAACGTGTAATTTACATTGACGTATTTTCACTTTTACATGATACCTGTTTGCAGTCTCGCGTGTCTTTTGGCGCTTTACTGTTTTACAGATGACGAGTAGCAGAGAGCTGAAACCGAGCAATACCCTTGGTTTTCTGCAGAGCTGCGGTGTGTGAATATGGGGCTGCTCCCAAAACTGTTCCTGTGGCTGCTGAGGAGTGTTGGTGTTTAAACAGTCACTTGTTATTTGCTGATACTCTCTTTTTAAATGTTATTGTTTTGTCACAGTCATTTGCACTTGTACAACCTCCTTGTCATGAGGGTGGCTGGTAGTTTGCTACGAAGCTGATTTCAACCCAGTCTTTTCACAGACGTGGTTATTAGGGAATGCCGCAATCTTCTGCCAGAATTTCTACTCTATTGAGCAGCCATATCACCTCCATGAATAAAAGTGCATGCTTATTACATAGGAGTTGGCTTTGGCATGTTGAAGCCATTTGGGTTTTTACAGTTCTGTTGAAACACAGCTGATCCTGCATGTGCCGGTTCTTTGGGGATCCCTAGCTCTTTTTTGGTGCATACCTGAAAGTACCATGTCTGGAAAGTCTCGTTCCTTCTTTGCTCCTGGGGCAGCCCTGTTACATACACACGTTAACACATGTAAGGCAACGTGTATCTCACAGCCTTCTCTGGACCTGTGTGATCTGTGCAAGCGAGGAGGTGGTCCTGGGGCATGGCCAGTCCCCTGGAGCACGGTTGGCCAGCTAAGGGCGCTGCTTTGGGCCCTTCCAATGGGCACTTCTCTTTTGCCCACAGCTTCCACCAGAACCACGGCATTCGCTCATTGACCAAATCCTTCTTATTCCCTTGCATCTGTAGTGACCCTTTAATGAGGTTAGGGCTGCTTTTTTTTCCAGAGATGTGAAATATTTGTCCCCTGCACACGCTGGCCTTTTGCTTATTCTTGCAAACGCGACGTAGAGAATTGCATCGCTGTCTGTTTCTGTTCTGTTGTTGATTAATCTGTTTTTCCACTAGGGTTCTGTTATGAGAGAAGATTAATATTACAGGGAAGATACTTGTTTATTTCAAATATTTTGTTTCCTTTCTCTATTGGGAATACTAGTATAAACACCAGGCAATCTGAATTTAAATAGCTAAAGTATTAGTCTTGCTATTCCAATTGCTCATCATTACACTTGAGGATATGGTTACAGCCGATTATACGAAAATACCTGAGCCATACATTTTACATTCTCAATCAGCATATTATAGATGAACTGTGAAAATTGGAGATAGCTTTTTATGATAATTGGGAGATATTTTCCTTGAAGTATGCAAAGACTCTCAAGAGAAGTTGAATTGCTTGTCTGTAATTCTGTTATAAGCTTTACTGGTATTTATTTAACATGCAGTTTATCGCTACTGAATATTTTTCTTACGGCTTTCTGTCAAAGGCTGCATATTCAGAAGGTTGCTCTCAATTTTGATATCCTCTGCACAGCAGCTTGTTCGATAGGCCAATTCTGAAGCATCCTCCACAAGCCTGACTCGCGCGTGAGGCAGCGGTGCACTTGTGTGGAGAAAATGCAAATTGTTACTGCCTGAGTGGCCCCTTCAGTTACCCCTTGACATGTGAGGGAAATCAACCAGCCTGAGGCCAGAAATACAAACTGGCTTAGAGTCCTCCAGCCCTTGAACTGGTCCCATTGGGACCACCCCAGACCCAAACTGCTAATTGCAGCAGACCCCTGGTGCTTGGCTTCTTAGGCGTGAGGTTGGGAGCTCGTCCTCGAGTCGCTCCTGCAGGGCTGGGCTGTCCTGGCCCCCATGCCAGCAGCATGGGCGACTTGGATTAACCTGCTCTTGGCTTGGGGGTCTCAGTACCTTACGGATGTCCTCCTATAAAGCTGTGTGGGGCAGCCTCGAGGTGTTCCTTGGTAGTAGAAAACATGCGGTTTTGGCAGCTAAAATGCTTTTTAAAGGGATGAGGGAATTTCATATGCTGGGACTATGCAAGCAAAGGCCAAACTGGATGTTACATCTGACTGAGAAGCTGCTCTCCCAGCACATCACTGCTTCTGGCCCTTCAGCTGGGAAACTGGCCGAAACCACAGCTTTTTCTAGTGCCAGGACACTGACCTGTGCTGGGTGTGGGGGCTGATGCAAGTGCACAGGGCAGTGAGGTGGTTGTTTGGAGACCCAGCTCCCAAGGAGGACCTGGCCCTGGCCTCCTTCATCTGCAGAAGCTGGACTTGACCAGGAAGGCTGCTGGACACTTGCAGTCCATTGCATGTCTTCCCATTCAGCTCTCCCTTGCAATTATTGCAAATAAAAGTGAAGAGAAGCCATGCCAATTGCCTTGTTGAGATTCAGATTAAATTCAGTTTTTAAAAAAATAAATTAAAAATTATGTTCTTCCTTTAAATGAAGCACTAATACAGCAAGCTGGAATTTGTGAGATTTTGCTACGGAGGGTTCAGCTTGTTACTGGGCAGACCAGCTGCAGACTGGAATCCCAGGCGAGAAACAAACGGCTTTCTGCCTGGATTTATGGTAATACATGTAAAGTTACAAGTCTCGCTTTTCTTTGTTGGTACGTGTGAACAAGGTTACTTTATGCTTGGCTATGTTTGCTGGTCTTGGCTCACAAGAGTTAGTTTCTCTGTGGCTTTAGAGTACACTCTCATTTTCATTAGCATGGGAGATTGCTGCTGCTTCTGTCCCTCCCATCGGCGTTTTAGTAGAGGTTTTATGTAGCTGGCAGGTGGCGGGCAGCATGGGAGGAATGCCTTCGTAAAGGGGGCATTATAGGTGACACTGGGGCGGTGGGGCAGAGCTCATGCCTCAGCTTACGCACAAGGATTCGGAGGTCAGAGTGCCCAACGGAGAGCTGGTGTAAAGCTCTTAACTCTGGTTTGATTGGAGTTATGTTCAGCACAGTGTGTCTGGATTCAGCCCATTCAGCCATGCTATCTGTTTGTTTTAGTGTTTACAGGGTCGACCTCTGGGGTATTAACTCCAGAGGAGATTTTTGTCTGTTTACCGAAATGGAAATTGCCTAGTTCAGGAGTGGGCTGCAATCCCTTCAGAAAACTCATCTTTAATATATTTCCTGTAATCACAGCTTAAAAACAAACCCACGTTTCCAAAATGTTCTTCAATTTTTCACCCTGCTATTTCTTGCACAGACATTAATCATCCACTTCTCCATTTAAGTACAGAGCAGAGTATTGCAGTGAAGAGCTGACTTCTCATGCCTGGTAAGAAAAAATAGGTGGTTTTACAGTGAGATCCTATTGCTTTGGGGAGCGCGGATAGTGCCAAAAAAATGTGCATTGACCTGTGTGACACAGGTGCCGTGTGTGTCAGTATTTCGGCAGTTAAGCCCTGATAGTTCACTTGTAGAACATGCTATCTTACACTGCAAAGGTACAGTGCCGGATTTTGGGTTTTTGAGAGCTAGCCCGGCTTGGTATTCATTAGATTATTGAGTGTGTGCTGGCTCAGGTTGTGCAGGGCATGACATGCTGGAAGTTTGGGGTGCCCATTTTTACCTGCTCTAGTTTGGTGAAGACAGTGAGGTTTATCCCAGTGAGCCCGTAGCACTGGGTATGTTCAGTGTAACTTATGGTTATGAAAATGCATGTGTTTCCCGGAGCATCAGCTTAGGGTTGAGTGACAAAGAGATGTCTAAATCGTTATTTCCCTCCCTCTGGAGGGGTTGGGTGGGTGTCTGGACGGGGAATTCAGCGGGACGGGAGTGGTATGCCCAGGCAGTGCACCAGTGCCTGCTCCATCAGCCCTGCGGCTCGCTCTTAATCCACTTCCCCAGGCCCCTTCTTCCACCATGATCTGTCTTTCTGACCTGAGCGCTGCTCAGCCCCGGGTCTCTCGGGCCCACGTGGTGAGCCCATGAGCAGCAGCAGCAAGCTGAACCTGAGCTTTGACTTTCTGTGCAGCCCTGGGCTCAGGCACAAGGGCTTGGAAAGGAAAAGTGGTTCCTGGTAGGGATGAACAGTCTGGCTCATGAGGCTGTGGCAGCAAGGTCAGAAATCCTGAGAAGGCTGGAGCAGGATTTGGGTTTTTCTACCTGCACATGTTGCCACAAGTAACCTCCATGTGCCATCAAGCAAGAGCAGTTCTTTTCTGTGTTTGGATTTTAAACTGCGCTGGTCAGCTCTCAGAGCAGAGGGGTCAAACACAGCACACAGTCGTCTTTGGCTGCTGGAGCGCTTTTGTGCTCCTGGGCAAGTTCCAGCTGGAAACTTCATATGGAAATGGTCAGGGCTGCTGAACCCTGTCCCTTTCTGTGTCTGAGCCCACTGGGCTCGTGTGCATGGGAGAACAGCGTTTGCAGGCAGGTCATACCCACACCAGGAGTGGGATCCAGGCTGAGCGTGGGGTCTGGGGCCTCCGCTCACAAAACACCGCTCGCAGCTCCAGAGCTGCCGTCCAGCAGTGCGGGCAGTGCCGCCGGGGCATGCAGCCGGCTCGTGCAGCCTGCCTCTGCCTTCTGCGCCAGTGCTCCTCGACTCCCTGCGCCTCCGTGCAAGCCCCCTGCCCACGTCCCTCGCACAACCTGAAAACAGGCTCTCGGCAATGAAACAACCAAGGAAACCACCCCAGTGATTTAAAAATGTGTTGCTCTGTAATTTACTGTGTAGTCTTACATTGTTCTGCAGGAACCCAACAAACCAGCGCCTGCTGGAGACCCTGCTTTGTAGGTGGTGCCTATTGTTCAACACAAACGTTGCTAAGTAGGAATTTCAAGGTAGCAGGTTTGTAGCGGTGGGGAGGAAGGTAGAAGTGGATGCTGTGGGCTTAAATTTGCAAAAATCTTTGACTGCAGTAAAGTAAAGCAGTAAAGCTTTGGACTAGGATGTTTAAAAATTTAACGTGAAAACAACAGGCTGGCAGCCTGCAATACTGAAGACTTTTAAAAATTAAAATGCCACCATATTTAATGGAGTCACCAAAAGTAATGATAAAAATGTAATTGCTTCTGATGAGACAAATATTCTATTAAGTAAAGAATACGGTAAATCTCAATTGGTTTGGGTAACCTAGGTAATTTAAAATGAGTTATAGTTCTTAGAGCTCAATATGCAAGTGAACTGGAGATTATATATAGTTAATATTTGCAGGATAAACAGCCAGTAATTTAAGTTGATTATGAACAAACCCAAATCCTCTGGGTGGTCATGGCCATGCTCCCATTTGAGTTCAGTTTAACTCAGGTTTGACATTGAGACCTCAGTTCCAAAAAGCACTTAACTGTTAGGTGACTGGAGCATAATTGTATGTGCAGTTTGTTTTCAGTATCTCTTCTGTGGCCTGAATGCATTCACGCTTTGATTCCACAGGTACACGAGTGCAGTAGGAACAGTTTGTTTTTCAGGTTTAACACAATTTAATTGCTGCAATAGTAAAGACCTTATTTTTCTACTGAATTTCAAACTGTTAAAATTGAGTAGACAAACATCTTTCAAAGCTACCAGAAGCAGCTTGTTTGTAAAATAGGAGCAACATTACCAAATGAGCAGTCAGCTGCCACGATGGGAAACAAAATAGCGAACAATCCTCCATAATTGGTTTGGGTTTAGAGCGCAGTTTCTTCAGACCTTTCTCACCTATATGCATGGTTTAAAAAAAAAAACCAACAAAACACCCAAACCCCCAGAAAATAAAAGGAGGCACGCAACACTTAATTTGGCAGATCTTTTTAAAAATAAAGAGAAGTCTGATGTGAGGTAAAGCAGGATCAGACATGCTATGCCAATTTCAATCAATAGATGCAACTGGTATTGAATTCACTGAAGCTGTGTCTGTTCAGACCAGAAATGAACTCAGCCAGACGATTACACTCCATTTTAATAGGAGATAATGAATATTGATTAATACTGTCGCAGGTGTTTCTGCAGCCTGAAGCAGTAGCCAGAGGAGCTGGAGATACCATGGGGTATGTAGCGGGTGGTCCTGCCTTCCTGCTATAATGGCCAAGAATCGCCAGTGGCTCGTGGTGCTGCTCTGCCCCAGGGCTCAAAGCAGGAAAGCCGGGCTTGGGGCAGATTGGGGGGCTGCTCTCTCCCAGGGCTCCCCACGGCTCTGGGTGGTAGAAACGGGTGGATTAATGTTTGAGCTGTCTGTATAAATTTGAAGAAATAGCTTATGGAAAGCCCAGAGTGCTTATAGTTTGGTAACTCTTCGGCATCCTAACAGAGATTGGCTTGCTAATGGCCTTGGGCATTAGTGAAGAGGGATTTGTACGTTTCTGCGATGGAAATGCTGAGCATGGAGTATTTCTGTACTATTGTTAGCCAAGCTATAATCAGAGCTATAGAGAGTTTAAAAATAGTATGGCCTGCTGGGAGGAAACGTAAGGTAATAGTATAAATTAATACATTGTATTTATACCCACAGCATACTTTTCTTTAGGCAGGTGAGTTTTAATTATAGTATATTACAGACATGGCATAGATTTCAGAGATACCTGCCTGGGACTGGGAACGAAGGGACAGAGTGCCACGGCTGTGGAGATGCTCGGGAAGGTGTGGGAAGGCCGGAGGTAGCTGTAGGCAGGGAAGGGGCAGCGGGTCCGTGCAAGGCCAACATCGCTCGCGCTATAACGCAGCAGTGTTTAAATTTAGGATTCTTATGTGACCCAGTGTCAAGTCAGAAATGTGTTGTTAAAAGTGTATAATCAGCTTCAAGTGCCTGCCTTGTAAATCTCAGGAGTGGAAACTGGCCTGAGGCTAGCAGCCGTCTCTGCCGCATCTTTGCTTGAGTGAACTTTAATTTGACTCTTTATCAAGAAAACCAGTGAGAGAAAGAGAGGAAGAAAAGAATACGGAGCGACTTGTACAAAATAGGCTTTGTATGGATAAAGGTGATTTTGCCAGAGATGTTGCTGAGACTTCCGTGTGCTCTCAAAGAAAAGCAAAGTTCTGTTACAAAGTGCAACAAAGAGGAAGGGGCAAAAGAAGCTCAGAGAAATGCTCTCTTTCTGACTTTGAAAGCTCCTTTTGACTTTACTAGGTTGAAAGTGTGCACAGCGCTTCCAAAAATGATGTGATTTCAAATTGGGCTGTTAAAATCTGGGGCCAGTGTGAAAAGCCGGCCATACTTTGTGTGTGCCTTTGTTTGCTTAAGCTGCTGACAATAAAGAAATGAGCATCTCTGCGAGCATCCGCAGTGGCGCTAATCAGTGTGCTGTTTGTACGCAGAGGTGTTCAGTGAGGGAATTGGGGGTTTAAACGCTGTCTGAAATTTTGAGCAGCTCTTGGCTAGGGAGTTTTTTGGTGACATTATAATGTGAAGTCTACATTATGAAAAGAGATTATCGATGTTGTGAAACTCAGCAAACCTCATCATGTCTTCCTTGATTATATGTGGGTATATTGTAATCTGCCATGCTGGAGACTGGGGAATATTTTGAGCCAGCAGTTTTTCACAAGTCTCAGACAATGTAAAATAAAGAAAATATTAGTGTCAAATGGAAGTTTAATCTCAGGCCAGTTTATAGTCCTGGGAACAACATATTTTGGAGCAACCTGTTCTTGAGTTTTGGGGGAGATGCTTCGTTTTGTGGGAGCTAAGCCCAGACTGATTCAAAGGACCCGGTTTGCAGAGTCTGTGGACCAACCAGGACCTGAAAATCAATTTTTTCTTAAATGAGTCAAGTCACTTTTCAAAGCTGTGGTCTAAAAATTTAGCTTTTTACCATCTTCATGGGTGAAATATTTGATATTTAGCAAACTACAAATTTTACACATGTCCATATGTTGACAGCAAACATAAACATTTATATGAAGTAACACTGAAAATCTGTATTCTTCACACATTGAAAGGGTGTCTGAGTCCATTCTATTTTCCCTGAAGGAATATCAAAATAATTTTATAA
Organism: Anarhynchus alexandrinus; assembly: GCA_008711295.1. NCBI lineage: Eukaryota > Metazoa > Chordata > Aves > Charadriiformes > Charadriidae > Anarhynchus > Anarhynchus alexandrinus. The sequence continues at coordinate 115,619 of VUYV01000267.1, forward strand.
CAGGAAATTGGTTATAAAAATAATGCTTAGTACTGAGTATTCTAAATATATAAATCTACTAGAAAAACCTGTTATTTTCGTTTTTCCAGGAAAACAAGGGTGACACAATCTCACTATGTGCATACATACAAAGCACGTGGCCTAAAAATCAATCATGGAAGTAAACAGTCAGAAATTCAAGTAGCTCAGTCTGTTCAGCTTATTAAGGAGAACATAACTTGTAATACCCGCCCAAAGAATTGCAATCTGATCAATCCTATAATCTTCCCTTGGATTTTTTTTCTTATATAGCACATCATTGTCTTTTCCTCAAAGTCATTGAAGTGGTTGAAAAGGCAGAACGTACTAAAAAGTATGTTCTTTCTAAAAAGTAGAATTACTTTGTCTGTTTCCTTCTTTTTCCTGGTGGTTTCAGTTGAGCCATGGCATGACCAGTCGTGGCGGGTCTGCAGTGGAGAATCCTCCATACTTCAATCTGTACGCTGTACTTCAGTACTTCAAACTCAAGTAAGCTTACACGTAGCTGCATCATACCTTTGCTGCCCTCATTGATTCATTTGGTAAGTTCAAACCTGGGCATATTCGGATTTTCACACTCTAGAACAGTAAAGCAAACTGGCACAAAACTAACCATAAACTGTGAAACCCCAAAATATCAGGAAGGAAGAAGCACGAGTTATTTTTGAAGCATCTGCTACCACCTCTTTTGTTAGGGGGAAAAATAGCTGTGAGCTTCTGAGAGGTGCTCTGCTGCTGAAGCCTGTCATAAAGCTCTTTGTTCAAAAAGAAATCTTAACTAATGTAAACTGTTTGAAGAAGTGTTTACCAATAAACTTAAAAATAGCTTTAGCAATCTTCTGATCTTAGAGGCCTCCCTTTTCCTCCAACCCTGGCTATTTACAAAATTTTCTTGTCTTGAAACTAGGTGAATGGTTACAAAAAGCTTTTTTTCCCCTTTGACATCCATATTGGAGGAGAAAATTATGTTAAATCCCCTTTAGCTTAAAGCTAATTAGAGCTAGTAATGAAGTCTTTGTTCTTGTATGCTGTTTCTCTCATAACTATGATAATTACATAAGGGTTGCGGCATCTGTCTGGGAGATTGGCAGGCTGAGAGGCTTGAGCATAAAGCTGAGCTCTGGTTGAGCCGTGGACGAAGTCGGGTCTGTGTGGCTCCAGTGCCAGGGCCAAACTCTCCCATGGCTCCTGTCTTACACACAGGCAGGGTCCGGGGCCCGTGGGAGGATACCAGCACGGTCAGTGCATCCAAAATCATCATCTGCCTCTGTGTGTTGCCTCTGTGTAGCCATCTTAATTTTCAGCTCAAGCGTAAAGCTTGGAAAAAAGAGTTTGCTGATATTGTGAAAAGAGGTTAAAAAAGTCTTGCAATATATAGCGCTTCTGGGCTTTTCACTCATTTAGTTGCATGGGGCTGCCTGAAGGTAAATTAGCCACTGAGCTCTTGGTGGGAGTGGGTGAAGTGAAAAAAAATAGGGTGTAGTGGGTGAAGGTGTGTAGACCATGTATGTGTGACTGTAACAGACCACCAGGCTTTGATCTTTTGAGTCTGAGTTCAGTGTTTATGAAGGAAGGTAATGGATCTGAGAACCTGCTCCCAGATACTTCTTTGACTCAGTCAATGGGAAATGAAATGGGAAATGAAACTGCCACTTCGAGCGAGTTATTTTAAAGCTGAAAGCTTTGAAGGTCAGCCCCACTAGAGTGACATTTTAGCCAAGGGGAGCAAAGAATAGATCATTCCTTGAGTGAAGCAGAGATAGTTGTGACCTTAATGGAGCTGTAAAAGCAGAACAAGACACTGTGGAAGTGAGTTCTGAAATCCAAGGAAGGGTTTTATATTAAATCAGGAAAAAACCAAGCATTGAAGAAAAAAGTTTAAATGCCCCCCTCTTTTTTTGTCAAAATGAAAAGCACAGTTTTGCAATTGACTTTTTTTCAAAAATAGTTCCTGTTTGGTAACAGTCATTAAAATAAGCCTTAACTTAAGGTACTCCAATACGTGAACAAAATTATCTCTTATCCCTGAGGATGTTCTGTTCTCATCTAATTATTTTCTTTGTAGAGGTAATTCAGTTGTTTGTAAAGGACTAATCAGAAATCTGTAAAGTTCTGGAGGGATTGACAACATATTAGTTTGTTCAGTGCAAGATTTTCAGAATGTTTAAAAATCTGAATTTTGTACTTGAATTTCATGCTTTCCAGTAGGGCTGCTATGCAATTTGTTGATGACCAGCAAAGCCCAGTAATGGATCCTACCATCTTGTCTGATTTTGGCTGCTTCAAGCGTGCTGAAACTTCTCTGGGGAAAGGCAGTGAGGTAATTCACCGTTAAAACAGTGCAACAAGAAGAGCAATGCTCCGACAGCCAGCGTCTCCAAATTGAGATGTCTACTTTTAAAGACATTTTAGATCAAGCATGAATTAATAGATGTGATGTAGGAACTGCAGAGCACTGCTCATGTTGAGTGCTCTGGAAATGCAAACAGCACACAGAAGGGATACCATCCCCGGGTGAAACTAGATTGCGTGTGCTTAGAAACATCTTGGTCACTTGGGCACAAGTAGAATCCCCCTTAATCCCTCCTGCTTTACTGTAGTAAAATTTATTTAGTGTATCTTGCTTTCAATGTCTTTATTAAGAAGATTGAAAAGATTTCTCAACTCCTACCATGTCTAATTTTTGCTTCCAGCTGAAATGTAAGTTGTCCAGACACATGGCTTAGCGCTTCCAAAACATAAGTGATGATTTTTTCAGGCTTTTAAAAAAATCCTAAATTATTAATGTTGGTTGTATTTCAATTCTTTTGTGCCCACCTCTTCATAGTAACAGCCAGGGCTGCGAGGATGTGAGAAACATGGATTATGATGAAAGAATTAACTTATTTCCCTAATACAGACCAATGCACTAGCTATCATAACACTCTTACTGGTCTACAAAAGGAAGCAGAATGACTTTGGTAGACTGACCAACCCCTTGAATTCGGCTTAACCTCTATTCCTTGTTCCCTATGCCACATTTCTCTCACAAGCACTACTTGCTTTCAAGGCTCTGCCCCTGAGCCCGTTACCTCTCTGTGTAGCATAGTTACTGAATTGTGTTTTCTCTCTGTGGAAATGGGGCCTTCTAACAAGGGAAGCAAAACCAGCATTGTATAATATCTGTGCTTGAAACTGTGACAAACCACCTTCAAGGTAACAGCCACCGCTTGAATGGCTTTCCATATTACCAATAGCCCTTTTTCTTTGGCTGTAATTGCTGCTTGGAGAGGACTGTACTGATTTGTAGATCTAATTATCTTAAAACAAAGCAAAACCCATTATTGTAACAAGAATATAGAATCCTATGCTGCAGAGAAGAGAGATTAATGCTTTGTCTCTGCTACCACTGGGTAGTGGCCATTTGCAGGGGTCTGGAGAGGGGGTCAGACATGAGAGCTGGGGGTGTCTTCACCCCAGTGTTGTGGGATGTCCTTGGAGGTAACTGAAGAAGTTTGCTGTTCGCAGGACTCTGAGAACAGCAGCACCTTTCCACCTGTGCCCACCAAAGTCTGCTTGAACGCTGTTTCCTCTGCATAGGTGAAATGCTTGTATTTGCTGCTGCTGTCTCTTGGTGTAGCTGGCCATAGAACATACCATATGAAATCATGTGGATCTTGGAAAGCACTTGCTTGTGATTTCTTCATCATTTAAGGAAAAGGACCCATGTCCCTTCTGATAATTAGGGCATTTGAGTGTGAAAAATGTACCTTCAGTAGTATGCTTGTTCTGTTCTTAATAGTTCTTTAACCTTTACTTCTTGTAGGATTAATTAGTAAAACTCACTTCACGCTCCTGACTCCAGTTAATACAAGCTATTGCCTTTGTGTTTCACCCAGCTGCTGGGCAGGTCCTCGTGCTTCGTATGCTGCTGTAAATTGAAAGCAGCCCGTTTCAGGGCATTTTGGACAGAGGGAGATAGCTGCACGCTGCTTTGTGCTGCTTCCTTGCTGGCTGCTGAGACTAATTGCTTTCAGGGCTATACAAAAGCCTGATTTCACATATTCTGCTCTGGGTGCAACTTTACATTGTCTAATAGTAAAGCAAAGACAGCGCGCAAGATTGTTATATGGTGAGAAGGAGAAAAATCAATTTTAATCGCTGGAGTAGAGGGTTAGGGGGGCAGAAGGTCATTGAAGATTAGGAATTGTGCTACAGCACTAAACCTGGCACGGAGTTCCTGGGAAAATAGAAAACCACGAGCTGTGCAACAAAACCTGTGGGTGTTTCGGTGTTGTGGCATATTGTTAAGGGAAGGATCACTCACAAAACCTGTTGGGCTATGCAGAGCTTGAGTTTCAGAGGGAAGGGGAATTTGTTTTGGACAGCATTTACTAATTACCTGTAAAATAAGGAGAGAGTGGGGATTTGAGATAAAAACAGTCAGATCCTGCCATAGTGCGATTGAAGCTCAGCATTTCAATCTTTACACACGCGCATCCTCAGTCCTGTAAGCAGCTCTGTGAGAATCTCACTGGGAATTGCATGTTTGCAAATGTCCTGCTGGAATTGAGAATGGTCGTGTTAGCCTATGTATGTGGGGGATTTTGAAAATATACAGGAGGTGATGCCCCCTCCGTTAGAACTGCATGCCTCCCAGATTAGTCTGTTTTGTTCAGGGCTTCCCCCTGCATCGTTCTTTGCTTTGACTGTTTTCCCCTTTGCAAGGAAATGCTCATGATTAGCAAGCTTTCTCATGTGATGTCTGCTTTAGGACACTCGCAGGAGTTTAGAGATCCCAGTATGTGCTTTGAAAAGAGCCAGAAACCCAGTTGCTCGCTGTTCACACGTGTAACCTTGCACAAGAAAAGCTCGTGGGTGAAAGTCAAAGAACTTAAAGGGAAATTATATACTGGTTTAGCTTTAGAAGCATTAGACAGCTTTCTTCTTGGTTATCAAAGAGTGATAATCAACTTTCTTCTTTGTGACAGAAGTAGCTGTAAAATAGTTCTCTCTCCCACCCTGCCTTTTTTCTTCTGTATTTCTTTAAAGTTTATTTTCCTTGTGCATACACACCTACCCCGCTATGTGCATTGATGGAGAGACTCTTTCATGAAATAACCATTAAAAAAGCCTGTAAAGCTTTTGTTGTCGCACACAAAACTGCACTTGCTTACTGTTTTAATATTTAGCTGAAATTCTGTTTTTGTTTTGAAAGAGTTCATACAAATAAGATATAGGATAAGGAAACTGAGTGGCAAAAAATATAATCTTGAGAGAATATTAATTCTTACAAAGAAACAAACTCTAGAGTAATTTTTTTACTGAGTGTGCTGTGAAATGATACCAAGGAGAAAGGTACGAGGTGCAGCAGCCTCTTGTCTAGATCAAACATACATCACTTTCTTGGGATGGAGAACCAGCCTATAGATTTCTGTAAACAGAATATGTTTTCCTTAAAGATGCTGTTAGTGTCAGGTTAAGAAAACCAAATGCATTACTTCCTTGATTTTCTTACTTGATTTCTAAGAGCAGAATATGTTGAGAAATCTCTCAGATCTCTTCTGAGCACTATTTAGGTGTCTAACTCCCACTGAATTCTCAGTTCAATGAAATCGATGGGAATTAGGGACCTGAATAGTTTTACAAATCTGGCTTTAAATTTACTCTTTCTGCAGGGGAGTGAGGGGCTGTGGGTTGGGCCCCTCTCTCAGTTTTGTTCCTTGCAGGTTCGGGTGGGAGCATAGGTGCGAACCCTGCAGATGGCTTTGGAGCTCAGGGGGGTGTGTATGTGCTTTAAAAGGTTATTTTCATTTTACTTTTTGTTTTCAAACAAACCCCTTTTTTTTTGGAAGTCAGGCATGCAGTGGGGCATGCTGGATGAGTCCCTGTGCTTGACCTCCCATACAAGAGAGAGTGTATAGTCTATTTTGTGCTTAACATGGGAACAGGACCCAAATTAAGACACATCTTGGTAGCCGATTTTAATTAAAGTCTAAAAACGCTGTAAGGAAATTATTCTTTTCCAATGGAAACGAGTTCTGCTGTTGGGACGTGACTGCATCAAGCTAATTACGCTATGAGAATGAAAACGTTTCATCTCAAGTCTGTGCTTCAGCTCTCAGTACCTCCTTCATTTGTAGTGTATCAAATGCTTACACCAGAACTATAGGGTCACAGGCACAAAATAATCTTTATGAATTATGAATTTTTACCATTTCCTTTTTATGAGTAGTAGGGAGACCATTTGACCCAATTACTATTGCAACCAAGTAAAGAGCAAGTATGTTACTCATTGATATATGACAGGAGTTAGCTTCTTCTTGGTACGGGTCAAATGGCTTATTATCATCCTGAATATTGACTCCTTTAACAGTCTGTAACACTTCTGTACCCCTTTTATCGCCACTAGTGCTATCTCTGATGACCAGAATGTCAAAATGGATTCATTAAAACACAAGTCCCGTGTGTAAATAGATTTTAAATAAATGAAGCAGATGTACTAGGTGGCCTTTTTTCTGCCCTGTAAGGTCACGCGAAGGAGACAATCAAAGATAAGCGTACATCATAGCCTTTAGCAAGGAAGAATGCAGGAAAACACAGCTCTTCATTTTCCACAATCCTATCAGCTTTCAGCAAGAAGTACAAGATGATCCCTTCTGTACTCCTCCATAGGGACACGTGTTTATTTTGCTTATGTGACCTTTTTAGTTTTCCTTTCCATTACATCTTTCCCTGCAAGGAGAGGGTGTTTTGCAGAAGGTGTACCTGAAAAAAAAATCTACATTTAATTTTCTGTTTCTCTTAAAAAGAGTAAAATGTTTGAGTTGACATCCTGGCTTTCAAAGCAGTCAGTAAGGTTTCACCTGTTGACCAGAAGGAGAAATGTTTCAGCCTCTGTATCTGTTTTTGTTCGAATAATAACCACAGGGGTTCCTTGTCCCTGATAGTTGGGGGAAATGGGAATTTAAAATCGTGCTAAAAGTGGTGGCTGCTTTAAAATACTCCGGTACATAGTCACAAGTATTTTTGCAGAAATGTAACTTGTATACACATTTTCAGTGTATTAGAGTAATTGACAGGCTGCCATCCGTACTCATCTCTTTTGTTCAGCAGTACTGTCTTGTACCACTCCCTATCCCTATCCCTTTGGTATCTCCCCTGAATTTTGACCATGCAGAAGGCCAGTTTTGCTGTTATTTACACCCCTGTGTCCTCTTTTATCTTAGTGTAATAGCAGACAGAGGGGTCATCTGGGTCTCACACTGTAAACTAGAAATAAAAATTACTTACATCTATTGGTCTGACGTGTAGGAGAATAAAACAGTGGCCTTAAAATTGATGTTAGTGGCTTCATCTTCTAGAAGAGGTGGGCAGGGTAGCACTGTTTTACATCTGTGCTGTTGTGGGCTTGTCCCAAACCACGACAGGGCTGCAGTTGACAGCAATTGGTTCCAGTTTAGTGGAAGAGGATTCCCCAAAGATTCATCGGTTAGTCTGCCTTGTCATTACCACCTTCGCCAGGAGGAAAGATGTTTGTGGGTTAGCTTCAGTCACATCAGTCAGATCACTGCATTTTACAGTTTATCATCGCTCTTCCAGTAGTCTAATGTTGAGTGATCAAAGCGTGCGTGGAGAAATCCTGCTATGGAAATGGTTTTCCTGCAGCCCTGCTTTGAGAGGTGACAGGGGACAAGTTGGGTGTCCTGAGCAGAGCCGGTGTGGTGTGTGTCTGTATACCAGTCAATTTTGACTACGGATGTTTTCCCAATCCAACTATGTTTTTTTGTTCACCAGCCAAACACTTTGTATTACTGTTTTTTATTGTTGACAGTGTTTTATCTATGTCTTTATCTGATATGACTCCAGGTAGTTTTGTTTGCTCTGGCACATTAACTGGTGTGGATCTTTGTGCAGCAATTCTTCATCTGTTTTGACATGTGTATCTGTCATTTTTATCAATTTTTGCCAAGACCAGACTAGGAGAATCTTAATCATAGTATTTGTTCTGGAGTTGTCTGTGCGTGAGCTCCTTCACATGAATTCTCTTTCTTGGTGGCTGAAGGTCCCTGTGTTTTCTGAAAAGGAAGGTTTCATTTCCTTATACACTACTTGTCCAATTTATTAAAATGCTGGCATTAGTCAGACACTTGTTAATTGTTTTTATTACATTCCAGTGCAAATACCTCAACTGAGATCAGGAGCTGGGCCATGTGCTGGGCAAAGAGAGAGAAGCCCTGCTGCTGTCCTTGCAGGGCAAGTAGAGAAAGAGCAGCCAAGATCCGGAGACCCAGACAGGACATTATTTTTGCTCATGGTCACATAGGGAGACTGTATTGGAGCCGGGAGTGAAATGCAGGTCTCTGACTTTCAGCCCACAGTATTGCTTTTGTTCTTTGCTCAACCCTCCTGATTTCACAGACACCACCACCCACCCACCNGGTGTTCTCCGCTGTAAGCTTTTCTGCCTCAGTGAGCCAAAACTTTCCTGCCTTTGTTTCTGTTAGAACTGGCTGAAAAATATGCATGGATAAGCTGTTAGATGGTACAGCCCAGCCAGATTTGGTAGCAAGGGGACTTTTCTTGGCTTACTCTTTTTAGTCCATTCAGAGTTTGTTTTATATATTCAGCCCCTCCTGGACAACCAATATCTCTAATGTTTCACATCCTCAATGGAAGGAATTAATCAGTCTGAGGCTCTGTCTGTCCACCAAATACAGACAAAGGACAGCAGCTTCCCAAGGTGGGATGCAGGCAAATCGTGTGGGATACGGGATGATCACCCTTGGACAATATTCTGCTGGGTTTACCACTGATCCACTGGGAAGGGTATTTTCTGTTTCTTGTAGTTTTATAGAGATACCCATCGGTATAATCTCTGTTAGGTCCTGGGAGTTAATGAGTGTAGCCTGATATGATTAAGCTGGACATTCACTTTACCTTTTTAATTTGCTACCAACAATTGTTGTATCCTGCAGTACTCAATCTTTAGCACTGGGAATAATCAGGCTAATGATCCTGCTGTTTGCTTTGGGCTTCTGCAGATCATTGAAAGGTTTTGTCCCACTAGCAACACTAATGTTGCTGTTCTGCCTGCAAGAAGGTATCTGTCTACGTCCTTAGATATGCTGCTTCTTGGAAAGGAAGAGGGGTAATGATGCGAGACTTCCTCACCCTCGTAAGCCCTACTGTGCTCCCTGTTCATGCCTCCCTCACCTGCTTCCTTCATTCTTTTGTCTGGAGCTGCTTGAGATTTGTTTCATGTTCATCTTCCTCTGTTGCTTTCCCTCTGAGAGGGCACTGAAAGAATAACGGGAGTGTTGGAGAAATAAAAAAGCAAAACTGGGAGCAGAGGCTGGGGGAAAAGGAGAGGTCATAGAAGGGAGAGAGGAAATGTAGCAGGACACAGCACAAACAGAATCTGAAAGTTTCTTTTTGGCTTAAATCATTTGAACTCATGATGTTTGCCACAACTCGAATCTCATTCAAGTACTTCAGTGATTTGGACAAACTACGTGAGTTTGTGTATGAGGATTCTCTCTCTTTTGTTCTAAGTTATTATTTGGAGAGTCCTAATGAGCCGTGATTGTGCTTTAGGCTAATAGCTATCCAAGTGATTCAAAATTGTGGGGAACAATTATTTGAGTGCATTATTGCTTTATCTTCATTACTGCCAAAATCTGAAGGGTACTATTACTGTAAGCTGACTATAATAAGTTGCGTCTGATTTTCTTTTAATTAGTGAAATGTTACCTCCTGAAATACTGGTTAATGCCAATTAAAAAAGCATTGTGAGATATGCTTGATGCAGTGCTGTTGGAATTCCTCTCTGTCTGAATAAAGGGAGGGAAAAAAAAAAAGAAATGTAAGTTTGTTCTTGATGGTTTTGTCTTCCTTACACGCTTCTTCATTTAATAAGTGTCCAGAGTGATTCAAATGCCATGGTTGCTGATGAAGGTTACTCTGGGAGAGCTGTACCTTAACCCTCAATAATTCTTCCTGTTCAAAAGCGTGTGAGGCTTAGGAGTCTGAGTGCTCTGTTAAGCAAAGTTATAGGTGATGGGGAACACTGGAGTTTCTTCGTCAGACCTGATGACAGCAGCCTTCCAAGCCCCAGGAAGGGATGAAGCAAGAAACCATCACAGGGGTTGGCTTCTGATGCTGAAAGTAAAACACAAACATTAGTTGTCTTTGAGTGTACTTGGCACAGCTGGTGGGATTTTTTCGATGTTGGACGTGATGTTTGTGGTTGATGACCTCTTGGGTCAGTAAATAGGTGGGAAGCAGGGCTTCTGGAGCCAAATACAGTAACTTCAACAGCTTAAAATAAGATGTGTGACCCTAGCAGAGTAATCTTTATACTTTGGAAACAGCAGGCTTTGTAACACATCACAGCGGCTTATGTAATAATCAGCGAAAATAGGTGAAATGTACATAAATAAACAAACTGGCGTGCCATTGTTGTTATTTTTACATGCAATTTGAAAGGCAAATTATGTTTCTATAGTAATTTCCTCTATTCTCTGCAGCTTTCATTCCTGGCTGTCAGTAACTGGTTCATTAAGAGCTAATATTAAATTCGCTAGTGTATACAAGGAACGGGCCCCTGAGCCACTGATTAAAAAGCAAGGTAGAGAAGGCCAAAGCATTTAATTGGAAGCATGAGAGCCGTTAATCCTTTTGTTTTTCTCCAGTCAACAAATTGTTGTTAAAATGAAGGAGGGAGAAGGGCTGTGCTTTTTCAGAACACAAAACATTTGCGAAGAAATCCTTCAGCTCCTACTGCCTCAGCCCCAGTGAATGGAGGATAATTCACCGGGAGAGGACAGTTGTGACAAACCAGAAGTGCTGCGAGTATTGCAGAGTGTAAATATGGTGGTTTGAAAATGAGCAAATGACAGATAATGCACACTTGTGACCATGTGGTCGACTCTAAGCGATGTTTGGTAGTGACATTAATGTTTTGAGAAGTATTTAGCAACATCTCTTGAAATGCTTTTGTGGACAACTGGCAGCCAGAAAAACGACGAGATGTTTTTCACTTCTTGATTCAGCCCTCCCTAATGGCATTGTATTTTTGTTGTGCCTTTTAATTCAGAAAGGATTGAAGCACCTTCCCGAGTTAATGGCTGTGCAGGAGGAGAGCGCAGTTACTCTGGTTACTCCAGAACCAGCCACCCAGCAGCTTTTGAGCAGTACCTTTGATCAATGCCCTGTGTGGCAAAACGCTCCTGCGAGACTGAGGCTTGCCCCATCCCATTTCAATTGCAGCGTGCTCCATCCTTGACTGTGTCGTGCGTTGTTTACTGTGCCTCTCTACATGGTGATCACGGTTGGGACAGGGTTGAGCTTTCTAATCTGCATAATTTCTGGCAGAATGGTGTCAGCCATAACTGGGTCTTTAAACATTAACTCTGTACCAATGTTAAATACTAATGTGTAGTAGCGTAAGGGATTGAACAAAAACAGTTGTCTGGGGAAATGAAGAGAACTTGCTCTCAAGATTTTTAACAAGGGACCCCCCAGGAAACAAAGGGAGCATTGAAAGGGCATCCTTAAAACAATGACTGTAATGAATAAGCTGCTCATATAAAGTGTGTAGGGCAAAAAATGAGCCTTGGGCATGGCAGGGAGATCCATTGAATAGTTCATCTCTGCAGACTCTTTTGATTAAAAAAAAAAAAAACCCGGAGAGAGACAACGTATAAATATATAATAGCTATAAATCACTGGGTTATTCAATTATTTATACCCATACAAAAACCCTGCATTTATTTTAAGAGAGGGAAAACAGAAAGGGATTATTTCTCCTAGTTGTTTTTTAATATAAGCAATAGAGGAACAGTGGTAAATGATCTTTGTTTTGTGTTCTTTCACAGAATTTGTCATGTTTGGTTTTTTTCAAGTGTTTCACTAAGTCAGTTCACTGGCAAAATTTTTTAAACAATAGCATTGACCTTCCAGCAAATGGCACGGAATAATGGTGGGAAACAACGTTTACTTTCCAAATTGTGTATTCCTGGTGGACAGAAACATGCTATGTAACCTTGAGGACAGGTCAGAAATTCTCCCATCTTTCTGTGGACACCTCATAGCAGTGCCACAGGTAAGGATTATTCACTGAATAAATGCAAATAAGAGAGAAATTTGGAGCCTGTTAGCATTCATGCTGAAAAATTGAGATTAATTAGATAAATGATTCAGTATGAATTATTTGCTTAGATCCATGTAACGGGACAAAATTTCCTGCTGATGTAGTTTCATTGACCTCAGGGAAGGTGAGTCACTGCAATAGAGAACTTGGCCAGTTATTTCTTTATAATATAGTATTGGCTCTGATTTAGCACCCTTTTTTTTCCCCCATTAATCCCAAATTAAATGCCTGGCAATAATGATTATATGGCAATGGATTACTTGCCAAGTGCAAAAGCGTGTACAACACCAGCTGTCTTAGTGCCGAGCTGACCCCTGTGCTCTCAGACGTATGCAGCCTTCAGAAGCAGGGCCGTCTCTGCAGAGAGGAATCTGCTGCTAAACCTGAAGAATTAATTTCTCACCACCCATAGCAACTCCAGGCTCCCCACAATGTTTAATTGTTAATCACATGGTATTCTCCAGCTGATGTTTCCTTGTTCTTGTTGCTACGAGAGAGCTCCTCTCCTCCTCGTTCTGCTGAAGCAGTTGAGTAATGTCTGCAATGATGTCCAGGGTGTGCTGGAAACGCGTACCTGCGCCTATGAGGGGAATCCAGGACTTGGTACGTACACTGAGCGTGCTAGCACCCATTCTGTATGTCTTTGCTTTTGCATAAGCAGGATCTTTAATGCTATTTAATGTAGCTTTCTATTTATGAATTATGTAGCTCTACATTTCACACACTCTGGTTACAGCATCTGAATTTTAATCAGCCCTTTCTAACTGCTGCTACAGGTCTTGGTGCTGCATCAAATACCTCCAGCTCCTTCTTCTACAAGTAGCATCAGTCTTCATCTAAACCTGGGACATATGTTTTCCACTCTCCGTTTCACTCATTTCAAATAATATTTAATGATCCTTATTAAAAGAATATGGTGCTGAGCTAAAATATTTTTGGTTTTGAAGTGGCCTTTTGTTAGGAGTTCTTTCTCTAGCTTCCTGGGGAAATAGCCTTTCCATTTAGCATCCCTTCAGTATGTTTGTATGCCTACTTACAGCTTTATATATTAGTTTTGAGTAATCAATTCTCAACATAAACTGCATCTTTGGCGTGTTGTTAACAGGCACTCAACGGAGTGATTCAGAAATTTTTGAGGTCAGGTGGACTCTTTCAGTTGATCTCTGTGAGCCTTGGGTAAGATTGATAGAAGTGCGAGCATGCTAAGTAACTCCCTGTCCACACTCCTCTCTGTCTGAACGCTAATTCTCTTTGAATGTGGTTGAACTCTGGCAAGATTTCTAGGAGAATTTACTGTAATGGCCCCTGCAGCTTGGGAGAAATAGTTCAGAATTTGTAACTAAGTAGTTACTCTGGGAAACCTGCTAGTTCGACCCTTTCTGTACAGCTCTTCCCCGATGCCATGAAACTGTCTCCAGTTGATACTTAGCCTGGGTTTCAAACTTTTATTCACAGCTCAGTGCAAATAGCCTAGAGAATGAACATTGGCATTTTCTTCATTTGGTATGTTACTTTGTCTGTTACGTTGTTGTTGTACATAAACTGTGTAGAAAACACTCTCTGAACAGGGGCTGACTGCATTGTTGAGCCTCACGGGGCTTAGCTCTGAGAATGTTGAGGAGGAGTTCAAATTTTGAAGATAAGTGAGCAGCAATGCAATCACTAGCCAGGTATGCGTGCTTATTCCTGCATGATTTAAGTCTTCAGGCAGAACATCAAACAATTTATTGAAGTACAAAAATAAAGCGTTCGTAGTACTTTCATGGTGCTGAGCCCATTCTTCAAGACCTGCTTGTTCCTGCCAATGGTTGTTTGACTAAGTGTGAGGAATAATATTTTCTTTCAGATTGAAATGAGGACTTGTCACATGAGTGTACAAACACAGCCTAGTGTATCCTGTGAGTTTTCTTCTCCTCCTGTGTTGATACAACTAAAAAAGATAATTCCAATGCTTACCTCTGTTGACTTCCATCACTGATCCTGCCTTGGAGAATACAGGCGATGCTGTTTAATTAGGATAAGGAAGGACTTCTAGACTGCCCCTATAATAGTTACTAAAATTTTCAAAGCTATTTCCACTAAAGTGCTTTGAAGCCTGGTTCTTGACACTCAAGTTAAATATGATGGAATTAATTTTGTAGATGGCCTCATCATAAAAAGCAAGATAACATCAGCTCTATGAAGAGTATTCCAGTTAGTACGTTAATTTTAATTATATGGAAAAAAGATCTGTTTTACCCTGATAAGTTAGTGCTTGTCATTGCTTTAGATTTTCTTGGATGTTCTCCAGAGCAGGTAGAAGGTTAGCTAATTTTAACATGTGAATAGAGAAGAGAATATTATTAATACCCTCCCCCCAAACAAAACTATTTAACACTGCTTGGAAGAGAAAATTATAGGCTGCGAACAAATGATACTGTTCACACCTAGACTTTACATGGGTCTTTGAATACTAAATGGTAACCACTTTTTCTAGTATTCCCATAGCAACAAGAAAATAGTAACTAACACAGATGTAAAGTGATATATCAGTGACATTCCTGCTATCTTCTCCTGTGGATAGACTTTCTCTTCCTCTCTGCTGCCATCGAGTATCTTCTCTCCTGTTCAAAGCCTCTCTAGCTCAGGGCTACTGCGGGATAGTCACACATCTCTGTGTGCCTCTGGTTTATGAAGCTGCTTCACCACGACGTGGTGTCTGCCGCCTCGCTAACCGCACAAGCCGTTGTTTCCAGACCTGAGAGGAGCTCGGTCAATGCAGTGTGTAAGTAGCTGCAGGCTGAGGATGAGTCTTCCTCTGCCACCATGGGCATGAAGCGCTTTCTTTTCCTGGTGACATCTGTGCTGAACTCCCCAGTAACATGAGAAGAGCGGAAGATAGGAAAAATCTACTCTCATACATTGTTTAAAATTGGTGTGCGCCTTGAAGTGTATTATGTTCACTTAAGGAACAAGTGAACGCCCAGTATGTTGATCCTTATGGGTCCCTTCCAACTTGAGATATTCTATGATTCTACAATCTCACAGAGGCTTTGTTAACTTTATAATAGAGATGCATTGCCAAGGCAGGTGCTGTTAGTATGCACCTTTTTGTTTTCTTGTTTGTATTTGCAGTTAATTTGTTCGATACTATTTCAGTCTATGTTCTTGGCAATGTGGGTTGTTTTCATAGTAAAGACACATTGAAAGTATTGATATTTACAATATTTTGGAAAGGTGCTAGCTGAAAAGGTAAGCTTCACTTCTGAAATTCCAGTATTTATAAATTTATTTATCTCCAATGTAGACCACAAAGACACTTAAAAATTCAATAGGAGATACAGATATTTTGTCATGGAATTTCTGACACTGGTAAAATCAGAATGTTTTGTTTCAATTTCTGTTGTATTGTGATTTGTGACTGTATAAAAAGGGAAGTGTTTTGGCCACCTGATAAGCTGAAAATGACATATTCTTGACACTATCAAAATTAGAGTCCAGGGAATTTCTCTTCGAGAAGACTAAGAAAAGGGTTTCATGTAGACAGATCAAAACATTAATTAAAAAAAAATTTAAAATGCCATCGGAATCAGTGCGTGCATAACCCGTCTGGCTTTTAATTCAGCCAGAACCCCTGACATTGATGATATCATGTACTCTTAAGTTCCACAGATGGATAACGCGCTGTGTCAATTTTGCAACTTTCTGATAGTATTGAATATATCCTTGATCTTACATTATGAAAGAGACTGAATGCTATCTTTGCTGTACCTTTTATCATATTGTCATCTTTATTTTCATGTCTCTACCTTTGCTTTTGCTTCTGTGATCTAAGAAGTCCCAACATCTTCAATCTCTACTGATACGGAAGAATCAGCATGACTTTAATCATTTTTATTGCCCATCTTTGAAACTTTTATAATTCTGCTACGTCCTTTTGGAAGTGGTGTGACCCGAATTGAATAGGACATCTCATCCTTTTTTATGTGCTCTCCTCCCCTTTGAAGTACATTTTGAACTTAGTATTTCTTCGTTCTTTGGTTGCAAGAAAAAGATGCATTCAGCTGGCAGACACAGTATCTGTTTTGAACGGGCAGATTTATTTTTCCTTGCAAAGACTTTGGGCATGTCACTTGAAATCAAGTGGAAGACAGTGCCAGTAGCTTGCAAGTATTGTACCAAATGTGAAAGTACAAGTTCCTTTTGAATAATGTATTATTTATCATGCATTAAGCTATTAATAGAGTGAAGAGTCTAAGATTGCCTAAGACGAAAGTCAGGAATTTGGTTGGAAGGGAAAATGCTGTTAAGTGAAACTTTTTAATGCGTTTTCTTTGACCCACATTTTTAAGGATTCTGTTATTGTTTTGAAATTGATTTCAGTTATTTTGGGGAGTGAAGGAGGGCCGTACATAATTTCTTTTCTCTGTCATATCTCTCTTTAGACCCTAAATGTCCTTACTGGCCACAGCAAGTGCATACAAGAGGACTGGCAAAAATACTGTTCTAGCTTCTTAATGAACAAAAGAATAAGTCAGAGTTAGAATTCTCTTATATCCTCTGTGGTTTTTGTTTGGAACTAGCCATGGTTGGCCACTGACACTGCTTTTTATTTTTTCCCCCAAAGCAAGAACCTTCACCACTCGAGTTAAAAGATTGAGTCTCCTGCAGAGCGCGAACCTTGTTGACTGAACAGTCAATTCCTTGCAAGATCAGTTTTGCAAAATGTACCTGATTCTGCTGTGTTTCTAGTTACTTGTTTGCACTTCATGTTGAAGTATGTTCTGCAGAGATCCTCAGTTGACCTTTTTTGAATGCTGGTTGGCATTTGTGGAGGTTTATCATATCATTGAAGTTAATAAAGAAAAGTGAAGAAGAGTAGATGTTTAGAAAGAATGAAAAAGGTAAAGTCTTACTAACGCAGGTGACAGTGAGTCTGCCAGCCTAGAATGACTCCTTGTTCAGCAGGGAGGCTTTGTCAAAATGAGACTGAGGAGGAGATAAGGATCCAGCCAAACTTACGGGACTGATCTCTCAGGAGTATCATAACACCCGGTGCTTACCCTGTGATTTATCTAGTCAAGTTTGAGAATGCTACAAAGCTGCTTTAATTTTCCTGTGTCATGATAGAAAAAAGGACAAATGATACAGTATAGAAAATACCTATCCTCCCCATCTCATCCATTTTACTTGGGTGCACTTGTTTTTAAATGGGAAAAAGAGAAAGATGGAATTTCTCTTTTTTCATTAGGAGCTTTTAAGTATAAGGAATTAATTGTGTATCTTTTGGTCTGCTTGTTTTTTAAATTCCCAATAACTGGATCCAGCAGCATGACTGATGCAGTCAGTGCATAGTGTCCGACAGCTCCATTGGACATGTTAACCGAGGAACTAGTCTGCACCATTGACTAACCTAATTCTGGGAGTTTTAACTGGTCTGAAAGGACAGGAATGGAACTGTGAGAATGGTCTTGACATTTGGTCATTTCTTTTTGATGCTAATGGGGTTAACATCCTCCTCTCCCATCATGAATGAAAAATTTTCATCAGTTGGCTTTTAGCCCACAGGGCTATTAAATGGAATCATCAAATGCAAATGAAGCACCAGTAAAGTCTCTTGAAGTTTTTTTTCTAGTAAAATAATGGTACAAATGTATAAATGAAAATGTAGATCACTGGAGGGTAGCAAAACCAGGAACAGGGTGTAGTACGAGTGATAAAAACAGTAGTCATGGTAGGTAAACTGTCTGCTTTCTCTAATGGTATCAACATAGTAAGAAACAGAACGTCCCTAGAAGGCTTGACTATTTAGGTATCCGATGTCATTACTAAATAGAGTTTTCTGCTGTAGCAGCCGCCCTGGGTAGACTCCAGTAGACAAGACAACAGAATGAAGATTTTAAAAAAACCGACCAAAACCAAGCTGTAGAACCCATGCTGTTCTGGCAATTTGAGCTTGTGATTGGTTTCCTCAGAAGCCTTAATTGGTCTGTGTCATGGAGAGCAGCTGAAGGAATTTACACTGGCTTTGGAAGTTGGACTTTTTAGCACCTGCGCTTACTTCAGTCTAATGATTTCTGACTCAGACTTTGGTTAAAACACTAACACGTGCACTTACAGAGTCATAGCATCATTTAGGTTGGAAAAGACCCTTAAGATCATAGAGTCTAACCATAAGCCTAACGCTGCCAAGTCCACCACTAAACCGTGTCCCTAAATGCCACATCTGCCTATCTTGTAATTACCTTCAGGGATGGTGACTCCACCACTTCCCTGGGCAGCCTGTTCCAATGTTTGATAACCCTTTCGATGAAGAAATTTTTCCTAATATCAACCTAAACATCCTCTGTGCATATACAGACATCCACACACAGATTGTTCAGCTGTACAATGTTAAACGAAGATCAAGAATTTGATGATGCAACCCAGGTTTGACAGACTTTGGCTAGTACCCTGGTTATCTTCTAGTTCCAGTCCTGTTGTGTGTTTCTCAGTTGGTATCTTACATGCAATGGAAAAACAAGGTAAAATAAAATACCAGCTCGTACTTAACCAAGAAGTTCAAATGTTTAACTCTGCTTTTGAGTGTTGCTTTGCAGGTACCTCTCACATTTATTAAATAATTCAGTCTGTCTTGCACAGGAATGACTTCTTGTTTGGTTTTTTTTTTTTTTTTTTGGGGGGGAGGGTTTGTGTTTTTTTTTTTTTTTTTTTCTGAAGGAGAGAGTGTGTGTGTGTTTGTGAGAGACAGTTTATTAACATGTCATGTTGTAGAAACTAATCCTATTACCACCATTCCCCGTAGAAAACAAGCTCAGACATGTGGTGCTCACATCACTGCAGGGCTTCTTCCAGCACAAAGGCAGCTTCCCTTCTCGGTGGCCTGTAGGTAATCTCTCTCCTGTACTTCTGCCCCTAGGGCACTTTTCAACATTTTGAGCTTAATGTTGCAATTTGGTAAATGCTAATTACCACAATAAAGATTTCTCTTGTATGCTGATTAGGATGTCTTTTTATCCTTAACCAAAGTAAGATTACGTATCGTTGTCAGAGTGGTTAAGCCCGGTGAACTTGACTGATCATTTCAACGTGTCACTTCATACTGTACAACATTTTAGTACGCTAAAGTTGATGTAGATGACTGTAGAAACATGATGAGTAGGGCTGTATGAATCTTTCATAATGAAGCATGAAATAGGATGGAATTCTCCTGGACTCCAGTCTTGCAGACACTGATTTAATGGAACTATATCCTCTAGTAAAAGAAAATTGAAGCCAGTAATAAGCACTGAAGCTGACTCAAAATTTGTTGTCAAATCTCTTTTTGAATTGCTAAAAAAAAAAAAAAAAAGTGGGGTGGACAATATATATGTGTGTGTATATTCGAAACCAGTCATTTTTCCAAGAGAGGAACTTCCCCCTATATTTTGGCTTTTAAAGGGTTCTGTTGTGCTTCCCAGGAGTTATCACAGGAGGGAAAAAAAAATAGCGATTGATAAACACCAAACCAAGTAGGTCCTGCAATCCTAACCTACTAATCAATCAGTGGAAGATATGGGCAGATACCACGTACCTGAAATGGTGGGACTGAAGGTGAAATCCTCTGTTCACCTTTGGAGTTTGAAGGAGATATGGAGAAAATCTGAAGATCACTCAGAGGCTTTGGAAGGGCTAAGGAAACATGAGAGCATTAAGCAGAGAGAGCAGACAAATTTAGGTGTGATCTGAGAGAGCCCTATAAAATAAGGGATAGTGTAGCGTAGGTAATGAGTGCTGTTGCTTGAGTTCTGCAGGTCTGGGAATAAGAGAAGACTCTGTGGGCTGCATGTCAGCAAAGGTAATTCTGGCTGAAGAGAAGCTGGGGTTAATGGAGCAGCCTGAAAAATGTGGAGCTCTCTGTCCTCTACAGTCTCATGCATGCTGCCAGTTGCCAAGTTCAAGAAAGATGCCTTAAAACTCAGAAGGTGGAGAAGGGTTACTTGGACAGTCAGGGCAGTGAGAAGCCTTACTACTGAGATGAGACAGAACGGTCGTCTTGGCAGCAAAATGAAGGCTGTAAGATTTAATTGCCATTGATAATACACAGGGGAGTTAACGTCTGGGAGTGAAAGAAATACCTATTTTGGGGAAAAAGCGCAGGGTTGCTGTAAGAATGACAGACTGTAAATTGGTTATACACAAACTAAAAGAAAATTTGTAATTACTTAGGTGGGAGGTTGTGGAGGAGTTTTCTACCAGAAGCAGTGAAAGTAGAAAGCAACTATTTGTAAGGCTGAGCTTAATCAGCTAATGAAAAAGATTAGCCAGTGCGTTTGTGGGTAGGAGTGGTAAAGGTCTGTTTTTAAGCAGTACCTGTTGATGCATTTGGTTTTCCCCTTCCCCCGATCAAAAACGTGTTTCACAGACAATTGGAGAATTTCAGCCTTCCCTATTCTCTGTCTGGCACGTAAAAAAAAACCCCAACTTTTGGTAGTCTGCCCTTTCCCTGGGTTCAGGGGGCTATTGGGGAGGGCAGGGAGGCAGAGGAGAGACTGAAGTGGAGCAAAAAATTGTTCTATTGTTTCCTCAATGGTTAGTTTTTAACAAAAAAAAAATAATCAGATTCTAGTAAAAAGTCCAAGTTTCCCAATTTCTTGTTTTCAACCAAATTGGAGTGAAAAGTTGATCACTAAAATTCTCACAAGAAGAAACTTGAAAACATGTTTTGTTTTAACCTTTCAAAAGAGTGGTATGAAAGTTGTGTGGGTGAAAAAAATTGGTGAAAAGGAAACTGAAGTGTCCTTAATACTATGAGTTTTCTTGAAATTTATATAAATAGTGCAAAAATTTCAAATGTAAAAAGACACATTTGAGTTTAATGGTTTGGAGGTAATTCATGGGAAGTATATTCCCCTGCAACTTCTTGATTTTTATCAAGTCAGCATTTTTTTTCAGTAGAAAAGTCTGTATGTCAAGCAAGTCAGCGTCTGAGCTGTGTGCCAGACTGAATTATTAAGTCAAAAAATGGAAATAATAATTGCAAATGATCTGCAGAATCTGGGGTATTGTATGCCAGAGTCATCCTTCTCGATTAGGAAAACATGAAAATAATTGGCGAGGTTAAGAGAAATATGACAGCTGAAGGTACTCTACTTGATGGCAGATCTGGAAGGCTACCTCTTGCGTATCTTCTCAACCACAGATGGGGGAACCAGTGGCATCGTGGTTTGTATCGAAGTCTTTATCCTGACACTCTCTTGCCCAAGCAGCCCTACCTGGCTCCCGAGCGTCCTGCCTGGCAGTGCGGCGCTGACTTTCAGCGCAGCCTTCTCCGAGTTCCTGTGGGGAGGCTGGGAAGGAGCAGCATGAAGAAGGACCAGGGTGTATTTTCATTTCACCTTCCTTTCCGTGTCCTTCCTATCCTGGCTGAAATATGACTTCTGATATTTATGCAATAGATAAACAAATTTAAGGGAGGAAAACATTCTATTTATTTTTTCCTGCTTGTATATCAGCCGGTTAGTAAATAGTGCTTCTCTTGTCAGGGGTTTTATTAACATCTATAAACTGCTCAGTCTGTATTTTAAAAAAATGACAAAAATCTTGTTATCTTGGTTTTGCTGACCTCCCTCCTAAAACTGGTGTGACTGATGACATAATAGGTAATAGGGAGAGATGGTGTATTAATATTTAATAGGGATAGATAGGTTTATTACCGAAACATGTAAAATGCTCTCACAGCTGTCAGCTGTAATTACTGCCTCTGTCTAAAAGGTACATACGCATTTGTGTATTTATGGAATTAAGTTGAGAAAGTGAAGATGATCAAAGTTAAGCGCTTAAATAGCCTGTGTTTGTCAGAGTTAACTATTATGATTGTAGGGTTTTAAAAAACCAGAGCATGTTTCAGTGCATATGGAATTTAGTTTTTAACCCTTATTAATCCATTGTGTTTCATCAGGTGGATGGGTCTCCCTGCAGCTTTAAGGGTTGGTGTTGATCTTGGAGATGAACCAAGTTTTATAGGAGAAACAGCAGAGCTGTCTCCAGATCAGCTGAGTATTGCCATAGCAAAGCCCACAGTCAGGTGAGCCCGCGTTCACCCTGGTCTGTGTCTCCGTGGATTGGTCTTCAGCTGGGGTTCTTATGCCTCTCAGCATCAAGTCCTGCTCGTGCCTTGTTTTCAGGTTCTGGACTTCAAACTCCAGCTGTGCAGGTGGTTTGACACAGCTTGCAGGTAACGCTGCTACGTTACTTGGCAGGTTTCAGAGTATTTGGGTCCCCAAAGCAGAAGGGAACTTGTGAAATGTCTGAAACAGAGAAGGCCTAAACCAGATATTATTGCAATTCACAATGGAAAGAGATGGGTTTTTTCTAGTGGCTGATAAAGTTGGTTTTATTTATTTTTATTTGATGTTCAAGTGACAGATTTTATCAGCCTAGAGGTTCTCTTCAACTATTTCCATTCTAACAGGCAAATACTAAAAGCAGAGCTTCCTGAGCTTTCTGTCACTTCTGCTTTCTGTCAACATATACACAATCCAAAATTGTATCCCGTTATTAAATGAGTGAAACAGTGTGCTGGAAGCATGGTTATCCTCACCCAGACAGCAGAGATTTATGAAAAAGTATGTATCTTCACATAACAATGTTGTTTGTTTGTTTTTCTTTCCCTTGAAATCTCACCGCAGTGTTATGAAGTTAATTTAGCTGCTTTTGCTTATAATATGCACATCACATGGATGTGTGGTAGGGCTAAAGAAACAGCTTTTCTGGTTCTTAAAGATCAGTTCAGTCTTAAAATAGGAATTGTATTTTGGGGGAAAGAAGAGGAATTGTATTTAAGGGGCTTAGAATTTTCCTTATTTCTTATCAGTGATCAAAAGGACTTCAAATTCAGAGCTGGTACTGAGTTAGCTTTTCAGCGCCATCAGCTCATGATGTCCACTGCTTGGCTGCTGTATACACTAGAGTGACGAGGACTATTGCTACTTCATCCTTTCTTAGGTTTTCTGCTTATAGACAGCAAAGTTTTAATATACGTAACTGACAGCATTTATTATAAGTAGCACATCCCCCGGACTGTGTGAGTGCAGCAAGCTGTGGCAAGCTGTGCTCAAGCCAGCCCTGCGCAGGGCTCAGGCACACAGCTGTTGAGATGCTCTCACTCAAACAAGTATTGCTGTGGATTCCCAAGGGATTTTTTTTTTTTTTTTTTTTTTTTTAATAAAAGGCCTTCAGAAGTGAGAATGACTTGGGCATCTGTTCCCTGGTTCCCACAGGTTTGCAGTCCCCGAGTTTCACATTTAAATGGGTCCCAAAAGAAAGCTCAGTGAAGTTTTGCCTTTTTAAAATTCCCCAATCCCCTGTCTTAGCCCTTGTCATTTGGAATGCAGCACAGATACGCTACAGTGCTCATACAACTTGAATTTCTCCTAGTTTTAGTTTCTTAGGAAATCTTCATTTTCTTTGCCCAGTGCTGGAATATGCTTTAGTAATGTGAAAAAGCAGACCTGAGGAATGCTGTCTGGAATGCTACTGGTCTGGAAGGATATGAACTTTGAAGGTCGTCAGTTTAAGAGTCAATCGTTGCTGATATTTTGTATATACAAATAAAATATTTGCATATGTTGCCAATATCTCTCTTGAGACATTGAAAATTCCCAAATATAGAGGAAAATCTGTATCTTCATATGGGTCACATTTCATCTCAGGTGAATTCATGTATTCCAGAATAGCTGAAAATACCATGTCTCTCCAGTGCCTGTTAAAGCATTAGAGGAGGAAAACCTCACCCTTGATGAACCCATCACCTTCCCGGGCTCTGTGGTGGATAGGCAGCCGGCGTGCCAGCGGCAGGGGTGTGCTGCGGGGCACCGGCTGCCAGCCCCACGGGCTGCGCCCTTGGCGGCTTCCCCTCCTGCAGCTCAGAGCTGTAGTATTTGCGTAATTGCTGCCTGCGTGCATTAATGTAGTAATTATGCAATTATGACACTTGTGTGACTGTATTGTCTGTGCGGTATATGGAAATGATACAATAATTATAAAATCATTACACAATATAGCAGCATGCCTGTAAAATCTATTGCCTTTCCTGCGCTATTGATAGGTACCTGCACTCTATAAAAGCATCGGCTCTTCCCGGAAGGTTGGTGAAGTTTGTTTGTTTTTATCTGCTACCCTTTGCTGTGAAAAATTTAACCAATTTCCACAATTCAAGCTTTAATGGTTTCCTCTAACTACTGGCCATCTGTTGTAGTGCGGAAAGATTTCCTACAGGGATGCCTGTTTCAACAAATTTTTGCCATTGCTGTCATATCAACTCACTGTTTTTCTGTCATCTTTCTGTTGTGATAAATGATTTCTGAACTGACAGCTGTCACAGACGCACTTAGGTAGCAATCGGGAAGATCCACTGATGGACTAAAGCTGAATTCTTTCACTAGGTCATTGCATCTGAAGAAGGCAGGAGCAGATAAAAGGTTTTCTTTGGCATTTTAAAATGAACCATAGAATTTAATCTTCTGTAATTTATCAACGTTAATATATAGTGAGATTCCTTACCGTCAGAAGTCAGAGAATCATTGTAATGTGTGATCCTACCAGACACGGTCATGCCTAATTTTGCAGACATGGAATTTCATTTATTTCAACAGGGCATCACTTCTGCATAAAACTCAATCTTTCTACAGAAAAAGTTTTCAAGATGTATTTTACATGAAAGTTGGCAATTACTTTAGTATTTGCCCATTTCCTGGATTAAGATTTTTCTGATGGTTTTACTCAAAAGAAGCTGCTGATGTTTGGAGCCCAGTGATTGTTTGGAGACTTCCAGAAGTGAGTCCAGAAAGGGAAAAATACAGTCTGGGCTGAAAAGGCATAAGGCTTTAACAGTGGCAGCAATCCTGTATCTAGAAGAGTCTCTCTGGTGTGGGGGCTGCCTTGTATATTGCACTTAAGGGGGGAAAGAAGATGGATGGGCATGGATCTGCTGAAGGAAGATTTTATTTCAGCCCCAGTGTAGTTTGGGAGTTTAGCGGGTTTGGTGCTGGCAGGTGGGGGCATTGCTAGAGGAAGTTCTGGGGAAAAAATGCATGTGGAACCCTTGCCTGGTTTTGTGTCCTGTTCAGGACATGTCCAGCCAGCGCCGCGGACTGCATGACGGAGGCCCTGCGCTAGGGAGGATTGTGTCCCATGTTACAGTAGCATTGCTTCCAGGACATTGGTGGTATGGCTGTGTGGATGTAACATCTGAGAGTGCAACCCGTCATGATGTGTCTAAGCAGTCACTATACAGGAGTGAAACTTTACAAGTGGCGTTCCTCAGGGGTCGGTGCNCGTGTCTAAGCAGTCACTATACAGGAGTGAGACTTGGGTCTGTGAAAACGTGGGTGCTAGACTCAGTAGCAGGCAGGAAAGCAAACAGAACATTATGGATTATTAGGAGAGAAAAAGGAAACAAACTGGAGAAACACCGTTGTGTCACCATATAGATCTGTGCTGTTCCAGCACCTTGAATATTTCATGTGGTTTTGGTGCCTTTTTATCAGAAAGAATAGAATAGGGAAAACTTACGGAAGGGCCATGAAATGTGGTTGGGGCAGGGGTGGGCTGTCCAGGAGGAGCACAGAGACATCGCCCAGGTGGGCAGGGAGTGAATTAGAAGAACCGAAGCTTGGCTGTAGTTGAATTGGGGAGAAAGGTTTCTTCTTGCTGTTTTGTCTGTACAGCTGTCACGTCCCCCTCCATCCTTCCCAGCTGCTGCACTGCAAGGACACTTCTGACTGCACCGGCTCTTCATAGGAAACCAAGCTGCCATCTCTTCTCCTTTTGTTCTTTCCCTCCCCACACTTGTTTCTCCTCCACAGCTCCTTTCCTGCCCAACCCCCCCCCCCTTCTTTCAGCCCTATATACTTCCAAGTTCTCCCTCTTTACCGTACCCCATGATTTTATTGGGCCTCCCTGGGGTACCCCACTACAGAGCAGTGCTCCTTGCCAGCTCTGTGCTGCCCCGCGGGGTGCCGGGGCTCTGTGCAAACCCACCCAGGGAACACAAAAAAGCAGTGCAGGGCCACATACCGCACGTCTGCCATCAGCCTGTCAATGACAAGAGCAGATCTTTGTTTTCAGATGACACGGGTGGGCTCAGATGTCTTCCCCAGCCACTCTCAGGCAGAATCCCGCCACGCTCTGGGGGTAAAAATCAGACCCCAAGTGGGCAATTTGGCATTTTGCAATGGTGCATTTTTGCGGATGGTCAAATATACTTTGGAGAAGAAAATGCTTGTGGAGAGCCACGTTTTACCCAAGTTTTATAATTGAGTTATTACGGAAGTGTGTAGAAAATGGGGTTTAGAATAGAAGTGCTGACACTAGAACAGCATGAACACAGCTGTTATAATATAGTAAATTTGTAAGAAATTGTATAGCTAACAAAGTAGGTCAACAGCTTCAGAGGAAAAACTGTTTCAGATGGCACGCTACTCTATCTTAGGAGATCTTGATGTTTTTTTCAACATGAGAACAGAGATGTTTTCCCTTCTGTGCTAATTCCTGTCATCTTTGATTTTAAAAATATTAATGCTAGAAGGTGGGGCTGACCTCCAAATGTGGGTAAATACAAATCCAGCACGTACAGGTACAGCACAGTGGAGCACAGACCAGAGAATGTAAGGATGACTATACCATGCCAGATCACAGGTCGCACTTGCCCAGCATCCTGCCCGTGACAGTGGCCAGTACTGGATGGATGTGAACGAGGGTGAGAAGACAGATGGCATGCGTGGCAGTTTTTCCAGGGTATTCTCCTAGACACAAGCAACTTCTGCATTAGAGACTTCTCCAATTGGAAGTGTTGCCTTTGTAGGTAAAAATCCTTATGGGATCTCTTCTTCTGTGAATATGCCCAGTCTCTTTTTGAACTTTTTTTAGACTTTCAGCACACTCCTGTGGAAAGCAATCCCAGAGTTTAGGAAGGAACATCAGACTTTGGCTTTTCTAATTCCCTCCCTGCCTGCCTGGGCGATGCCTCTGTGCCCCTCCTGCACAGCCCACCCCTGCCCCGACCTTGCTGATTTTTGCTTTCTGAGTCAGTTTGGAGTTCCTATTCAGCCATGCTGGCTTCTGCACTTTGGGATGGGCTGTGCTTGTGCTCCACAGAGGTAATCCCTGAAGATTCGCCAGCTATTGTACATCTATTTGCCCTTCAGAGCAGTGTCTGATAAGATCCTGCCTACCAGTTCGAGTGGCTCTTAATGTATTTAGCATTACATGTAATTTAGGCCTCTAAAGTGCAAGTAGTTTGGGCTTCACTCAGGTAGTTTCCTTTAATGTTGCTCCCTAAATATGCCTTTGCCTTTCTTACATCTCCATACAGTCCAGAAGCTCTAGAAAAGACTAGTCCCTCTACTACCTGTAGCTGGGAAGTCTCCAGGTCCCTAATGCCCTCTGAGGGAGCTGTTGCCCAGCTGCAGTGATTAGGAGAGCACAACATTTCCCGATATGCCAGTAGATGAATAAGAAAACTCCTCACTGATTTAATATTTGGAGAAAATTATTCTTTCTCTGTTTCTCCCTCATTCTTGGAAGGATTTACATTGCTGTCAGTGAGCTACACAATATTAGATTTTCATTAGCTCATAATTAGTTGAAGACTTGAACATCTTGCTCAAATCCATTTACTGCACCTCTGGTCGCTTCAGGGTCCACCTCAAGTCTCTACTTTCCACTTTGCTCTCCCCTCCTGCCTGTTAACCCCTGTGTACCCATCTGGTTTACAGCTCGGCGTAACTACTTAGTCTAACTCAGTGGGTTTGGATATGAACATTACCAGCCTGTAACTGATAGTGTCAAACTCATCTAGGGACAAGGTTAATCCGAATACTAAATACAGCCGTTAGACTTCTGTAAACACTTTCTGCTTCCCTGAACAAATACTGCAGCTCAAAGGTTGCATTTTTCAGTCTCTCCATCCATCTGCACCTCGATTTAAATTCCAGTACCTTAATTTTGTCTTTCTTCTCCCATTATTTTTTCCTTTACTCTGCTCCTGGCAAAGAAGTTCAGAGGCTTGCTTCTCTCCCTCTTTCAACCTTCCTGTATATCTCCGTGGGCAGCCAGTTTATTGCTTTGGGGTACACTGCTGCTGTTGAGAAGGTTCAGCAGTGATGCCCACCTGACTCAGAACAATATATTCATGGATACAGTTGTTCTCTAGAACCTCCAGTTCTGAAAACACATAAATACCAGTGGTACTTTGGCTGACAGCATATTGCTTAATGGCATAGCTTCCATGAGAAAGAAATCTTAAGTGCTGAAGTAATAACAGGATTGGGACCAATGGTAACGTTTTCAAGGAAATCTACCTTCCCTTCTCAGAAGTGATCTATTTACTGAGAAGGCAAAATTGAACTGTTTTTTGATGAGTTAAATATTCAATGTTGAAATCGCTCATGACAGTGGCACTTAATTGCTCTGTGGGGCCCAGGATCTTATTTTCAGTACAAGTAACTTCCCTGCCCTAAGTTTTGTTCTGGAGCTTTCAACAATATTGATAACCATCTTCACAGGTTAATCCTAATGGTTTGGAGCTTTTTAAGCAGCTTCTTGTCTCATACTAAAATTTGCTTTTTATGTGCATTTGAAAACATCTACTACTTTATGACAGAAGAAACAACCACGTTTGTTGTCTTTTCTATACTGGTGGCTTGAGTATGTCTCATGTCATTTGTGAACAATTTCCTCTCAAATCAAATTTGTCTCCATTTTTTAAAGCTTCATACTGCAGGATTTCCAACTTCTATTTCTTGTGTTGGCTGTCCCTTGACTGCTTTCCTTTCTACATAGATATTTTTTGGACAAACTGTAAGCACTGTAATTTTGTTATGAGCTACCAAAACTCTATTCTATGTTGATAATTTTCCTACTATTTCTTGGATGACACTACAGTCTGAGAGCTGAATATTTCAATGAAATACATCTGTTCTTTGCAGAAGCGAATGCCAATTTTTTTTTTTCATTTAGTAATAAACATGTATCTTTTGCACAGAAACGGACCCAGACGTGACCTGCGGTGCCAGTCTCGAAGTCTGAATTCTTCCATGTTTCAGTCATTTATTTTCATGCTGACTTGCAGTTAGATGTTCACGCTATTTTTTCCCTGGGTTATATAATCCTTATCTAGGCAGCTGACACTGCAATCTGAGTTGCAGTGGTACTTAGCAAGAAGCGGAAAAATGATTGGAATGATATGTTTTAACATTTCAGAGTCACAGGATGTTCAGCTTATGCTTCATGACTGCCGAGTAGCCTGATTGATAACAAGGGCATTACTGAAATACTGACCCTCTTTTTAATAATACAGCAAAACCGTGCTATTATATGCTACTGTGTTTTACCAGTAGAGAATTGGAAAAATGATTTACTCCTAGGTCTAGTAAATAGGTCCTATCTATTATTCAGAGAAAATCAAATACCAAGAATTGAACCTCTTCCTTACAATGAAATTAACGTTGCATCAGCTGTGTTTCAACTTAATGTTGTTTGCTTTGATTTCACGTTTGCAAAGAAGTTTGTTCACAGAGGATTTAATCTTATCTACGTGATGTACAAGAGGTAATGAAAGACCAATATTCAACAAATACAGTAGGTGGATTCATTCTTCAACATGAGCAAGTATTTTGGCCACATATACGTTTTAAAGGCAGGCAAGCAGTGGCTGATAAAGAGCTTACTACAGGTCTTACCAAAGTTGCAGGTGATTCAGCAAACTGGGGCCGTTCTTACTCAGACCATCTGGGTCAGGGGCTATGAGCAAAATGAAATAGCTGCTTTTGAACTAAATGCTCATTTGCAGCCTGCAGAGTATGTACCCTTTCACGTGTGAAAGCCTCGAGCTCAGCCTTAATCATCCATCACTTTATGCTGCCCAGCTGGAAAGCAGCTTTGCAGAAAAGGACCTGAGGTCCTGGTGGACACCAAGTTGACCGTGAGCCAGCAAATGTGCCCTTGTCACAAAGAAAGCCAATGGTATCCTGGGCTGCATTAGGAGAAGCACTGCAGGTTGAGAGGTGATCCTTTCCCTCTACTCAGCACTGGTCAGGCCACACCTGGAGTACTATGCCCAGTTCTGGGCTCCTTGGTGCAAGAGAGACGTGGACATACTGGAGGCCATCCAACAAAGTGCCGTAAAAATGTTGAAGGGACTGGAGCATCTCGCATGAGGAAAGGCTAAAGGGAGCTGGAACTGTTTAGCCCAGAGAAGAGGAGGTTTAGGGAGATCTTACCAATGTATACGATACCTGAAGGCAGCGTGCAAGAGGACAGAGCCAGGCTATTTCCAGTGGTGCCCAGTGACAGGACCAGAGGCAATGGGCACAAACTGAAACACAGGAGGTCCCCTCTGAACATCAGGAAACACTTTTTAGTGTGTGGGCGACTGAGCACTGGAACAGGCTGCTCAGAGAGGCTGTGGAGTCTCCGTCCTTGGAGATATTCAAAAGCCATCTGGACATGGTCCTGGGCAACCTGCTCTAGGTGGCCCTCCTTGAGCCAGGGGGGTTGGACCAGATGACCTCCAGAGATCCCTTCCAACCTCACCCATTCTAGGATTCTGTGTCCCTTGTGGGCCTTCACCCTCATGACCTGAATGCCACTCTTGGCCAACGTGGAGCATGGATATGTGTGCAGGGCTGGGGACTGTGTCCTTTGTTTGCTTTTATTTGCTCTGAATTTTGCCATTGTTTTGTTTTTACTTTTTGTAAGTGCTCTTTTGCAGTGGTGTCAGCTCGTTTGGCTGCAGTGAAGCTCCTTGGTTACATGCAGTTGTCAGTCCTTGTCCTTGCAGACATTTTGGAAACTGCAAGTTACAGGTTTCCCTGCTGCTAGCTCCAGGGCTTTACAACTCAGATTAGTTCCAGGAGTTAGAACATACCAGTCACAGCAGAAGGGCAAAGGAAGGGTAAAGAAAGGGTGAAAATGTTTTCAGCCACGAGCCCAGGAACGGGAGAACTGAGGTGCATGTATGGAGAACATAAAGATGGGGTCGGAACTGGCTCACCGCTGTAGAAGGGACAGAACTAAACAGTGGCTGAGAAAGGCTCAAAAATAATTTTGAAATTGTGAATATTGCTGAACAATTTTATGAAAGTAATAAAACCCAGTTGCTTGAAAAACTCTACGTGTCAAGTTAAAACCTACTTTTTTTGCCGTGGCTGGAGTGTGTGTTAATGCTGCCCTGGGCAATGGGCACTCTGCTCATCTGCGGAATCACAGATACTTTACTGATATTGTACTGAATTGAACTGTAGAGTTTGAGTAGTACTTAATCAGTAATAATCACAATCAAGATTGAATTTTAATGCAGCTTAGGATAATTAGTCATTTATCAAATGGATTTGGTTGGGGGGCATGTGAAAAGCCTGACAGCGTGAAGCTGTATTCTTCTAAGTTTCATTCAAGAGCATTTGCCAAATTATTTTAATGAGTAGCTTTTGGCCTGTAGCTCATTTGTAAATGGGTTTTGTGCAAGTGTGTGCTGGGGCATGTGTAGGTTGTGAAGGGTTTATGTTGTCAGTGGCTGATAGGTTACAGTCAGAGCTGGAGTTTGAGTTGTTCAGTGCTCTGAACTGATGATGTTCTGCAAAACTACTCACACTTTGTTTCACAGAAGTCGTGTGCATGTGATTTGCAGCCCTGGGGTGCTGAGAGGAGACGCAGCAAAATAAAGGAGACCCATGGAGCATTTTTGAATAATCACTTGGATCTACTAGTTGCTGCTAAAATGAAATTTTGCAGATAAATTTTTGTGGGACAGATGAAGTTGTGAAAATAATTACATGAAATCGAATGAGAGAGTGCCACAAAGGACACAGGTGGGAGTTGGAAAAGTGTTCAAAGATGTTTGAACAGATGCCCAAAGGTCACCCATGTTACCTAGCAATAAAAATACTGGGAATTAAAGAAAAAGGGTAGTGTATCTGAACAAGGATATGCAAAAAGGAACCAAGGACAAAAATATGGTTATTTTTAAGGAATAAACATTGAGTTTATTGCAGAGTGAGAGCAGCAATGTGAGATGACTGTGCGCAGGTTGGACAGTAAAGTCTCGGTGTGTTACTGGTGTGGAGTTTCCAGTGTCCGCTGGGGACTGAATCTATTTGCTGGGTGAGATGTTACATGCAGTGCACTCCACACTCTTTCTGGGAGAAAGTTATGCCACATTTCAAAAGAAAAGGGATGTTTTCTAACAGGCATAAAGTGAAATTGTGGTTTCCGCACCTCAGAAACGCTGGTGATCTCCCTTCTGGTCAGCTGCAACTGAATTTTCAGGGGTTTTCTACACTGGCTGGAAATGTAGCTGAAAACCTGAAGTGAACATTCACTGCAAACATGAGCCTATGCAGTCCTCCTGGGCTGGGAGAGGGCAGGTAGCACTTCACAGTGCTGTGAAGAAATAGGGGCAGAATGCCTCTGCATGGCCCACAAAACCCATATTATTCTTGAATCAAATACTTGGAAACAATGGTTCCATAAGGCAGGTAGAAGGAATAGCAAGAGAAAGGGAAAATGGGATTCAAGGGGGTGAAATTTGCTAACCTGGCTTGAAAAGTCATTTTTTCTATGATGGGGGAAAGTTTTTTAAAGATTTTTAACTTTTTTTTGTACCCTGCATGAGATTAAAAGCCAGTAAGAACTTTATTTGCTAAATAATATTTTTTTTTCTCTATTGGAATGTTTGATTTGAGCAAACTTCCAGTGTGCTCTTCATATTTTTATTTCTTACATTTTTCTTTAAAATATTTCATTTATACGTTTAGTGGGTTGAATAATGTCTACTTGAAATGAAAAATTGAAACCTACTGCAGGGAAGTGGTGCTTTGTTTGCATTTTCCAGATATTTTCCATTTTTTGTAAATAAAAATGTGAAAGTGGATGCGATGCTGCAAAAATCACATGTTGTACATTTGTACATCTGATGGAAAATGTTATGGTTGAGTGATTTTTGACCTGTTGTGGAGGAGAGGTGTGGAGACAGGCACAGAGGCGGTTTGGAGCGTGCATGTTTCTGAAGCATCTTTCAGAAATGGTTCCAGAGAAGACTGGAGCCTTTCCCAGGGAACCAACTCTTCAGCTATTCAGCTAGAAAAAACACTGGACTCTTTGATTGTGCATTTACATGGTGCTTCAAAGGACCATAGAAGACACGGCTGCGAGTTTCCAGGATTTTTTTTTTTTTTTAAAATCACGCCCAGTGTAATTCGGTTTGTCTTGCTCTGTCTTTAGAGCCACATAGGCCAAAGGTGGTGATGTGGAGTAAGGTAAGGCGAGATTAACTCGTCTCTCACTTAAAAGTAGAGATATCAAACGCACAGATGTTTTTAAATCACATTTCAGCATGTTATCTAATTTTTATGGTTAGTCATTACTGTAACTAACTCAACGGAAAGGAAAGAGAAAATTGGTATGGCTTCTAAAACCAATGAGCCATTAAATAGGTGACAATAATCTTGATATCAACTTAGAATATTTAATTGGCACGCAAAATACCTCTAGAGAGCATTACCATTTCAGGCTGTTCTCTAAATACCAAGTGTTTGTACCTTGCCCATGAAGTTCAAGGCAAGCCAGCTCTCTGATGGGGTCACCGCAGCCTTTCTCCAGCAGTACACGGATTTTGTTTCTTCTCTTTTCGTTTTGCATGTGTCTGTATTTGCTTTCATGGTTTTCTGTCTTCAGTTCTGTGTGAACAGATGGGGCCGCAGAGATGGCAGTGCTGCTCTGCCAATTTATACCCACGGAGGTCTGAGCCCTTTATTTTGTGGGGTGGGATTGATTATTTCATCCACTGCATTTTCGGGTGTGACTCCCATTCTCATTGTACATAACACAGGCGTCATGGTTTAACCCCAGCCAGCAACTCGGATCATGCAGCCGCTTGCTTACTTTTCCCAGTTGGGATGGGGGAGAGAATTGGAAGAGTAAAAGCGAGAAAAACTCAGGGGTTGAGATAAAGACAGTTTAATAGGTAACGCAAAACCAGGCATGCAAGCAAAGCAAAACAAGAAATTCGTTCACCACTTCCCATCGGCAGGCAGGTGTTCAGCCAGGAAAGCAGGGCTCCATCAAGTGTAACGGTTACTTCGGAAGACAAAACACCATAACTCGAACATCCCCCCCTCCCTTCTTCTTCTGCCAGCTTTATATACTGAGCATGATGTCATATGGCGTGGAATATTCCTTTGGTTAGTTGAGGTCAACTGTCCCGACTGTGACTCCTCCCAGCTGTGTGTGCACCGCCAGCCTATTTGCTGGTGGGGTGGTGCGCGGAGTAGAAAAGGCCTTGAGAGCTCAGCAACAACCAAAACCATTAGTGCATTACCAACAGTATTCTCATCCCAAATCCAAAACATAGCACTACACCAGCTGCTAGTAAAAAAGTCAACCCCATCCCAGCTGAAACCATGGCAGCAGATAACAGTATCTCCACTGCTGTCTCAGAGAGTGGTCTTTGTACCTTGGCTGTGAGCAACAGCTTGGGTTTGCTTTTCTGATTGGTTTGCTTTCGTTTTTCCCAGTCAATGTTCTTTTTTGTTCTGAGTGCCATCTGTAATAATATCTTTTCTTTTTTAGAGTCAGTGTGTTCAGCCAGGGACTGGGAACTGCTCAAAGGAGCTGCTGCTCCTTTCTCTTCCCATCTCGGGAAGGGCACTGGAAAGCAGCCGTGCCCACAGGGGGTGCTCAGCATCTCTGCTGGCACTGAGCGGGGAGCAGGCAGCTCCTGCACCCTTCCTCGGGCTGAGTGTGGGTCCCTCCTCGTGCTCAGCTGGATCGCTTCCCAAGAGGAGGAGAGCCCAAGCTGTGGCTCCACTGCTGTCACCTCTTCCCTCGGTTGAGGGCTTCAGAAATGCAGTTTCTTTCTGTCTGTATCAGCTCTGAGTCTTGACCAGCCGTATGGGTGCAGCCCTCATCTCTCTGCATTTCCCGTACCCAGAGCCTAAGGGGGCCCATTCTGCTGCCTTGGGCTGAGTGTGCTTTGTAGTTGCCTACGTCAGGAGATTGCCTAGCCCTCAGGAACTTCTCAGGCTCTTCACCAGATGTCTTACCATTATTTTTTGTTTTATGTTCTAGAATGTGTTTCCACATTGTGTTTGACGTTACAGGAGAAACATCTAGAGAAAGAAAAATATGACAAAGTATTGGGATGGCAAATAGAGGCAGAAAAGTGTGGCCTGGCTTGTCCAGACAGAGCTGATTGAATCGAGGGTACTTGAATCGCTTTACCTGGTGGCCTGGCAAAGTAGGATTTTGCATTGTGTTTGAGAGCAAGTGCCATCTGAGATGGTTTTCTGTTCTTGATTTTTGCATTGTTGTTCCCATTTGATTAAAAAATAGTTTTATATTAATAGTAATTGTGTTTTTCATATTGTTCTTATTTGTAGTATCGTGAACGTATATTACAGTCCCTCTTAGTCCTCTTCTAGGAATGAGACAGGACAACGTAAACAGGACTCACAACTGAAATCACATGCAATTGAGATTGATACTTTCCCCCCAGAAAATAAGAATTTAAACGTCTCAAAAATGTTTACATGGAAATAGACAAAAATACGTTATGGAAAAACCAAATCACATAAATGAAACATTATATTTCATTCTCCTCTGATGCTGAATTTTCAAAGCTTTTCCTCCTTGCCCTGAAAGCATTTTCTCATGTGTTTGTTGTGCTCTGTTGTTGAAAATCTACCCTGGGAACATGCAGCACCCCTTTATTAAGTTGCCAAATGATTTTAGCAATCTTATTTTCCACATCTGGTTTTTAAACCTCTTTGAAAAGCAGCCAGGCCTGTGAAAAGAAGTCATGAATTGCAAATGTATGTGTCTCTGAAAGTTACCTCACATTTTTAAACCTAGCACTGCTGCTCTGGCGCAGTGCAAACAATGACTCCACTGAGTTATTCTGGCAGCAGCCCGGCGCTGGTCGTCGCTGTGCACAGCTGTAGAGTACTGCGCTGTGCAACCAGAAGTGGCGCAGGTAGGAAATCTCACTGCGAAAGGCATCTCTGGTTAAGTTGCCCATCTGCTGGAGGAGCCTCATAGGTTTGTTGCTTTTAGCGTCTGTTTCTCGTCCTTCTTCTATTCTCTCCCTGGTCTTCTCAGGGAAGCTTTTTAGATGCTTTTTCTTCTGATGCTTGGTTTACAACTGCTAACTGTTTAAAGTAAAGTACCAGCTCAGCAGTATTTTCAAGTATCATTCCTTCATGTCCAACAAACTCCTTTTGCCATGTTGTGAGAAAACAAGATGATGGCCAGTCAGCCCCAGTAATGCAGAATGGTTGTACGGTCACAAGCCCTTTCTACCACCACAGAGCAGCAAAGGAACAAGATGTAGGACCTAAAAAACCCAAACTTTGGCTGAAGTGGCATACTGACCACTTCCTGCTGCCGGCCCAGAGCTGAGACAGGTGCAGGCCTCCCTCCTTGCAGAGCTGAGCATTGTGCCTTTTCGTATGTTAGGACAAAGAAATTGCTTCTCCACTCACTGTGGTCTGTTGTGTAATATAAAGCTGTGCTGTGGCTGGCAGATGATTCATTAAACTCCAACCATAAGAACCAAAACCCTTAAGGTCTGAAAGAAGCTATGACCTATTTATTACTGTGCAGAGGTTACTAGTACTGTACAATTAGTAGTAGCATGTACATTAGCAATTAAGAAGTCAGGGAAGTGTAGACATGAACAATAGACCATCTGTTTGACAGAAATAACTATTAAGATCAGTATGAATTTAGATACTTCTTTACTACTTCAACTGCTGTAATGACTAATGTTCTTGTGGTGGAATTGCCTCGTTAGCTGATGAGAATTCTTTGGGAAACCCCCAGAAAGAACACTTGTGAAGTACTAGGCAAAAATTAAATATTGATTATTTTTAATGCATCAAATTAAACTTAATCATACTCTAGGAAATACATAATGTTTCCCAGAAATAATTGAAATCCCACTGCTGTTTTCTGTACAAGGTGATTTCATACTGAAATGAGTTGCAGTACAATAGAAGCTACCGCTAACTTATAATTTGTGAAATTCAAAAAGTGTTAGCATATCATTTAGATAATGAAACCTTTATACCCATCTAGATTTGTAAGTACCAACTTGAGCGAAGGAAATGCTATTTCAGTGCTATTATATTAAATTATATACATTTGCTGGGGGGTTAGATGGCTGTATGTTTAATTTACAAGCTTTTCATTCCAAGCTTTTCATTTATTCTTAGCAATTTAGGAAACCATGGTTTTAAAAACTACTGATAGTAGTGTTAAAATCAAGTGCATATTCAAAGGGCTGACCAAAGTCTAAATGTAGTAGTAGTCAATAAATATGAATCATCTCCTAGACACTTTTAATAACTATTTTTTCTGAATGTTTTAATTGCACGTTCCTCTTACGAACCACCATCACTCTCCCCTCTTCTCCATTTAAAATGGGACCATTTGATTTAGGAGCAGCAGCCAAATGCTGCACTGGAAGTGAAGGGAAGAGGGAGGAGAGAAGCAAACAGCGGTCGCTGGCTGTGGCAGTGCTGGTGAGAGGTGTGCCAACACGGCTCCCGACACGTGGTCTTTCATGGAAAGCTAAACTGTTGGTACCATTCAGCTCCACCATCTGTTGAGGACTTTTTGCTTGTGGGTCACCACAGAGCAGCTTCGAGGTCTGACTTGCCCATCCTGTGCCAGGGTGGGTCCAGGAGGTGCTGTCCAGATGTTGCAGAGGGGGTACATCTGGCTCCTGGAGGCTGCAGCTGTGGGGCTCACGGCCCCTAAGAAGCCTTCACGAGGGGCACATTTCTCTTGCTGCCATCTGCCCTGTCTCAGCAGGCCATGTGGCCTGAGGCATGGGTTCTCGTACGCTCGGTAAATACAGGATTTCTAGGGACAGTTGACACTGTTTTGATCCGTTGTTTTCAGCACGATGGGGTAGGCTTACAGGCAGCTTTGGAAAGGATCTGTGAAAGACCATATGTTTCCATATACTGTGTGTGGAAGTCTATGCTTGGAAAGTATTAGGAGCTCAGAACCTAAAAAAAAAAAGTAATTTAGAATTGAAAAACACTGTTCTGTATTTAAAAGCCTTCATGGTATTTACACTGAGTTGGGAGTATCTTGTTGCTACTTCCGTTTAAGAGTATCCCTTAGCGTAATTAAGTCAGGCTGCAAAAGCTTCATTCCTGGTGTTGGTACCTGCAAGGGGAAGAGCTGGAGCTGGTTTGCAGGAGAGGTGGTTCAGAAAACCCTCTTTCTGCTGATCACCTGGCAGTTGAGCACAGGCTATGCCCAGTCACTGCCACTAAATATAAAGCACCTCTTTTATAGTGCCTTTTCTGAGAAACACTGTCTGCCTGCAGCAGCTGAGAACGTGGCCCCGTAGATCTGCTGCTTTGGATCCTGCGGGTTTCCTCCCCTCGTCAGAGAAATCTCTCCCCGGTGACAGTTTTAAAAGACTCTTCTGAGCTGTTCCCATCTGCTTCGGGGGATTTATTAAGATGCACTTTGGGGCTGTTTGGTTTTTCCAAGCATTAGCTTTAAAGTTTTCTACGTTCTGGCTTTTTTTTTAAGGTTTGTGTGTCCCGCTACCTGCAGAACGAGGCGCTTTAATAATGTACTTGTGCGGTTGCTTTTCGCTGCTGGAGGGTCTACAGCTGTGACCAGTGGAGAAGGGGCTGGTCAAGCACAGCTGTAAGGAAGGGCTGTCCAGATGTGTAAGCTGGAATGAGAGCTCGCAGGAGAGGTATCCCAGGAGCTCACAACTGCATCTCTGTGTTACAGCTGTTTAAAAACGCTTTACCTGAGCTCTTGAGCGGTCAGTTTAGCCCTGTTAAACTGGAGAGAAAGGCCATACAGAGCCAGCGGGACACAGGAGGGGCAGAGCTGGGGCACCGGGTGCTGCTCCGGTCCCGCTCGGTGCCAAGGGCAGCTGAGGCCAGGCAGCTCTCCCTGGGCCAAGCCAACAGCACAGACAGGGCAGGCTTGTCTGACCCAGCACTAGTTCTCTAGACCACAAACTCAGTTTTGTGTCTTAAAATGGGAAAAAAATGGTGACTTTGAAAAGCAAGTCAGGAGGACCTGCTTTAAAGCCACACGGATTTGCTCTGGAGTGTTGCCCCCTTGTTTTGCAGTGGGGCAGGTACCAACAGTTTCCCTGCTTAGCAGCACCACGACATGAGATGTTTTGCACAGCCATTCACGTACTATCACCTTGCTAGATTTCATTCCTAGTCCTTGTTTTGAAATCTCAGGCAAACTGTTAGTTTTTCTTATCTCGGTTTTCCCTTTTATAACTTGTTCAGTGTTTTCTCTAACTGTTGGATGCTTAAATATCCTGGTGATAGATGCCTAAGGGAAACAAAGCAAAACGAAGGGTACAGAAGTTACAGTCTGCAGTACTGTTTGTGAAGCACTGGGAGATCCTCGCACGCGAGTGCAAAACATTTGCAACAGATTTTGTTTAATTGTAAGCAAGCTGTTTATGGCTGAGTGGATTTTTGTGGAGTTGCTGCATTGTTCGGTTGTTGAAAATAGTTTCTGAGAGCGGGGCTGAGGCTTGTAGGGTGGTAGAAAATTTTCAACCTAGGGAAGGAAGGAGGCAAGCTTCAGCAGTGCTCCACCGCCCGACTCCTTTGGCTTTTGAAGTGACTGGTCAGTATTCAGCGTCCTGGTGTCAGTGTAGACTGGTGCTAGGAAACATTAAATGTTTTTGAAATTCTTGCCCTAATTTGATGGGGTTTGTGCATGTTGATTGTCATTGAATGTGAGTAGTGTTAGCGTGTGTTCCGGCAGAGCGACGAGTTCATGATTGCCCCCAAATCAAGAAACTTTGAAGAATTAATGCAATAAATTTTCTTGCTGAAATTTTCTTGCAGTTCATCCAGAACTGGATGCCATGCTTATACCTGCCTATATTTTGGTGCTGTCTTTGTTTTCCGAGGCCAGTAAGAACCCAGTTTGCAGGTATCACAGCACTTGGGAAGCTGCTTGAGCAGGAAATGGACTAAAAAAAGAAAAGGAGCTACAGATACCATACCCTCCATAAGCCACGTAAATTGTCAATTAGAGCACAGTTATTTGTGTCAATATCATCAATGTGCTGTCAGCATTTTTTTAAATCATCCTTCCTTCTAAGGAGGGATTTCTTTCTTTATAACTGCTAAAATAATTTTGAAACTTACCACAGAAAATCCACAGCACTTAGTTTGAGACCATTTATTTTTATTTTATTTAGGGGACCATAAGGTGGTCGAAAGATTGAATCGTTAAAGCAAACAGAGTGCAGAGATATTTCAAGAAAGGATTTCCCGTTCCTGTAATTTCATGCTTCCAAGGGAAAAGGAGTGATTTGCAGGGATTTTACTCTTGCCTTTTCATACTCAAAGTTAATACATTGCATTATTATACTCAAAGTTAATGCATTGCACTATTCCACAATGGGTCATCAGTGCTCAGTGTCTCATGGAGAGGGGAAATGTTGGGAAACAAATGTGGAGAGACAAAGTCATTTATCCAAAGATCTACAGTGGTTTTGAGAGTTCTCCTGGTCTGTAACCCAGGCCATGAACCCATGTGTTGGGTTTTATCTGACAGAGCTGCATAGACTCAGCTGGGAGCCCTGGGCTTGGTCCATCCCCTCTTCCTTCTCTTCTTCCTCTACAGCTGCCAGTGACCTCATGCTTGAAGCCAACATCTGGCTGTGACTCTGCTAGGGCAGTAGAAGAGGGAGCTGGGGACTACTAACTATGGATGGGAAGAGAGAGCGTGGAGATGCCACATGGGCAGACCCACATATGGTTCGTGCCCTCATGGCTGTGGGGCTGGACCATCCCCTGCTATGCAGAGGTGTTTGAGAGGACTTATCATCTTGATTTCTCTAGTTAGTTTTTGTTTTGGTTTTTTTTTGTGAGGTGTGTATGAGAGAGAATTAATTGGGAAATAGAACTGGCTCGAAAATGAGACTCCTGCAGAGCACCACTGAGTATGTCCAGCCTGTCTGGGCAGGGCACTGCTGATAACTAGTCTCAAAGAATGGTATTTCACTTGCTTTTGAACCACCTCTATAGTTGGTCACAAAAATTTTTTGACCTTATGTCAAAAATCCACCTACCGAGCTTCCAGCGCTCTCAGAGCAACGGGCTCTAACAATGGAAGAGGAGGAACTTTAAAAAGGTCTTGAAAGGTTTTTATGAAATGCATTATGGTGGATCGTTTGAAGCTGTTAGTACTGATCTTTAATAGTTACACCCTTCAAAAGCTCCCGAAATCCATTCATGTTTACAAGATGAGACATGATTTTCAAAAGTCTTTTTTCTTCTTCGTTTTAGTTACTGCATTAATGGCCATGGTTCCTGGGGGCAGATGAGCATTGCTGAGGTCAATAACATGGTTTAAATGTGAACTGTCAGAATAATCATCTGTGCTGAAATTCACCTTGACCCAGAGGAGTGTGCAAAGCCCTCCCTTGCCAAGTATGCCTCTGTTAGGGTAATACAGGGCTAATACCCTAACCTTTGTTAGGGTGATACAATGCAAATACCCTAATCTTCTTTAGGGTGATACAGTGCAAAGGGCCTGGAGGGCGGGGGAGGGATCACTCCGCTAGGTTAGAGTTAGGTGGGAGACGGATACTTTTGGATAAACTGCAAGATAGTGTTACTAAGAGAAATGGTGGTCTCTGCAAATCTGATATCTTAGAGCCTTATTGCAGGTTTGGGCTGGGTTTGGCAGGAGAATAAAGGAAGAAATTTGTGTAAGTTTAGGTTCATTTACTAAAACTTTGTGGAAAAAGAAGTCATCCTTTCCAATATAAGCTTTGAAGTATTTTTCCAGTATTAGCTGAAGATTGCTCATTTAGCTTGCTGGTACAAATAGGTGAGTGCGAAGTGGGTTCCATAAACTCTAGGAAAATTACTGAAAGTCAAATATATGCTATTTTAAAAATTCATTACAACTTTCATAAGAGAATTAAAAACCCCTTCAATAATCTTAAACTTTAAACTTCAGCTATTTGAAAGACTCAGTTGAGCACGTTTTAAAGCAGGTATTTTGCATGTTTGCCTTGCTATCATCATTTGCAAATGAATAGTTGGAATCTGTTTTCTGGTATCAGTGG
Organism: Anarhynchus alexandrinus; assembly: GCA_008711295.1. NCBI lineage: Eukaryota > Metazoa > Chordata > Aves > Charadriiformes > Charadriidae > Anarhynchus > Anarhynchus alexandrinus. The sequence goes on from VUYV01000267.1 coordinate 157,882, forward strand.
TTCGTGAAATTTGCAGTACCCTTAGACAGCACAGACAGCTTGTAAGAAGGTGGGATGTGGAACCCATATTGCAAGAGGAAAGCTAATTAGGTTTAATTAAAGGTAGGCACAAATCATGGACTTCAGGTCACAATCTAACAACCTCCCCAGGATTTATGTGGCTTTTTCATGAAAATTAAGTTTCAGTAAGGCAAAACTGATTCTGCCAAGAAATCTGGTAGTCTTGTCTGTAGTTCCTCAAGCAAAATTCTCATTAGCTTCACTGTCGTGGGCATGCAGTCTATAGTTCATACACTAAAAAACTGTAAATATTATTTGCTTTAAATTATTGTCCTAGATCTAGTAGCTTTGACACTAGGAATAACTGACTTGAGAAGGTGACTTAGAGAGCAAGCATTTATCATTCCCCATGATACAAAAACTAGAAGGCGCTCAATGAGGGCTGAGACAACAGATTTAAAATAAATAAAAGCACTATGTTTTAGATGAGACATGAAACTAAATTGTGTAGCTTATTGCCACTGTGTGTTATGAAGACCGAATGTATAGACAGGTTAAAAATTCATTGGCTAAGTTAATGGAGGATAGGTCAGTCAAAATCTGTTAAACATGGTACTCTGAATCCAGCTCCCATTTCAGGGAGTCCCAGGCTATTTATTTCTGAAATCAAGAAGATCGCATCAGTCTCTGTCTGCCCATTCCTGGTCCCTGCCAGAGCAAGGTCCTGAGCAAGGGGGACCTGCGAGTCAGCAGCACATTCCTCCTGCGGGGTGGCTGAGAACTGCAAAGCTCAATTCACAGGTGCAAAAGTTTACCATATAAGCTCAGATCATGTCTTCACCAGACCTCTTACCCGAGCCGGCGGTGAGCAGCCGGCTGGACGCCTGCGGGGGGTTTGCTCGCGGGGCCGGCAGTGTGAACACAGCTCCTCGCTTTGAGGGGATGATTGGGAGGAAGTGTTTCATTTTGAACTGATGTTGTGAAATGATATGTTCAGCTTCAGCTGAGACAGTGGGCATTTTTTAATTTCCACATGTCCTTACTAATGTTTTTCAAAGGTTTTCACTTGCAGAAAATGTTGACTTTCTGGGAAAAATGATTTTTGGGCAGTGTATCACTTAGAATGTGTGTTCTGGAATAATTAGCTTATATAGGCATAGGAACTTCAGTCTGTACGAACCCAAATAATCTGATCATTTATTGGTGAAGAATAATTTGACAAGCTGTCACAAGGATTTCAGCTTTTTTAGATCTCTTCTATTTTGGTTGCTTCTGTCAAGAGGATTTTTTTTTTAACATGAGAAAAATTCAGTTCAATGGGACAGATTTCCTTCCAGAAGATAATTTTGAATGTTTAGTTAGATGTAGTGGTTTTCCTCCAGCTGTCACTGCTTTCTTGTTCCTACACTCTTGAGAAAAGATTTTAAAAATAATTAAGTATGAATGCGTCTGTATCAGCCTTTCCTACCAAGAGCTTTTGTTCATTTAAATTTGGCAGCTCCTCATGTTTGTACCACAGGCTCTGCACTATGTTGTCTCCCACGGGTCACAGAGGATTATTATTCAGTCCTCACCCTTGGAGCATATCTTGGAGAGACAAAGAGGAGGGCTGATAATTAGAGATAGACCACAAAGTCTTCAGTGCCACGTATGGGATTGTCAGATGAATAGTGCAAACCATCTCCTCGGCTGTTTTGGAGATGTAAGGATAAATCCTGACCTGGTGTCCAACAGCAAGACCATAGGGAAGTCACCCATGGCCCTGATGAAGATCATAGATTTAGGCTGATAATTCACACGTGGACAGTCTGGTCCTTGGGGTAGCTAGTAGCTGTGGAAGTGTTGTATCTCGTAACAGAATACCTCTGATGGAGGTATCCATGGGCACAGAGCTGTAGGGAAGAGGATATACAGCAGTGAAGCCAGGTGCTTAGCATTGAGGTGATCTCCTCAGTGTTTCCTGATTTGGAAAACAGAAATCAAAGGGCAAACAATATAGAAATTTCAGTAGCAATGTTGTTAGTTGAGAAGGAGTATTTCTTTTAAATTCTCAGGAACCATTTTATCCACTTCCCCCTCTTTGGTGGGACTTTGCTACTGTTCCCCCCAGAGCTGCAGGGCCTCCCAGGGAGCGCGTGGGTGGTGGCACGTCTGCTCTGGCCCCCGTCCTCAAGCAGCCCCCAGCAGAGAGTTGGTCAGCACCAGCATGAGATGTCACTGCTGACGCTGACCCCTGAGCTGCACTGCAGCTCTGCCACGCTTTGGCTTTCCTGGGGCCATCCACGTGGCTGGACGGAGGTGTTGGACCCCGCTGCTGGGGGCTGGCGATGCACCTGAGGGTCTGCCTGGCTCCCGGCTGGTTCCTGCACGCCTGCCCCGGGCGCTGCTCGCAGGAGCTCTGCCTAACCCCTTCCACTCCAGCTGAGATGCGTGAGCTTAGAGTATTTAAATAATTGACCTCTGCACATTTTCCTGGCAGAAGGCAGCGGGAGCACCCCTCGCCTTGCTAAATCCCACAGCAATCAAAGCTGGTAAATACACCGGGGACTTGGCAAGCTGCTCGGAGTCACGGGTTTTCCCCGCAGCTTGCTGCGGGAATTTGGCTGCCCCTTTCCTTCCCCCCTGTCAGGAAAGAGCTGGCCTTTGGGGCGAGGACTGGAAGGAGCAGGGAGGGCGCTGTGCCTGTTGGCATTGCCGTAATGTCTGGGGCGCGTGCAGGTTTTGTACCATGAAAGAACGGAGTGTTTCCCCCATTCAGCAATAGAAGAATATTTTCCTGGTGGTGCTTTTGGCACTGTTTGACTTGGCGTTTGTGAGCCAGTGGCCCGCTGGGCAGAGAGCTTTGGGAATCACACAGGCGTGGACAATTAGTCTTTTAAAATGTCTGCTGCTTGGCCATGTGCCAGGGAAGCCAGTGTAGCCCCACTACATAATATCAATTTTTAATGATGATAACTTTGCTAAATTCAGCGCTTGATAAATCTTGGAGTTGGGTTTTCAAAGTTTAAAATCAAACATAACCCAATTACTTCAGTATTTGATTAAACTGAACTGCCACTTTGGCAAAGTGTTTAAATAAATCAGTATTAATATACTTTTCTACAGTAAATAAAGTTATGTCTGTATACTTCAAATATCAATATTCACATGGAGCTCTTGGAAATGAAGCACTGGCAATCTGCACAGAAAATGTATTAACTTAAGGAAATAAATATTTTATTGATCTTTAAAGGCTGAGAATATGATCTTAGTGGTGGTGATTGAAAACACTATTTTTAGAATGGTGAAACAAATATTTGTAAACACGTTGTAGGAAGGCCATTATATTTTATTCTGTTAACTCTGAAGACCACCTGCTGTAAACACTCAAGGACTGACAGACGTTGGAAGGCGATGTCAAATGGACTTTCTGGAGTCTGCAGCGCTCATGGACACGTGCTCTGCTGGCATTAGCTGATGGCGGCACCACCAGGAGACACCTGCCTTTAAAGTCCATTTGCAAATGCAGAAGAGCTCTTCACTGGGTGAGGCCGCCCGGCTTTAGCGCTTGCAGCGCTCTTCCCTGCTTCTGTGCTAAGATGCCCCTTCTCCCGCGGGGCCACATCCAGAGCCCTCTTACCCCAGTGGGAACCTGCTCACTGGCTGGGACAGCTTTGAAATGCATCTTTCTAAGAGAGCACTGAGCACCAGGGCCTTAATATGCAGTTGAGCATGCTCTTGCACGTAGAAATAGTTTTAAGGTGTGAGAATTAGGGGCTGCTGAGTCCCTCTTAGCCCCCTGTGCAGTACTTGAAACCTGCTCTGCCAGGAGCCATTGCCAGCTAGAGATGGCCCAAGGCCAGTGCAGTTTGACAGTTTGACCATTGCTGCCTGTGGACCATAAAAGGGTACAACCGGCTGAGCTCTGCGTAACGATTTCTGTACATGCTTCTCTGTAGATGCCCATTGAAGGGCCATCTTTATCCCAGGATGCCACTGGAATATTCTTTGAAAAGAGACCAAAATTGGAGAATATCAAGAGAGATACTCTGTGAGCCCTCTAATTAGAGTTGACAAATAAAAATTACAACTAAGTGAAACTTCACACACACACAAAAAAAGAGGATGTTTCTCTCATTACCTTTTTTCACAGGGTGAAAAAAGCATTTCTGAGAGTGGGAGTTCGAGTGACTAATGTGTTGTTACATTCAGTTAAATCAACTCAAGAGTGAAAACTTCTTGTTGTTTTTCAGAACATTCAATATTTTAACATTAATTTATGGTGAAAGAACATGCCCAGACAGTCTCAGCTCTTTTCTTATGTAGGCTTTTATGCTTAATGCCTGTTTTTAAGGCATTTTTTTCCCTACTGGTTTATACTATTTCCTTTACTTCCTTGGGCCATCGGGGTAGTCATGCCGGGTGAGTTTTCTTACCCAGCCTCCTATGCCATGGGCAAGCAGCCATACAGACAAGAAGCTTTTTACCCTAAAAGCCTATTCACTCCTGCTGTTAATGTTGGAGGAGGGAGCAAAAAGACCCAGAAGACTAGAGCATGAGACTGCTTGGTTCCCAGATGTGTCATTGAAAGGATCTCCTGAAGAACTATGTAGCGGCTTTTTGTGGTTAATTTAGGAAAGTTCAGCATCTGAAGTTTCTGTAAGACTTCCCTTATCTAGTAGAGGGGACCTTGAGACATATCTCATTTGGAGACTCGTGAGATCACCTGTATGTGCTGCTTTCCTATTTTATTTCATTCTCTGCACCTCTTCTTTTTCTTTCCCCCATCATCACATACACCTATCCTGAAGGTCTCTACGATAGGTTTAAATCTCATCCTGCTAGAGGAACATGGTTATGCATCAAGTTTCCCAGCTGTGTAGCATCCAGCACAGCTTGGCTGTGCTTGTGTGGCACATCTGTGTGCTCTCATAATAAAAATAGTAGTTCTGTTTTGCTGGCTGCCTGATCAGTCAGTCATCTGAAGCTCCTGTTGTTGTTCTACCATGGCTCACAATCAGTTAAATTGATGGAAGAATTTTTAAATGGCATACGCAGCCCTGCAAGGCCAAGGTGTGGAGGGAAATGTGAAGATGTGAAGTCTCTGTCCGTCAGGGTAGAAAGTACAAGGTAGAATTAAATCAATTCAGATGAAGGGATTGATGTGAGGAAGTAAGTTTCAGTATAAGACTGACCATGGTGGGTGACGGCCTGTCAGATTTTAGAATGGAAACAGCATACATATATATAAAGAAAGAGGACCGTGTGGACAGTATATTTGGCTAATTACTTGTCCTGGTTTGAGGATACTTAAATACTTAAAATACAAAATGCTTAAAAATACAGTCCTGGCCATGTTGTCTGCACAGGGGGGTCTGGTGAGTACAAGGAAAGATCTTTCTCTGCTGTCAGGCAGAGATTTATAGATTTCATAAGTAAACACAACAGATGTATGATTTTGTTCCCTGAAGAGCAATGCAAATGTGGTTGTGATTCGTAGCTTTCCTAATAAATGTATTATCAAGGCATTTTTCATTTTCATCTGTGGTAGAAATCAGTGGTATCTCTTCAAAAGGAGCTCGTCAGTGTTTATACCAACGAGTAGATCTCTCCGCAGCACTGAGACATACATTGGCTTTAGCAGTTGAACTTGAGGCTTCGAATCTGACTTTAATGTTCTATGCACAGATATAAGAGTTCTTTGTGTTTCTCAATTTTATTGTGGGCTAAAGCAGATCAACACAGGATTTGAGCCAAAGCTCATTACAGTCAACGTAAGTTTTGTCCAATTGATTTCTAAACAATGATTCTGTTCATGCAGCAAGGGCTGTATTCAGGAAAAAAAAGTAATCAAATAACATTCTGTATTCTGCAGAAGTGGAGGGACTCGTTACTTCAGTAACATTAATCTCATTGCTAATTAGTATTTGCTGTCTTCCCAGGCTGCAAACAAGTTATGAGAATAACCCGTACTGGGTGGTGTTTTTCTGTTTCTCTTCTATGGCATAAAACAAAAAAAAAGGAAGAGGAAGGATATTGCTGTTATGATCATGCTTTTTATCTATATAAAATATCAATGCCAGATAATTGTTTTGATAGTGTTAGGAATATGAAGCATTGCATACTTTTGTTTATTAATCTGGTGCTTGTATGCTCCCATGATTAATAATGTAACATCAATACCTTCACTAGTGATTCTGCTCTGATGAAACCACATTGAAATACTGAAGCCTTGCTTCAGTGTATTCACTAAATTAAATGTAACGTGACGTCTTTGCTGATGTGATGTCCTGCATGAAGGATTCTTTGCTGTGGTTAATTTGCAAAGTTCAAATTAAAAGTTCTTTCGAATATATTCTATAGATTAATGGATGACCGTGTTTCAGATCACAAGGTATGTGACATGATTTAGAGATTAAAAAAGTACTAATGCTTTGCTTTTCTCCAAATGGACCAAAAGTTAATGGGGAGTAGCAATCAGCTGGGATATTCTGCAGGGATCTGTGCTTGTCCTACCACTCTTTAGTTTTTCAGTGAAAGTAAAATAAAAAATTCTTCTAAGTTTGTAGAAGGACTGGATGTTGGCAACGTGGTAAATAATGATTGATGCGAGGTCAGTCAACATGGTAAACTGGATTAGTTTCTTTTAAACTAGTTTGGAGGGCAGGTGATGCATCTAGGAGTAAGAATGTAGCTTTTGGCTTAAGTGGATGGAGAGCCGTGTCTGGAGAGGAGCGGCCCTGAACAGGGTGTAGTGCTCACGTTGGAGAACCTGTAAAACATGATCTCAGGATGTAGAGCTGTGGTTGAGAGGAATAGCATGTATATGCAAGCACTGAAATACCAAGCAGGGAGAGGCAGGTTGTTCGCTATGTACAGTACTTGCAATTACTGTCCCATTCTGGTGGTTGAAAATAACTGGGAAGAATTATGAAAACAATTTCAAATGAATAAAGCTGCCTTATAAAGGGTTATTAAAGGATCTTGATGTATTTATCTGGCAGAAGAAGAAACCCCAAAAACTAGAGGTGTCTTGATCAGGGTATGTATTCATTTATTTGAAGAGATATTATCTGATTAATTGAAAATTACTAGTAGACCTGAATCTGGTCTACTAGAAGGCACTTTGCTCTTTTACCACATCAACAATTTTCTACCCATCCCATCACATAAGGATCATATTGAATTAGTGTTAGATGTCACCAGTAGGGTATGAAAGACTGATCATATTAGAGACTGTCACACCGTATTAGCCAAAATGAATACTGAAAGAATATGATAAAAAAAGGATCAGTGTTTCAAATGCTGTATCTCATTAGCATGGGAAGCTTTCTCCTTGTAAAGCCAGTGTTTTCTCCCTCGGTCCTGCTCGTTGATGTGAGATGAAATGCCATGCTCCATTTACACAGGATGCCAACGCTCTGCAGAAAGGACTTTAGCAGAGGAGCTCAAGTGACAGTAGGCTTTGGAGCCTGGTCAGGGTTTGGACCGCTGTTCACCTTTACTTTATAAGGTGCAAGGTAGGAATGTAGTTATCATTTACAGCTCCTGACATGTCAGTTTACACCCTGACATGTTAATGTTGGGCAGCATCATTTTTTTCATACTGTAGCAGACTGTAGTTTGCAGAGGTTCAGCAAATGTCACATGGGGGCTGAGGCAGAGCAGGGGGGACAGCTGGGAATAACAAAACCCTTCATCTACCCTGGGGTAATATAAGCCAGAGCTGAATTGCGCTCAGAAAACTGCTTATGGTTATGTAGCATGCCTGGGCTTTCACCCCACGTTTTTAAAAGCATGACCTGCTTGTAGAAGGGGAAGCACAACTTCAAATGAAGTTGCCACCACCTGGCAGGCTGGGGATGGCAGCCCCTGCCTGGCACTTGGCAATGCGAGTCAGTGTTCCTGGGTATTTTAGACACAGAAATCTCTTGCCTCTATGGATGAAATTAATTCGTTTTTTCCTATAAACTTGAATTAGATTTTGTGGTAATGACATGGTATTGTGCTGTATTAGCTGCATAGCAAAATACCCTGTCCTGTACCTGATGCACAGTTATTGTTTTAAAGCTATCAATGTTAATGCAGTGACCTGAAATCTTGTTCATTTTTAGCTCAGAAGTTCTTTTCCCTGAGATGCTTTGCATTAATGAAACACATTTCAAAGCTGGACAAAAAGCTAAAAAGAAAAGTTTGAAAATAAGAGGCCGGGGTTGGGGGGAGGGGGGAGAAGCCCTTAAAACACAAGGCAGAAACATTTCTAGGCAAAAAAACGGTTTCAGGCAAAGTAGAAGGGAATTTGCAAACTGTTTAATCTGCTGCGTGGAAGCTCCTGTGAGCTGATTGCTGAGAGTGGGGCTGGGATCTTCGTTTGCCCCCATTGGGGAACCAATAGCTCCCCTCCTTCCCTCAGCTGCCCTGCACGGCTCTGCACGAACCCAGCCCTGGGCTGCCCCTGCCCCTGCCCCTGCTCCTGCTCCAGCTCTGCCTCTGGTGTTACAGGAAAGCTGTTGGTTTTGTTTTGTTTTGCTTTGCTTTTTCCTGGAGGAAATGGTGATTTCTTTTGGAATGCCACGGTGAAGAAAGCACCCCACCAGCTCTTGCTTCTTCCCCCCATCAGCTGTGCTGTGGTACCCACAGTGAGTGTGTGGCAAGGAGTATGGAGGGATCCTTTTAACCTTATGCTCTTAACCTGCGGGCATGTGGCGCTGCGGTGAGGGGATGCACTTGTCTGAAGTAAGGATCTGGAAAGAGACTTGAAAAAATACTGTTTCCAGGAGCTTTCTAAATTGTTTCTTAGTACACGTCTTGATATAGTTCATTTGAGGTGAGGCCGTATGTCAGAGACCAAGAGCTCTTTCTGGTCTGTGATGCGTTTGTCTTTCAATTCAGCTGGTTTCCAAGAGCTGCAGAGAGGATTCGCGGTGTGCCTCATCAGAGGGGGACGGGCGGCTGCGTTGCTCGCTGCCCTTGGAAGTGAGTGGCTCTGAACTGTACTAAAAAGGGATCAGACACAAAAAGAAGCATTAGTGCATCTTGTAAGGGGAGAACAAGTTAAGTACAAAAAAACATAATTCCTGCAGACATCACAAGAGCTCTGTTGCCTGCTTCTTACCTTTGACTAGTCAAAATCAAACAGCAAAGGGAGTTGGATTTCTGTGCCCTGTTTTGAGTAGAGCGGTGATACTGCAGGAGTCTGTCAGCAGCAACACCCAATTAAGATGACTAAAGGTATTCCACAACCTAATTCAGCGTTTCTGTGGCTGGGCCTCTGCAGGCTCTTGAATATGCTTGAATTGCAATTTGTATTGAATGTCTGATTAAAGTTTACTTCTTGTAACACTTTGGCCACTGATAAAATAAGTACCTAGGTTAATTTAATGTATTGATATATCAGCCTTCCGTGCAAGCATCTACCTACTGGACTGGCTGCCTCCTCTGCTTAAACTATTACGGACTGAGGCCAGATCCTGTGTTTGTGCAGCCCTACCTATGTAGGTAAGGTGATGTGAGGCCAGTATGGTTTAAAAGAATCATACCTGCCACGCGCAGGCCTTGTTGGATCTTTCAAAATGTAACGTGACATGAAAGTTGTCGGCTGTTTTATGATTGTGTAACTGCTGAGGCTTGTGCGTGGATTATCACAGGGACTTCGTGTTACCGTGTAATGCATGATGCATCTGTGACAAGCACACCAAAACAGATTCCCATCAGCTCACAAACATGCACCGTTTCATTTTTAGGATGTGCATGTCTGTGCTGAGGATCAGAAAAGGGAATAAAATGCTGGAGCTGATCTTCAGCAGTTGCAGCACACGTAAGCAGATTATGCAAAAAGGTTAATTTTTTATTATTAAATCCCACTTTAGGGAAAAGCAGCTCTTAATACTCTGCCTAAAGACTCTAGTCACACCAGATTAGCATTGTTATACATTAATAATAAAAATAGTTGGGTCTGATTAGTGTCAGTTAAAGTTTTCTGAATGAGAGATATAACTCTTTGAATTAAACTGCTTGAATAGCAGCTAAGGATTCCTGAGGAACAATTTGTATTAAAAAGTTAAGACCTTCACTGCTTTTCTAAAGGAAAATCTATCACCAGTGTAAGAATTGCATACCATTCACGTAGCAACATGAAAAGAAAGGAACTTCACAGACCATAAAGTGTAATAAAGGAACATCTAAAATTGATTTTCATTTAAGTAGATTACTTATGTTTTTTTCTAGAACAGGGAAAGCACACTCTAATCTTCTTCACTTTTCACAAGTAGGCCTATTGGTTTGATCCAGATATTCATCGTTAAATGCACCAAGCCACTTTCTACCAGTACATGCTTCCCTGAAACCTGCGTCTTTGCATCTGAGGGCGTTATGTCCAAAGTAATTTAAAAGAAAAAGGAGACAGGACTCCTTAGTTATTCCCATCTTGATGATTGATTTATAAGTTAATTTGGGGTAACTAATTTAATTCTTCTGTCCCAGATGATCTGTTTGTGGGAGGGATTTGGGGTAATGTGCCGTTCCCAGGCTCGTAGCAGGTAAGCAGTTAAGCTGTTGTAGATTCTTTGTGGGAGCGCAGCACAGCACTGAGAGCTCCTCAGGCACCTGCGGCGGTATTTGCATTGGTTCATCATGAGGTTGAGTGGTGTCCAGTGCATGGGTGACTTCCCTGTGGTCCGAGTGGTTTGGACCCAGAGTGCATCTGTATTTTTCACTTCTTGGGAGGTTCTTGCTGAGGGCTTTGGGGTTGAAAAACTTGTGTTCTCCATCAGAGTGTTTCACATGAGATATCCTGACTTGGTGGGGGTGTGGGCTTGGTTTTCTGCCCCTGCCACTGTGCAGAATGCCTCAGCTACAAAGTCTGAGCTCATATATTTTCAGTTGGTTTTTCTTCTGATCATTTTTAGCCTGCTTGCTTAAGGAAATGAGGATAACATGATCACCTTGAGTGTGTGTACACACACACTCGCTGCGCTGTCTTTCCCTGTTCCCAATCCCTTACGAAGCATTGCCCCAGTTTGTCAAGGAAGGTGTTATAGGCAGTTTTATGAAAATAAGTACCAGGCATAGGTATGAATGGCTGGTATGGAGGAGGCTGAAGGAGAAGCTTGTTTATTGGACTTCTGGGAATCAGAAGGAGAGAGATTATGGATGCACCAGCCATATGGAAAGCTTTGATTCAAGCTTGCTCCTTCTGGAACACAAGGGAGTCCAACCACAAGAAATAAATCCAGGAGAAAGCAGAATTTGTTAAATGTGCTGGTCCCAGAACAATTTCTTTATTTTCCTAATGCTGCCTTTTTTGACAAAAGAAAGCTATTTTTTAATTGCGCTCATTACAAATGCCATTGTGTCAGTGTCAGAGATAGAGCTGTAAATGACTGTCAGTGTCCTCAGTACAGTGGTGGATGTTCTGTAAGCCTTAAACAGTAATGTTGCCTCAACAAGCCAGTCTGTTTAAGTGAGCAGTTCAAAGAGGAACATCCTTCCTGTAGCAGGCAGCTATGCAACATCACAGACAATAAGGTTGTCAAGGTAACTTTTGAGGCAAGTTGTTGCAAAAATGGCTAGAAAAATTTGCATATGTCTGTACTTATTCATGTGTACAGAGTAAGACTGTTGCCTTTCACATGTATCCATAGTTTTATTGTAGCTCAAAGGCCTCAATGTGTTTGTAAATTGGTCAAATTCTCCAGTTTTTCCCAAACTTCGCAACCCATTCAGGAAAGATACACTTGCAGCTCAAATTGAAGCAGAAATAAGTGCGTTTGGACTTTATTCCGTATTTTTGGTCGTCATTATCATCATTTATTTCAGGGGCTACCTTGGCACCTTCTGGCATTGTCCCTTTCAGGAGCATGTGACATTGAGGTGTTGACCCTGGGTCCTTGCTGCGGGTGCACAGGGCTGTGGGGGATCTGCTTCCCTCAGAGATGCTGAAATGTGGCAGCTCCTCGCTGTGTTTCTGTGCTTGCCCAAACAGCTGTTAGTTATCTCACAAAAAAGTCTGCTTTTACAAGATTTACAGAGCTGCTGCTGCTGGACAAGGAGGACAGACTGTGGTGGGGTCTGATGTACTCACAAGGCAAGAAGCCCCTTTAGCTGAGGATTGTACGGCAGCACTTGCATTGTGCGCACTCACCATTAGTCGAGTCTAGACTTCCCTGGTCTCGCTGGCTCTGAGCACAGGGTTCGCACTCAGCGCGGAGGCTGTGGATGATCCTTACGGTGACGTACAGCTGGGAGGGGAAATACGAGCCAAGAGGACATCGTCAGAGCTGGCTGAAAGGAGATTGCAAATTCAGAATAGTGCTGGAGCCCAGACAGTGTTCTTAATAGGAACACTGGGAACCTCTTGTCTAATGTTCAAAAGTTCTCTTTGTTAAACTGGAAAAGGTCTTGTTTTGACACTATTTGAGCTCTTCCTATGAACTATGCAGAATATGGCCCATCACAGGATCATCCAGCCTGTGACTTTGGACAAACCTGGTAGGCTCTGCCCAGACACTGGCCCTCCTGTCCCTAAGCGGAATCTGGAGCATCTGGAGGGAAATATGGCATGGCGTGGGGCGCTGGCAGTTTTGCAGAGATGATGACGGACCAGGGGCTGATCCTGATTTTAGGTTCTGTTAATGTTTTGTTGAATTGAAGCTGAATCCAGCAAGCAGTTGCGTGCTCAAAGCTATGCAACTTTGTAAGTGCTTTTGCTGGCTCACTCATGCTTGGTTTTAGACTACAAAATTAGGCCCTTTCATATGCTAGCCCCTTTCTGAGGTTGTTCACGCTTCCTCTTTGACAGGTCTTTCACTAGACACACACATCTTCAGAGGCTGCTTTTATCACTGTAATGATGACGATTGCACTGGCTGCGGGAAGAGCTGGAAATGAGACCATAGCTATTTCCCTGTGCACAACAAACAAGATGATGTCCATAAGAATCTTCCTTGATCACTGCGACACATCTGCTGCAGGCACGTCTTAAGAACAGGCAGTTTCTCTGTGATCGTGCATTGGAAACCAGTTTGTTACCCAATCAAAACACAACAAAGGAGACTAAAACCTTTGCAGTGAGGACGCTTCCTTAGTACCCAGAACATGCCAAAGAAAATTAACAACTTAAATGGCATGTGTTCATACTCTTTTAGAGATAAGATGTAAATGGTTTTCACTGGGTTGTTGTAGTGGCAGGATATTCCGGGGATGATGACGGTTGGACTTCCTAATATTACGAATTCTCAGTTCAAGAACAGCTGTAAATATTTATTTGATGTGAAAGAGCTAATTGTACAAATCATTACCTCCAGCCTGACATGCCTCTGCTGTTTATTCTGTGGCAGTAATTAATTCTATAATTAGAAAATGTCCTGTTAGGTAACTTCTCTGGGAACTCAGCCTATTGTCCAATGCAGGAGGCCTTCAAGAAGCTGAAATGACTCGGGATGACCTTGGCAATTTGACTACTTTTATCAGCAAGGGCTGGTTTGCTTCACCGGGAGATCATTACTGAGAAATTTAACCTTTATGAGTGGGACTAGAGATGAGTCTCCTGATGCTGAGATTCAGTGGTGTGGATGGATGGATTTTTCCCTGGCCCTGCCTCTGTGCAGAAGGGGAGAACTGACCTATCCTTGTGTTTGCATCTGCTTTTGATCCACCAGCGTCTTCTCATTTTATGAGAAGTTTGCGTGAAATGAGTGTACTTCATAAGGTATCAGAGTGAACACAAGAAAATCAATAAGCAATCTGTGTGATAATTAATTAGCATGCCAGGATGAATTACTGTTTCTTCCCCTCCTGATTTGGGTCACAGTCACATCTGATTTGGGAAGTTGTCAGTTTTTCAATTATAGCTTGGTCTTTGTTGTTGGTATGTTTTTTGGTTTTTTTTTTTTTATTTGCTGTGACCAGAATGAGGGACTGGCAGGTAGAAAATCACACCGTGCAAACTTGCTTGTCATGGGAAGGAGACAATATTGAGCTCAGCACTCAGCAGAACCTGTTGACAAGGAGGTGTACCGTATGCTGGTCTGGTGTAGAAGGGTTATTGCTTATAAATGCGACACAGGCAAGAGGTTGACCAAGCTCTGCAGCTTTGGTGTCCTTTGTGCTCATCTCCATTTTCCTCTCTGAATGTGGAAGTTAATTACTTACTGTAGCCCTTGAGAAGACTGGCATGGTGCTGTGGGTCTGCGGGGGTGATGCCACAAGCTGTGATGGGCAGCGGTTCCTCTCTTCCTGCCCCCCCAGCTCGGCAGCAGGACAGGTCCTTTCTCATGTAAGGGCAGAGGCTCTCTACTCTCTTTCCACTAGTGTTGCCCTGTTCATGCTCTGTTTGGCTGGAGTGACTTGCCTCTTGTCTGCATAGCCCCCTAGCACTCACGCATCTCCATGTCACAGGCTGAAGAAGCTGCCTGGGGGCCAGCAATGCCAGGTCCTTGCTGCTGGAAACCTGCTCTAGTCTGCAGGCTCCCGTCTCTTCACTTTTCTCTGGGACTCAGATGTCATTGCTGAGAAACAAAGTCTCTTCAGCCCATACGTTCGTGCATATTTACCCTCCACCATCCCAAAGTACACGTGTAGTTTGGCCTGCTTTCAACTAGACTTAACATGGGAGTTATTCCTCAGGGTCACCTCCAGGCTTTTTACTCCCTTCTCTGGGAGGAGGGCTGGTATTGTGAGCTTTCCAGAGACTCCTGTGAAGGCAAAGCAACTACTAGCTTATTATCAAGCTTCTGGCGTCAATTCCAACCCTTGCTATCTTGTTCCCTTTCTGTAGTCACACAGAAGACTAATGGTACGTGATAGATTAATGAACTCATTTTGTAACTACACCAGGTCGTGAGATAGATGCCTACTTAACTTTCTCAATGAACTTCAAGAGTCTGGATTTCCCTTTTTTCCAACAAATTGGCTTCCATCAACAGAAAAGAGCCTCTCAAAGCGTCTCTGCCATGCCTCTAATGATAACAAATAACTATGCTTTTTACTTTACAAGACAAAAGTGCTCTACATGCTGAGTGTTTAGTAAGGATCAGAAATGAACTGGTGATGATCACCTGGAGCTTTATAAATTAGTGTGTGTAACAGAATGATGGGTTTTGGGTGTTTTGGTATTTATTTTTTTTTAAACAGCCAGTTGTTATGGTGTCCAAAAGGATTCATAGAAAATTAAGTGACTCTGGAATTTTCATAAAGAATTACTTTCTTTATGAAAGGCAGTTTTATTTTTCTCCATCCCAACTCCTAAATTTTCAAGGATTTTTCAGTTTGCTTTCTCTTAAAACTGGCTTTCTTCCCATTTCCTTTTTGAAACCTTGGAGAATAAGCAATTTATTTCCTATTTGTGTCACTATTAATATATCTTCCAATACGACTTTCAGGGCACACCAGGAGCTCATCTTTATTAAAGGTCAAATATTGAGAGGCACTGAATATCTGAAATTTATGCCAGGGGTGGTCACCAGTGAGGTGCGATTACTTGAGAACAGTTTTGGTCTGAAACAGTTTGCTTGATGTCTAAGGAGTTAATGATATTGATACAGGAAATTCAAGTGTTTTTATGAAAATATAACCCTAATAAGTAGCTGATGTTATTATTGCCTCTACTTTAAGTCTATCTGTACTAGTTCGTGATTGCCATCCTTGTGGCATTTCAACCACCTATGCTTTAGGTGGACCAGACATGGTTTCAGAGGTATGACTAGCAGGTGGGAGGAAGGGAGATCTGATTTTTCTTTATAATCCATAGCATCAAAAAGAAAACCTTGTGCATATGATAAATATTCTGAAAGGCTTCTCAACACCATCAGTGCTTTCTGACTGTGTTAAGATAGATTTATAGCACCAAGTTTAAAATCTGCATTTTTTCTTTAGATTGATCCAAATGCAACTTTTGAAAGAAGCCCAATGGAGGGTTTCCTCCATCAGAAGACCGCAGTTGATGGCCGTCAGAATAATTCTAATGTGGCTATAAGTACGTTCAGGAAGAAAAACCTCCAACCCATTCGTACTCTGTTTCAGAATCACAATGCCATTACAAGGAAATTGAAGTTTGGCCCTCAGCGCGTTGTGGAGGCAGCGGCTTCTTACTCAATGTCTGTCTGTTATGTCTGTCACATTTTCAGGAACTGAAAGCAGAGTCACATGCTGCCTACTCAAACCCAGCTAAACTGCTGCTCCGTTTGTAAGGAGTAATTTGGTTTTAATTAGCAGAACGTTTTGGATGAGTTTATTGATACAGTTGAATGTCTCCTCTGGTTATGTGGAGTCATTTTGCCTCTGGTTCCTGTGTGAAACGCTTTTTTTCAAGTGCAAGAGTACAAGCTTTATTTATAAAGCAGCTTTTGCCACAAGTTTCTTATCCTACTCCAGCAAGATAGGTTTAGATTTTTAAGCAAATTGTATTTGGCAGAGGTTGGCTGGAAGGCATCAGCTCAAATGTGATGTAACTTTTAGAATGAAGCCAAGGAATTGCTCGGTATCTCTATGTTAAGAAACAGGGGGTGAAAGACCTTAATAAGAGTAAAGTGCAAAACTGTGGTATACGGTACTACTGGTGCACCAGCTTAAGCGATCGGAAAGAAATACTGAAAACCTTCTAGTTTTTCCAGGTAATGATGGACTAATTATCCTCCAGTTGTCAATAATTCAGGGTGAATGAAGGAGTCTAAATAGGAGCTGAAAACTGGAAATAGTCCAGAATGACGGAAGTGCGCATCACTAATGAGCCTCCCTGCCCTGAACTCTGACTGCTGTGGAGAAAAATTATTTTAGCTTCAGGCGCTGTGCTCCCAACACAGTAGTAAAAGTAATGGATGTTGGGTAGCTCCTTAACTTCAGAACATCTCCAGTGATCAAATTACTCACTTTAAATTATGGTAGTTACTTGTGAGAATGAACCTGGAGTGCTTTGAACTCAGTAGTTCAGGAATAGTTGTTTTTGGACTGCAACGGGGATGCTCTGACTTGGGCTCTCACTGCAGTCCTGAGAGTCCCCGGAATGGTCCTCTTCCACCTGGGCTTTTGAACCCTTCCAGGCACAAGTATCCGCCTGAGATTTTGCTTCTGACATGTCATATCCCACCCTTTACTCATCACCACTTGTTATGGTTTGAGAGTCCCATAACAATTTGTTGTCATTTAGACAATCATTCTATCACCCGATGAGCCCTTCCCACCTGGGAAAGGGAATCGGGAAAAACAAGGAAACCCAGGAGCTGAAGTATAAACAGATTTAATAGAATAAGATTAGATAATTAACATTAACAGCACTAAAGAACCGATATTGATCCCGACACCAATACAGACTATGCAAAGATTATACTCAGCCAATTCTATCAGCAGCAAGCTGTGCACTCCCAGCAGTGGACAGCAAATGTCGGACACTGCGAGCGCTACAGCTTCAGGAGGAAGGGAAGGCCTCAGGGGTCCGGCACCAGGGCACGAAGTCCTCAGGATGGCAGCCATCAAGGGAGAGAGAGAACTTCGCAGCAAACTTTCTAATTTATAGTGAATGTGACGTTGATGGTATGAAATAATCCTGTTGGCCAGCTTGGGTCAAGTGCCCGGATCTCGCTCCTCCTCGTCCCTGCACCTGGCTAGCTCGAAAACACTGAGACCTTGAGACCCACACACTATAGCTGGCTGTAAAGTAAATATTTTCACAAATTCAGACACTGGAGTCTCCTAAAAGTGCAGTTTTCTCTAGTATTAGAAGAGAAATTAGTCCTGTGTCACTCAAACCAGGACACCACTGTATCGGCTCACTCTGCCAAAGTGAAGTCCTGGTTTTCTTCTGGATGAGGGTTTCCAAAACTTCAGCAAAAACTGTATTTACAGAAAGCCACTGAACAGGGTTTTGCTGGTGAAAAAGCGTGTAAAGGCTCTTGGAGAGCTGAGTTCCCAGTCAGACTGGTAGCAGATGAGTAATAGCTGGGAGGTGCAGACCATCCTTCATCCTCGCCAGGCAAATTTTCTGGATAACCTTATGCCATACAGCTGAACACTGCAATAGTTTTAGACAGGTTGGATAAGCATTTGGGTACAAAAACTCAAATTGGAGACTCAAGTAGCAGCATTAGATCTTTTGGAGGATCAAGCAAAAAATCTTACAGGAAGCAGCGCTGATTATCCCTCCTCCCTTCCCTGTCTGTAAACATTACAGACTGCATCAAACCCTGAAACATGAGTGTTATCTCCAATAGTCTTCCTATTAACATGAACTATTGTAACTTTTCTTACACAATTGTTTTCCTTGTGATCCTTTAATGATAATTAGGCAATTACTGTTAATCTAAAATTAATGCTGAAAACCCACCCAAGTGAGTCAATTCCTCCAGTTAAGGATACTGGGGGTTTTATTTGACTGCACTGTGTAATATGAAAACTTTGTGCTCTTGATTAAAAACAACAGTAAATGACAATATGCATGTAAAGAAAACAGGGATAGAAAATGCTAGATCTTTGCAAAGCAGTACTCTTATCATTGAATCCCAGAATCATTTAGGTTGGCAAAGTCCTTTAACATCAAGTCCAATCATAAACCTAACACTGCCAAGTCCACCACTAAACCATGTACCTAAGTGCCACATCTACACATCTTTTAAATACCTCCAGGGATGGTGACTCAGCCACTTCCCTGGGAAGCCTGTGCCAATGTTTGAGAACCCTTTCGGTGAAGAAATTTTTCCTAATAGCCAATCTAAACCTCCCCTGGTGCAACTTGAGGCTGTTTCCTCTTGTCCTATTGCTTGTTACTCACGAAAAGAGACTGACCCCCACCTCTCTACAACCTCCTTTCAGGTAGTTGTAAAGACCGATAAGGTCTCCCCTCAGCCTCCTTTTCTTCAGGCTAAACACCCCCAGTTCCCTCAGACGCTCCTCATAAACCTTGTTCTCCAGACCCCTCACGAACTTCGTTGCCCTTCTCTGGACACGCTCCAGCACCTCAATGTCTTTCTTGTAGCGAGGGGCCCAAAACTGAACACAGTATTTGAGGTGCAGCCTCACCAGTGCTGGGTACAGCAGGACAATCACTTTCCTAGTCCTGCTGGCCACACTGTTTCTGATACAGGCTAGGATGCTGTTGGCCTTCTTGGCCACCTGAGCACACTGCTGGCTCATATTCAGCCGGCTGTCAGTCAGCACCCCCAGGTCCTTCACCTCTGGGCAGCTTTCCAGCCGCTCTTCCCCAAGCCTGTAGCGCTGCATGGGGTTGTTGTGACCCAAGTGCAGGACCTGGCACTTGGCCTTGTTGAATGTCATACGATTGCCTTGACCCATCGATCCAGCCTGTCCAGATCCCTCTGTAGAGCCTTCCTACCCTCAAGCAGATCAACACTCCCGCCCAACTTGGTGTCGTCTGCAAACTTGCTGAGGGTGCACTCGATCCCCTCGTCCAGGTCGTTGATAAAGATATTAAAGAAAACAGGCACTAGTACTGAGCCCTGGGGAACACCACTTGCAAATGGCCACCAACTGCATTTAACTCTATTCATCACCACTCTTTGGGCCCAGTCTTTCAGCCAGTTTTTTACCCAGCGAAGAGTACACCCATCTAAGCCATGAGCAGCCAGTTTCTCTAGGAGAATGGTGTGGGAAACTGTATCAAAGGCTTTACTAAAGTCCAGGTAAACAACATCCAGAGCCTTTCCTTCACACACTAAGCAGATCACCTTGTCATAGAAGGAGATCAGGTTAGTCAAGCAGGCCTGCCTTTCATGAACCCATGCTGACTGTGACTGATTGCCTGGTTGTCCTGTATATGCTGTGTGATGGTGCTCAAGATGATCTGCTCCATAACCTTCCATGGCACCGAGGTCAGACTGACAGGCCTATAGTTCCCCAGATCATCATTCTGGCCCTTCTTGTAGACGGGCATCACATTTGCTAACCTGCTGATCATTTGCCTCTGTACGTTTTTTTCAGAGACTTTGTGCATGCAATTATATACTCTTTCAAACTGAATTCTGCATTAGTATTTTGTTGTTAGATTTTTCTTTTCCATGGTAGAAAGGACCCATGTCCTAAGTGGGAGCAGAAGAAAACCCCTTTTTCCTTGCTTGATCAGGAAAGTTTGAAATACTGTGACCTTAGATCTTCAGTTAAGTAACAAGAGTGGAAGAGTTTTTGACCTGCGATTCAGCCATCCTCAACTGTCCCCTTATCTCCAAAGTAATCTGACCAACTTCATTTCTGGATCAAACTAAAATGCAAATTTTCATCCCTCAGTTCATGAGTAATAGGGAGAAGGGAAGATTCACTGGATGATTTAGTATGGACAGAAATCAGATGACATGTAATTTTAATTAGGAGAGTTGTCTAAATTATTGTTCATCTTAGGTTATCGTGGCTTAAGATTTACATAGACTGTAAATCTCATAATGTAAAAATGGGGACAATCAAATTTATCCAAAAGATTCATGTAATGACAATGTATTTGTGGTGATTTTCTCCTAATAAACTTTCTCCAGCTGCAAGGTTTTTTGCTAATATTGAGCCAATGTCGATAATGTGCTTGTCTTCTGCATAACCTACACAGAGAGCGGAGAGAGTGGGCTGACAACTCTAAAGCATCTCCAACTTGGGCAAGGTCTCGTCTTGGTGGCAATAGCAAGCTCCCCTTGCCTTCCATGGGAGTAGAGTGGAAAATTAGGTGAGAGAGTTGATGATTGACATTTAAGTTAGTTATCTAGACACCTCTTTTTCACTAGGAGGCTTTGACTATGATCTTTTTTCTAAAGAGCAGCTGGAGAATTTATTAACTGTTTGTTCAATGGATGTTGAATGAGGTGAGCTGATGGCATCTCTGTGTTCACATGCATATAACTTAATCAGGTAAAGTCACTCTGAGTGAGGGGCTGAGCCTGTATTTGGGATGGGTTTAACATTTGAACTGTTGCTTTAACAGGCAGTAATTTGGTTGAACTATTTAGATTCTTCCTGTTCCCAATGGAGACTGGACTAAGATACAGAAATTAATTTTTATCCTAACGACTCTTCGAAGGAAACTGCATTTTTTTCTGATAAACTTAGTCTAGAAAGGTTTTCATCTCTGTTGAAGAGATGTAAGAAGTTGAGGACAGTTATTTTGTTTATTCATCCTGCTTCTCTGCTTGCTGCTTTCCCAGTTGCATAGGCTACTGGGTAGCCTCTGAGAATATCGTCATATCTAAAGAGGAGGAGATAGTCTTAGAAAACTGTTTCTGTGTGTTCCCCAGGAGTGTGAAGCTCAGTTGCTGCTTCTGATGCTGCTTTGTAGCGTTACAGTGCCCGTGAGCCAGAGTTTACGATAAGAAAGAAATATCTGAAATATAGTTACTATATACATGAACTTTTCTTTATGCATGATAACACTGCAGTTACAGAATTCTTTTTGCATTTTCCCCAGGAATTCTGTTACCCTAGGAGTCTGGAGCAGGTTAAATTAGTCTGTTGACAGTATACCTGCAGGAATCTCTGCCTGCAGGAAAATCATTAATTATGTTTAAACTGATTCTATGACAAATGCTGGAGATGACCAAAGTTTCTTTTCTTTTTTTCTGCTCCACCCCAGAGAAGACTCTTTTAAGATGAGGCGATTGACCACACATTTTTTCTCATTAAAAATACACCTTTGGGTTTCACTGAACTGTGTGCGATTTTCTAAGTTGAGGATATTACTTTGGGAATTTGTTACCTGAGCAGTGTCTCTTCTGTTATATGTCAATTAAATCCACCTTGCTGCTTTTTTGTTCGTTTATTTATCTATTTACTTTCTAAATAGGCATTGAAAATGTTATAGTTAGAGCTTTCAGGAATATTGCATTTAACAATTTAGTGGAGAATCGTGTTATGACTCCTCTGGTTGCATGTTCAGTCATGCCATTGCATGGTCATCTTTCCTTTGTCTTTTTTGCATGGTCTTCACCCGTATAGTATCTGAGTTGCAACATCTTTATTCTTGCACCCGTAAGGCAGACGGCCCTTGGACATGAGAGGTTGCTTTTGCCTGGCTACCTCTGTCACTGGTGCCCAGGTCACCCCCATGAGTCGACCCTGCAGCAGACTGGGCACTGCTGAGCTCCCCCACAGACCACTGCCAGGGACTCTGCTCTGTGCTGCTTCGCATACACCAAAGTGGCCTGGTGATCCCAGTTCTTGTGTAAAGAGTTCTATTGAGAGATAAGGGTCAATTTTGCCTTTTGTACCAATAACCAAGTTCTTGTAGGACAATTTACTTTAGGCCATACATAAGGAGGTACCAGGACCGAGAACCTGCCTGTAGTAGGAGAGCAGATAACCTCAGCTTTTCATATCCTGTGCAGCACGTCTTCCTTGTTGTGAAGGATGCAGCACAAGCTAAATTCTATATTTTGAAGTGTCAAAGTGGGTTATCTAAAACATCATTTAAAACCTAGGTGGGCGTTTTTTTCCTCTATGGTTTTTTATATTTGTCAAGTTGAAACATTCCAATTTTGCCTTGAAAGTTCATTGTAGTGAAAACGCTGTTTGGTTTCTAATCGTAACAGCTAGATGTTAGGTAGAAGCAATATAGTTTTCTTTCTTAAATAGCCCCAAATTATTTCTATTTTAGGTTATCTAAAAGTCTGACCTGTGTTCCCAAGGTGAAGGAGGAATTATTTTTTCTTGGGAGAGGCACCTACGGGAAAAATTGCCTTTCACCTGTGCTTTTGTGCTGTGATTGTAAAAGCATCTCTTAGGAGACCTCTTTCAAGTTTCCATTTGCCCTTGGGGAGTAATGGGCTGGGGGATCATTTCTGGAAGGGGTGTTTGTAATTTGCGGCACTTGCAGCTAACTGAAGGTTTACTGCTGTTGTGTTTCATTAATGTGTGGCTGTCATTTGTCTTTCAGATATGCACTTCATTGGGCAAAGCCATTTGGATAGAAACAGGCTGATTTAAAATTATTCCAAGACAATGTGAATGAGAAACCTTCTAAGTTTTGTATATGAAAGTTTGATAACTCTCACATGAACATCGCATTATTTTTTTTTGCCAACAAGGATTACAGAGTAAAGTAATTTTATTATATTAAATACTGGATGTTAAAAATGTAGCTAAAATATGCATGTACTAAGGATGCTGAAATGTATGATCTATTGAGGGTGGAGTGCAGCTTTATGTATATAGCACCGGATATTGTAGGCTCAGAATTCCCAATGGCATTTGGCTGCCTAAATCTTTTAAAAAGCCCAGCCATAAATCTCAATTTCTTCTTGCCCCCTACCCCTGTAACCCTTAACTATGTTAATGTAAGTCAAGTAAATCTTAGTGGAAACATAAAAATGGATCAAAGTTACAACACTGAGTAAGCAGTACCTTCAGAAGTTGGGGCATTTTTGGATTTGAGTTTCAATACCAGGTCACAGGTGGCTGGAGTTACAGAGAATTTGTTGCTGTCATGAGATTTGGGGGTTGAGATGGTTGCTAAGATAGGACCAGTCTTGAATCCAAAGGCTAATCCTGCTGGGACCCGGAAGGTAGGAGCTCCACATGCCCTCTCTAACAAAAAGATAAGTCTTGAAACTACAATTCTGGGTTGTGTCAGGATGGAAGTCAGAGGTCGTGGTGTTTGTGATTGCCACAAGCAATTGTTAGCTTTGGTCATTGCACTTTTAAGGCAGATTTGCAGCTTCCTTTGTGTGGGATAGTAGTTCCAGCATTATGCACAGATTCCATGGATACCAGAGTAGATACAGAGGGAACAGCCAAAATCGACCTCTGCTTTGTCAAAAAAATAAAGAAGGGACATTTCTGGGTTTCTGAATTATAATGACATGGGAGGAATTTCTTTTTTTCTTACCAGGGTTGGAGAAAATATTAAATTGCAGGCTTACGTGCATTTGAGGCTGAGTGCAGCAAGACTCAAATGAGACAGAGAGAGTGCCTTGTGAGGAGCATCCAGAAGTACTCATTTGATTCTTTTTTATTCCTCCACACTCATTCTTTATTTTCTTTCCCTGTTTGATATTCTTCGGTCAGTGTTGCTTGATCCTGGTTGCTCTTTGCAGCAGGGCTGTGCTTGCTGTGGGTTCAGATCCCATCACTTGCCACACGCTGTCTGGCGTGCACTGGTCCCAGGGGGGAGGTGCACTGAAAACACTGAGAAGGAATGGAGAGCATCTGCAGACAGACTCTGTGGCACCTCAGAGAGCTTGTACCTCCTTGCCAGTTGGCGAAATAGGGTCTGTTTCTTGCCCAGGAAACAAATGAAGAGCCATTAGCCATCATCCATCTATTTTCACTAAGATTATAAATGTAAGTAGTTAAACTGCAGGTTGATGGTGATCATTTGTTAATGTGGCAGTGTGAGAAACCGGCCTCTTAAATCAGGCGGTTTAATGGTTTAGGCAGTGAGAATTTTTCAAAACTGTTACATTTTTTGGTGCTATGTTCTTTTGTCTTTTTCCACCCTTATTTTTTAATTTGTTCTGGCTTTGTCTTTAAGTCAGGTGAAGTGAGGAACAAAAGGTGTCAAAGCTGTTATGGGGGTCCTAAGTCAGCTGTGGAAAGAGGTTCTCAACAGGAGGTTTGACAGTCTGCTTTGTCAGGGCAAGTTGCTGCATTAGGAGTCTTTTGTATTACAGCTAAGAGCTGAGAGGTGATTAAAAATGACATCATCTTGTTTGAAAATTGGTTTTCAGAGGTGACATTTTTGCAAGAAAATCTTTGTTTTCTTTTTAATTTCATGATGAAATTTCAAAATGAAGCTTTTTCCCCGAAAGCTCTGTTTAGAAATCGTAGAGACCCAACAGTTTTCTTTGTTATTGTTGTGGGGTTTTTTTCCCTTTTTAATTTCAAACAGCTGCCTCCTTCCATTCCTGCCCAGCAGGAAAAAGCTGAACTGTTTAGACAGAGGGCAGCGGCAATGAACTACTTTCTCTCACAATCTGACAGCCCTGTCCTTTTCCCATTTCCTCCTTTTAGGAAAACAGGCAAATGGTATTAAAATAATCAAGTAGGAGCTGGGTTTTCCTGCTTCTTGGTTTTGATACATTTTTCAGTGATATGGGATTCTGTACCTGGTGCTGCAAAGCACCCTCTATGTGATAATAGACCGTGGAGGAATTTTAGTGATAGTTGCAGTCCAGTTAAAGTATACCTCTCCACGATGGCAGGTGGTTCTCTTGTTTTATCATGTCAGCACCTATAACATACCCTTGCAGTGTTGCAAATGGAGCTGCTGACATAGATAACTGTTATAAAAACCTACGTAACTGCACTATGTAGAGGACCAAACAACAGTTTTCAATTTTATTTGGTTTTCACCTTTCCTAAAAAATTTCCAACAGAAGATCAGCATCAAGAATTTAAATCTCTTGTTGATAGGTGGTTCTTTGCAGATTTGAACACTGCAGTGATTTGTGCAAACCAAGGATATCGAAATGGAGCGGTGCTATGCTCTGATGCTAAACCATCTGTGCTTCCAGGTAGTGTGTTAGGGACTTTAGCCGTTCTGCTCTTCCTATTGGACCTATTTTTGCCATCTTTGCATAGCACGGTGTTGTGGGTGCGTTGGGCATATGGGTAGGCATATGCCATGAGATGATTCTTTGGGGGGTGTTAGTCTATGTAATACAAAGCCTTTTTGTCACTAGACCAGTCTGGCGTTGCTTGTGTCTGAGCAATCACAGGATAACTCGAGGGATCTGACGCAATTATCGCTGAAAACAGTGAATCGGTTTAAATACTGATGTTTTGGAAAGGATCTTGTACTTGGTATAGAATTTAAATCTGTGATTCTTTGAAGATTAATGTGGATTTACAGCTCTTGTGCTTGCTATGAATGCTTGACCTAGTAATGCACAGGTAAAAATAATTCAACCACAGTCAATGTACATACTGAAGACTGAATAAAAGCAAATGAAGAAGATCACTGAATTTATGAGAAATAAAGTTATTGGATGAAATTCTACAGTACATACCCACTCCATATGCTGTCTTAGTAATGCTATAATTAAGCCAAAGAGTCGTGTCAAACTGGCCTTTTCCATCTGCTCTGTGATCTGCTCAGGGAGCAATTGGGAAAGAATGACAGCTGACCTCAAACCCGATGCGTTTGGTTAATGTACATTCCACTAGAGCCAATACTTAAACAGAGCTCATATACACTTTTATATACGGGTATGAATTGTTTTTCATTTAATTGGAAAAATCAAAATTGGGCTTGCTGTGAAGCAGGCTTGTTCAAAATTTTTGTTTCACTAAATACCTCTTGGTATTAGCTGAGCCATTTGATGGCTCATAAAAATATTCTTCCATTTTATTTGCAGCTATGTAAACTGCAGTGTGATGGCACAAGTTTAAAATAGTACTGTTGGGGTTTTTTGTTAATTTTTTTATAGCTTTTGCCAAAACAAACCTGCTAATAATAAAGTCTCAAAAGTTCAGTATAAATAATTGACATGTGAGACACGTGAAACTCAGCCTGTATTTATAATACTAATTGATTTCATTTATTTTGCATCCCCTGTGAATTTCTCACTGCCAGTCTTGCCATTATCTTAATGTTGTTGTTTCCAATAACACTCAAAAAAGTCGTTTTAAAGGCAGGGGGTCTTTCAGCACAGATGCATCAGGTGTAAAGCTTCCTTTCCTCGGAGGTGATCAAATTGGCTAAAGGAAACCCCGTGGAATGGTACGGCTTAAAAACCAGGGTCTGTCCATCTGTTTGAATCTGAGTTACCTTGTGAAAGTCTGCATAATGCTCACTCCCACGGGTGTCTGTATTCAGATAATGCAGGCATGTTTTTTTGTTGTGACAGGGAAGTGTGAAAAATGATAATGCTGGAATCGGTGCAGGATCTGGAAGGTCATAATTGTTCCTACAGAAGGATAGCAAGACCTGCTTGCCAGTGGCAAGCTGCGGTTAGACTTTTTGATTAGGAAAAAGTAGTTCCATCTGCATAGTCAGACTGCTGGGAACCTCAAAACCCACCCCGTGCATTAAAGCTGGAGGCAAACATCTGATCTTTGGAGACACTTAGATCCATGTCTGGGCTTCATAGCTGACAATGCTGCCTTGAGCTGACGGGAATCTACAGGGCTTCCCACGAGCTGCTTACCTGCAAGTTCTTTAAAGCTAGAGCCATCCACCTTAAAAATGTGGATCTTGCTCTGTAGTCAGTGAGTGGCTCCAATTTCTGCCTTCCTATCTGACTTACCAAACTCTTACTTCTTCGCAGTCAGTGAAAACTGATCAAGATAGACAAAGCTAATGTGCCTCCTCATATGTACTTTCTGCTGGCCTGGAATAAGAAAAGTAGTAGTTGAATACTTTGATGGAAAAATCTAATTTCTGACTATTTGATAAGCAGAGTAAAAATATAAATGTGGTTGAGATTACTTTCAGTTAACTGTACTGCCTGTCTGGCTGATGGGTTCTGCCTCTGCATCTGGTGGGCAGAGAATCCCAGTCAGTGGCCATTCTCTGAGAAACAGAGTCATCCAGAGATTTTTAGCACCTGCCTTACTTCAAATTCTTCTTTAAAACAGAAGTTGAATCTGAGCCTTCCTGAAGTGTCCTTCCCTTCGCTTCCCTCCCTGCTTCTTTTTAGCATCTCTTTGGCTTTGCCATCAATGCTGTAGCCCAGCCCCAGTGGTTTTGCTGGAGAGAAGGAACGCAGCTGGCTGTAGGGCTGGTGTCCCTGGACAGCTGCGGTGAATCGCGCTGTTCCCTGCCCACCGCTGCTGTTGGTGTCTCGGAGAGGAATTTTTCTGAAGTCTTCAGCAGCTCGACATTGGATGTTTCGAGTCACCGCACTTTGCAGGCTTTTACCAAGGGCTTTGTTCAAGCTGAAAGCAGTTCCAAGGTGAAATTCAGGCAATGGAATTTGAATAAAGCATGGTCACTTTTTTTTTTTTTTAACTTCTGATGTAATTTATTGACCAAAACTGTGTTTGGGAAACATTTTTCACTTGTGTTGTCTCTGCTTTTCCTGCCCCCTCTTCTGAAAGGTGAATGAATAGACATTACCTGCTGCATCCCAAAGTGTCTGTGCTCTCCCCGGTGTGTAGCGGGGACCTTCTATTTAGCCCAGATGGTCGGGTTCTTGCAGAGGTGACAGTGATTCTCTGTGTGTAAGGAAGTGCTACCTTAGAAATTGGGAAAATTAGAAGGCAGTAAATGAGGACCAGCAAGAAAGTCAGAATTAGGAGTGAGGAATCTCCTGACGCGTGCCTTTTTTAAATACCAGAATGGGATAATCCTTTCCGCTTGCCTGCATGCCGGGTGTCACAGGCTCAAGGGGTATGGGTGGTGTGGTGCTCCTGCAGCAATCGAGTGATGGGCAGAGCATGGTATGTGTTTGATGCTGCCTTTTGTGGTGTGCTGAGAGGGAAGAGGGACTTTACCCCAAACAGGGAGCCTTGGAGCCACGGTGTCTCGGAGCTGCTAGTGTAACATTTTCTCATAACACAATTTTCCACCTCTGCTCTTGGAAAAGCCATATTGTGCCTTACAGTGGAACCTGCCTTAGCAGTGCCATCGGTAACGTACTGCGCCTTTTGAGTAACTACGAATGAAGCAGTGTGAGTGGGAGGGAGCGGAGGTGCACGCCTGGGTGACCTGCTGAGGCTTTCTGGGGGAGGCTGCAGGTTTGAGTGGTCGCAGGCTGGTGGTGGCAGGGCAGCAGGCAGCACCTCGGCACCGTGTCTGGCTGCTTTCCTTCAGCCTTGACAGGGGAAGGGACAGGATGGGCATCTCGGCTTTGGGTGGACGTTACAGAGCTTTTAATTCACAGTCTGTTAATTACACTGCAGTGGAGCTTTACCTGTCTGGGGCGGCAGGTTTGCACTGAAGACTGTTGTCAGGGGTATTACGCAACGGTCTGTTATTTCAATGAAGTATTAAATAAAATTGTTTCCACATCAGGAAATAGGGAGATGACCTGCCACAAAGCCTTAGTTAAACTTCCAAACATGCCTAAACCTACTGACCTTCAAGATACAGTACAAGGCTCATGTTTTCTTTTTCCTTCAGACCTTGGCCAGATGGGATGGCTGGAGGCACCGTGTCAGTGCATGGGGGAGGGCCTCCTAATGCTGTCACTGTCATTTAAATATTGATCGGAGTATGTGGAGAAGACCGTGTGATGGCTGCTGTGAGAGGTTAGTGAGCAGAGTCCCTGGAGGCTTTTCTCCGCTTCGGCGAGCAGAAGGAGCCCATGTAACCACTGGCTGCTCATGGGTCAGTGCTGCTACGCAAGACCAGCCTTGCGCGGCGCTCGAGCTGTGAATCATCAAGCCCATGCAAGGAGATTGCTCTGCATCTGGGGAGGGGGAGCCTCAGCCTTCCCACTTGCTTAGCGGGACCCGTGCTGACGAGGTGTGCGGGGCCGCGGTGCAGACGGCGCTGGACCCGCTGCAGCCCAGTGCCTTGGCAGCAGTCCCAGGCTCGGCTCGTCGTAAGCGCAGCATGGGCATTTTGAGCCAGAGCTGCGGCAGGTTTAACAGCTTGTGACACAGATCTGAAACACGCGTGTGTGTGGTCTGGTGCTCTCCGATAAGGCTCAGTATCTGTGTGTTTCCCTTGAGACCGCTCCTTCCCTCGGGACGTTGCTCGGGGGCATGCAGCCGGCTCGCCGCGGTGTGTGCCCGCAGGCTGCCGGGGCCGTGCAGCGGGACCCGGGTGGCTTGGCTAAGAGGCAGCGGGCGTTTGTAGCGGTGACGCTGCTTTGAGGTCCTGCTGAGCACCCTCCTACTCATACCTGCACCCTGCTGCTGGAAAGAAGACAATTAAAGAGAGGGTTGTCTGCATTGGTATTTCCCTTTGCCAGCACCAATCCTCTGAAGTGCCTTTGGGGAGACTGGGTCCTCCGGAGGAGGGGTTTTGCCCGCAGGGTGCCCCACTGTGGAGGGAGGCACATGTTCCCCCCACACCTGTTGCAGAGGAACTTGCTCAGGGCCCTCTACTCCTTGGCTGCCTGTCCTGGGAAGGAATGATCTCCCAGTCGCTGCTCTTAGGTACTTCTTGCAGGAGGTAAAAGAAAAGAAGTGGAAAAAATTTGAGTAAGAGTAAAGATCTTGCCACTTACCGTAATATTCTGGAGTCTGGCTTTTATGTGTTCCTTTCCACTGGCTCCTGGCACTGCACCACCGCTGTCTCATACTTCAACTGAGCCAAGGTGAAAAAAAGGCAATTAAGCTTTAATCCGGGTCACGAATCACTTCAGGTATACGTTTCCTTTTAAAAAGTGATTTTTTTTAAAAAGACTCCATTTTTTTCCTTGCCTGCTCTGCGGCTGAGGCGAGGGCAGCGCAGGTCGGAGGGGAGGCAAGCCGCGGGGGGCAGCGGCAAACCCGCCGGGCATGGCCGGGATCTGCTGACAGCCGAGGCGAGCCACCGCTTCACGCTCACTGACGCTATGCTCTGCTGGGATAGCGAGAGCAATTGGTGATGCTTATTAGGTTTCCTCCTGCTCTCAAAGGAAAGCAAAGTTTTGGAAATAGCTTGCGGTGAAATGCGAGGACCTGGCTTGCAGCCCTTGAACTCCACCGTGATAAATGTGGAGATACAGCAGCCTGTTTGGAAGAAGCCACCCATTCAATGTGGCCACAAGTAAGATTTTTGGCAACCTTTGCCCTGAACCATAAACTTGACTTGGTGGGATCTATGAACAGTTGTCTGGAGTCCTGTAAAGCGTCCCAGCTCTGTGGAAGGTTTGTGCCACAGCTGGCTCCCCCACTAGCTGCATGAAATATGCAGATGAGTGATTTTCCACTGTAGCATGAAGGATCTTTTATAGCACTTGTAGAAAAACTTCACCTTTTTCGCACTATAACTTCATGGATTCGATGCGCTGCAGGTGCAGGTGGAATCCAGTTACTGTTTTGTAAGGGACAGGCAGTGATGCTTAGCCTTTGATATGATTTGGGGATGAAAGCTTTAAAATACAAATAAAAAACATAGTGTGAAGAAATTGGCCAAATAAGTAAGTTTCTTCTTTCCTACTGAACTGACAGCCTGGAGATTTTAGGGCTCTGTCTGTTCAGAGAATAAAAGCAAGTGCCACACTGTCGCCTTAATGAGCATCACTCTCAATGTGATGTGGCCATATGGCACTAAACATTCCTCGCTGGCTCACGCGTGGGTGACAGCACCGTTATCTCTGTACGGGCTGGCTCGCCGCTGACGCTGCAGTCCAGCCCGCAGCATAGTGTCTCTCCTGGTGATAATGTTACAGACATCTGTCCATTGCAGAATGGTTTGGGGCCACGTATTTGAGTCACATCGCTTCCCCATGCAATCCTCACCTCATCACCTTGGAAATAGCAATGCTGGAGGTCTCCACGCTGAGCTGTTGGGGCAGGTATTGTGCAAAAGCTGGGGAGAGCTGAGGGGAAAGGAAGTTACAAGTCAAGAAAGGCAGCACCAGGTCTTGCCAGGGAGAAAATAATGTTTTGACTACAATCAGGGACAGGCTTTTATAAAGGAAAAGAAAAACTAAATTCATAAATCACAATAGCTGTTAAGGAAATAAAATAGATAAATGGTGCAAAGGTGGTTAGCTATAGCTTCTTGGTTGTTTTTTTTTTTTTTTTAAACAGAGCATTTTAAGTCCTCAGCCAACCCCTCTAATCTAAATGCCTCTCTCTTCATCTGTATTTTAAAAATAGTTATAAATAGGCAGACTTGTGTAGCCAGCTGTCTCCAGAAGCAGAGTGGGGTGTTGAGAGTTCAGCTAGAATATTCTTGTTTATAGATTGAAAAAGAAAAACTGGTAGGGAAAAAATGGGGAGTCAAGATGGGAAAAAAAACCAACCCCAACCATTTAAAGGATCATCACGAGTGCATCACAGGGTGAACCCACAACCTGAGAGAGCTTGAGGGTGGTGTGTGTGGGATGCTAATGGGGAGAGGTGCCCCACAAGTGGAGCCAGGTGCATGTAGCTCCTTTGATGAGGGCTCTAGCAACGGATTCTCCCAATTTGGGGCTTCTTCAGTGCTTAAGGCTTAGCAGAGATGTCTGTGGTGTAAGTCTAAATTGTGGCCTCTGCTCTTGGACTCTGACAACTCAGAGGTGAAAATAACGTGGAAGGCTGATGATCTCAGTCTAGGTTTAATTTTGATTGTTATTTTTTAACCTGGAAACTGGGCAAGCCATGAGCAGGATGCTCATGCAGGGAAAGCTGTGGACTGCAGATTTGTCTTCAGATCCCTTCTCTACCATTACCTTCATCAGGAACTGCCTGAACAGTGTGTTTTTTAAAGAGTTACTGGGTATGAAAATGTTTTCTTTCCTTGGAGCTTCAATATTTCTGTTTTCTTTAGGAAACGGGGATAAGTATTACTGCCTTTTATCTACTTTTCTTATCAAGCATGTATATTCCTGGGGATAAGCCTATTGTTATCTGTTTGATAAACATCTAGGCATGGCCCGTGATTTTTATTCAGCACACAGAGTGGTGAATGTGCATAATAATCACAGAGGAGATGACCAAGTGCTGTGTGGCTAAGCCTTGGTGGCTCTACAAGTACCAGCGTAGTTGCATGCTTGAATTGCAGAATTGAGGCTTTTTGAAAACTCTTGTGCATTTTAAAAATGCTAATTAGGAAAGGATGGCCATTTTGTCCCCTTTCTAAATGTGGTTCCAGTGTCACAGCAATCTATTATTTCTTTAATTGCCAGAGTTCCCCAAGACATTCCCTTTTCAGCTTCGCTCAGGTTTCTAAGCTAAGTGTAGGAGTAAGAGGTGCAGCTGCTCTGTGTGCTCCAATGACTGCAGGCATTTGTGTGAAAGCATGGAGACATTGCATGCATAGAAATTAACTTTACAAATGTTTTTTTCTAGTGTAGTAGTATAACAACCATGTTTAATAAACCAACATTATGTCAACAAGGCTATTGGCCAGGTGGCACATTTAGTCAGGTTTAAAGTGCAGGTGTACTCTATGTAAGTAATAAATGACAATAAATAAGCTCAGTAAAAGTAGTAAAAAAGTGACCTCCCACATACTCACATGGCCAAATATTAGGGGTTGGGAGGGAATGGCCGTAGTTCATTGCTAAGTTGCATAAAAGTACAAAACAAGTGGATGGAAAATGTCATATTAGCATAGTTGTTTTGCAAGTGTTAGTGTTAACAAAGCCCTTTTGACAAAGTCTGTACTAGATCATTTTTTCTGAGAAAAGAAAATCAGAGTTGAAACTGCATCTTTAGTGCCCAAGGTATTTCCTTGGCATATTAATCTTGCCTCTGAATGGTGGGCAGACTTTGTCTCCTCAAGAAGGCTGTCCTAAGATAGCCTTCGCCATTCCTTGGGATGTAAGACCGGAGAAAGCCTGGCCTTGGCAAAGCTGGAAGAAATGATCTTCAGATACTTTTTGTAGGAGGTCTTTTTTCATGTGCAGCTTGAAGCTTAAAGAGCACAAAGCTTGGTCTCGCCTGACTATGAAACTTTTGTCAAAGCTCAAAAGAGACTTGTTAAAGCTATAGACATAATGAATGGTTGAATGATTCAGCCACCTCCTTGTGAACACTGTCTTTTCCATCCCCAAATAAATACCATCTCTCTTGTACATCATTCCACAAGGGAAGCTTGGGTGTGTATGGCCGGAATATTTTTAGTTGTTGTCTCCCTGCAATGAAATCGGCAATCCTCCTGCAGGCAGAAAGGAAAGGGCAAGGTGCTTGTACCAATTCCCACTAGAATGTTTAAAACAGAGCAAACACTCATCTGAAGGCTCTTGGGGAGGAAGGCAAACTTTAAATGTCCAAGTTTTGAAGGTTTTACTGGTGTACAGAGTGCATAAGAACCTAGTTAAACTGTGGGTTGAAGCAATGCAGAAATGGCAACCTGTAGGAGACACAAGGGGGAAAAAGAAAAAGAGAAAGAAAAAAGAAAAAGAAAAAGAAAGAAAAAGAAAAAGAGAAAGAAAAAAGAAAAAGAAAAAGAAAGAAAAAGAAAAAAGTTTGTGGAAGGCTGTTACTTGTGGAAGGTTTGGAATTCAGAGGTGATATGCTAAGCTTTCTTCATTGTTATGTAGGCAGTGGTAATTAAAATTAGAGGATGGTAACAAGAAGTACAAGGCTGCACGCTGTCAAAGGAGGCTGAGCTGTGTACAAACTGGTTTGCTGGGAAGCAGGCTTTAAATTGGGATTTCTTGAGCTGTGGTCCATAACACATCAGAAAGTGACTCGGGTGTCAGCTATGAAAAGATTGAACAGAAACAGCGTGGTATAAAGTGCAGAATCAAATAAAAGCAAGAGAAACATTTTAAAATTTAGGCTTATTGTGATGTGAAAATCACTATGGCAGCAGGGCGAGTAACAGCTGTTTATTGCTCCCTCAGATCTAGCTTAGGTTATTCTTCAATTTAGGACTGTTTCAACTGCCAGCTGATGCCCTCTGTCCGCTGGTAATTCTTAGTCCCTTCGGCTTAGATCTAAACCAGAGCTGGGGTTACAGAAGTGACCATCCACACCGCTCTGCTGAGCCAGCACAGTTCTCCTGTGGTGCATCTCGCCGGTGTACAGTGTACTCCGGTCCCATTTGTGTGGGGTAGAAAGGACTGGCTTATGTTCACAGAGTCACAGAATGATCAGGGTTGGAAGAGACCTCTGGAGGTCATCTAGTCCACCCCCCCTGCCAGAGCAGGTATGTTGACCTTCAAGGAATTTTATTGCATATTAGTAGGATATATAGTTTAGAGAAACAAGCAATAATAGAGTACATTTTATTAATTATTTCCCTTAAGATCGATTTAAGGATGAAATTCCTGCAGTTTCAATTTTTTTTTGGTCATGCCTTAGGGAATACCACAGTTAAAAACAAACACAATACTCATGTTTATTAATTTACTTTATAATTAAAGAAAGGAAGACCAATGTACAAAAGCAATGTAGTGTACTTCAATTACAATTTTGTCCTCTCCACTAAAAGTTCTTCCCAAAGATGACGTATTTGAGAGTTGGCTTGCCTCTGGGAGCTCTTCTTTTAATGCATGAAGTCTGAAGCATACCACTTCCAAACTGAATAGAAAATCCCATTTTAGGGCGCCCTGGGCTAGATCTATGTTAACGTGTAATTTGGTGCAGCAAGAGCAGATCATTAGAACAAAGGATTTGGGGCAGAAGTGTCCACATCTAAATGGTATGTGGTTTGTGGGGGTTTGCTTCAACCAGATTGAGTGCTGGGGTTCTGCTGGTCCCTGGGCTTGAATGTCTCACCATCTCCTGTCTGCTTTGGAGCTCCATTGACTTGGAGCTGTTTGTCTCCACCCGGGGAGGCAGCGCTTGTCTGTGTACCTGCAGCAGAGCCTCTGAGGCAATATCCTCCTGATGAAATGTAGTTTCCATACACCAAAACCCAATTTGTGGATTGAATTGAGAGAGCTAAGGCAGGACAGCAGTGGGATTTGATTCAAAGCTGCTTTACTGCTCTGAGTTGTAATGATGATGTGGATAAGATGACCAAAATCATGTGAAGGTGGACAACAGCAGGATGTTGAAGGTAGGGGAGGAGGTCTGTCAGGGATCTGTACATCAGCTCACAAATAGGCAGGTGTAATTCTTAGTTCTGTGAGACAGACGGATTAAGTTTTATTGAGTTACTTTAAAGAATCTCTTCAAGGCACAGCCTTGCAGCAGGTGAAATTAATGTGTATGAATGTTTTATTAAAAAAAAGTGCGTCTCTACAATTTTATTTTTTTTTTCTTTAACAAAGCAAAAATTAAGTCCAACAGGTTAGACATGCTTTGGCAAGTATTATCTCCCTTGTGAAATGATGTCTTGGGGAGCTGCATTGCAAAAATAGTGCTGTACTGGGATTGCGGTACTTGTTGGTACTGTGTGTGGGACCTTTCCGTGTTCTTTATTATCTGGGCATACACAGGCTTGGTTTGAGACATAAGAACCTGTTGCTTGCTTTATTGAGAGAACTGCAGTTACCTTTCTTCCTGGTTTTGCTGTATGTGGGAGAGATTTCATCTTTAGTGTTTGTGAAGTGTTGCACTAACTACCTTTTGTCGTCGGTACTACATGAAGGTCAGTCTGCCCATACGTAGCATCACGACAGCACTTTGAGGTGCTTCTAAGCAGCTCTATGGCTTGAGCAGTGAATCTGAGCAGATACCCACCAGGGTGGGAGCTGGAGAACCAGGCTGGGGGCTCGGGGTTCCCCCAGGCAAGTTTGCTTTCAGCAACTGAGAAAGAGGGAATTTGACCACTTGCGGAGTTTAAAGTTTTAGCACTTTCAGGTATCTCAGCAAATGAACTGAATGTTCCTTTTGTTCTGATGGGTTTTGTCTGGAGCTTTAATTAATTATGAGGTGAGGTTCTGTTTGGATGGGGTCCAGGCATGCTTGCTTTTTGTATAAGTACTTTAGTTTTAAAAGTCATTTGAAACTTGCTTGGAGGGCCTTGGATTTCATCTGTTTTCTTAGGAATTCTCAGAGAAGTGACTGGATTCGGTAAGCTGACGAAATGCAACCAGATAATTACCTGTGCACGGTTACTGGTGTTCCATATTTAAATGTCATAGGATCACAGTATTATATTCCTGAACTGTACTGATATGATGAAGTATCTTGCAAGTGTATAAAATTGTGTTTGAATGAAAATAGATGAAAAACAGCAGCTTGACAAATTTCCTACCTATTTAAGGAATTTGCAAAAAGTGCACATACACACCCTCTCCCGGCAATACTCATTTTTTGTACTTACTGTATAAAAACTGAAGAGCTTTCATAGGAGGATAATTTTTCCAATATTAGTTACTTGAATTTAAAATAGA
The DNA here is from genome assembly GCA_008711295.1 of Anarhynchus alexandrinus. Lineage (NCBI taxonomy): Eukaryota > Metazoa > Chordata > Aves > Charadriiformes > Charadriidae > Anarhynchus > Anarhynchus alexandrinus. The sequence continues at coordinate 194,598 of VUYV01000267.1, forward strand.
AACATTGTTTAATAAAGAATAAAGGGGAATAGTATCCATTTCCATTTTACAAATGAAGAATAGATTATAAACCCCAGAGTTGTGTAGGTGTTTAACTCTTATAGGGAATGGATACTTAATTATCTTTGATGGTCTGGGCCTTGGAAACTGTAATTTATTTACTACTATAAACAATTCACCCAAAACTGTGATTAAAGGCTTAAGGAATGTGTAGTTAACTCATAAAAATATGTACATAAATTTTGCTGATTCATTGCACTGTAAAGCACATCCTTATTTATTATTATAAATGAATCTCTAATGTAGCTCATGCAAAGTCTAAATGAGTGCCATTCTTTTTCATTAGGTAGCTCTTTAAAATCGATAATGTTTTCTTTAAGGGAAAGCTTTGGCTGTTACTAATTTAAATCTCATTAACTTTTGCCTTTTTTTTCCTAAGGTTCAATTGGAGCTACATTTTTCATTTAGATTTGAAGCTGCAGGCTACATGTAATTCCATTTAAAAACCCAAGGTAGGCAGGAATAATGTTGGGTTAACAGTAATTTAGAGAACCAAAAAATTCAGAATATTTTGCATGCAGCCTGCACTTATCATTTAGAAGTAAATGGTCTTCCCAGCACAAAGTTTGGAGATGCTTGGGCGTTTGAGAAATCCTTTCCTAATTAATGTAAAGTTTGCAAAAGCAGCTTGAAAGTCACTCTTTCCTGCACCATATTCTTTTGATTTAGGTACATGTACATGCAGTGAAAGTTTGTGGATATTCTTGAGACTCGGGGTTGTAACCCCAGTCACCTCTGTCCATGCCTCTGCTTGCATGTCTGTTGGTTTGGGTCTAGTGGGACACTGCTGTTATTCCTCCCATCCTTCAAGTGTGTTCTCTGTGCTCTGTAGAGTGCCAAGACTATTTTTGAATACATGGAAGTAGAAGCAAATAAGTGCAGTGTCCTTTATGCCTCTAACAGGAGGTTACTACGTAGAGCAGCAGTCCAGTAGTGACTGGGCTACTAGTGATGCTTTTTGTTATCTCAAGTTTGTAGCTCATTAATGAGGTTGTATTGGTTTATCTTTCTTACTCAAGATACACTGATTAGTCCCAGGAAACAAGACAAAAAAACAGTTCTCATCATTTTGATGACATACTTTGGAATATTTTGTATTAAACGATAGCAAAAAAATTGCATTGTAAAGGTTTATGCAGCCCTGGGCAGTCTGGTGATTGAAAACTTAGCACAGCTTTTCAAAATAGTGGTTGGCTGGAAGGGTTCTGGCACCATGTTATTCACTGCACATCAAAATTAACACATTACAAGCAGCGGTTATTTTCAATTATGTAAAATCAGATGAGTCTTCAGAGAGATTAAAATGAGATTTGTAATCGCTTAGGAGAATTCTTAAAATTGACAACTCGACACAGCATGATTTCAGATTATGTGAAATCTGGCATGAGGATATTTATATTTCTGTTTGCAAAGATTCTATTCAAAATCATCATGATGGAAATATTTACAATGAAGACATAATAATGTCTTTAATATGCAAATCATTCTAATTGCATTTCTTACACTGTCAACCTCACAGTGAAATATCATTTCTTTCACAAGTGACAAAAGGAAAAATGTGATTGCATTTGTGATACTCTTAACAGAAATACAACGGTAAGTGTCTTCATCTTTGAAGAACTTCCCTTAATCAGCAATTCCCTTAACGTAGTTTGTATGATGTCTGCATCTCTTTATTTCTGATTCATACCTCTGGTTCTTACACAGTCTCTGTTTTTTGCTTCTTCCCCTTTCACAAAGAGAGTTTATGGTAGGGATGTGCTCCCAGGAGCATCAGCACCTGATGCTGTAGGGTGCAGAGGTTGTGTAGGGCGCACTGACCTCCGTGGGAGTTGAATGCCATCAACAGCTCTGAGGCTGGACCTTGTATCTTATGAAAACAAGGCTGATTTGTTGCCATACAATTCTACTTTAACCTTGATGAGAGATGTTTCAAAGTGCTTTTTTTAGTGCCTTGGGACCACATGTTACACTGTGAGAGACCTCACTTCACTTCCCTGTCTGTGGCCCAAAATGCCTGCCCTGAGGTCACATGCCTCCTGTGTGCTTTTTCCCCTCTGGCTGGGAACAGTCGTTTTCCTCTTCCTTCAGATGTGGACCTGGACAGATGACAGTTCTGTCATCTGAACTGAAAAATCTGTCATCGTGAACTGAGAAAATGATAAAGTAAAAAACCCCAGTAAAATAGACTAGGTTGAATTAAATAGGACATTTTTAATTGGGAATGCATCCACTCACACCACTTTGTTGAAATTAATGCTCCTCCCATCCCCAGCTTCCCCACTGAACGCTGTTTGCTGAATTCAACTTGTATTTAGCAGGGGTGGTGAGGGAAGAGCGGGGGGCGGGAGAGCCCCAGCCGTGAGCTGGGAGCCAGGAGCCCTCCCCACGCCTGCCAAGAGGAGTGGGGACAGCCCCGAGCAGGGATGGGAGTCCCCAGGGCACTGAGCAGTTGGAGCCCCTCAAACTCATTGAGATAACTGCAGCCAGGCTTGGAAATGAGCACCCTCTTTGTGATGGATGGAACAAGAAGGTATTCAGCTTCTTATTTCTGTCCTGTCTTCCCTAATCACCGTGAGTTTTTTCTGTTTAAGAATTTAAGTACTGATTTTCCGTATTTGAAACATGCTTTCCTAAGAGGGAAATGCACTGGTTTTCTTTGGGCTGATCCCTACAGAAGCCAATGCAGGTGTAGATACCTCAATGCTTTGTTGTGTTAATCTTTTTAAAATACTACTTAAACACTTGTCCTCAAACTGTTATGGCAGTCAATTCCTAAGGCTGGGAAAGTAAATGATGCCTGGGGGTTAGGTCAAGAAACTGGGAGTGAGCAAGAGCATGCTAGAAAATGAGGAGTCTCCACATTGCTAACTGTGTATTGAGGAACCAGTCAGTACAAGTGGAGAGACGTTAATTAAAAAAGTTACTCCAGTAATGTAATTTTTCTGGTTTATCAGTAGCTTCGCTGGTGGCTTTTATGATGTCGTCTTTTAACGTTGAGCTGTGATGGTTTAACAACAATGAGCTGATGGATGGTGGGGCTGCAGGACGGTGTCCCAGCTGGAGGACATGATGGCCAAAGAAAGGCTCCAGCTCCCCTACTGCGTCCCGGATCCCCACTCCTATCTTGGCCCGGCCTCCGCCCAGAGCTCAAACACCTCTCCATCTTCCCGTCCCCCTCTTGGGCGCTGCTTGGTGAAACACGCGGCAGCTGCGTGTTTTGCAGAGTGAGTTGAGGCTGTTGAGAATGACAGGAGGCCCATGAATAAAACACAGACCTGTTTGTTTTGTGCCATTCTGAGCAAATGATGTATTAGTAATGAAGTATTTGCAGTTAGTTGCTTTTGCTTACTAATAAATGAAACGTTCCTGCTGGCAGTTTTGTTTCTGGCTCGTGAAGTTACGGGGAAGCGTGAGGAAAAGGCTGTAAACTGGGCTGGTTTGGGGTCTGTCTGCTTTATGATGGTTCTTATTTAAAGATAACTAGTTGCGTCAGCTCGAAGCAGTGCCAGTTTCTGTGGGGTTTCAGTCGGCCGTTGGCCCTGGTCTGAGTCTCCTGAGTCAAGACTTGGGAAAATGACTGTGAAGCAGATGAAGTCCCCGGGAACATGCCCATGTGGGGAGCTCAGCCCTGGTGATGACACAGTGGCCCCTCTCCGGGACGGGGGACTGAGAGAGGACCAGGAGGGGTCACGCTGCTGGTGACAGGACCTGCTCAGGGCCACAGCTCACAGATGATCTGGAAGTGGTTTCGGATTTTGGGGGATCTGGCAGATGGGGGGTCTGCCATCACAGCCCCCTTTCACAGTCTGTGTTTGAGAAATGAAAGTGCGCATGGTCCCGTGAACGTGGCCCTTGTTTTCACTGGAGAAGCGTTACTGGGATGTGTGGAGCTGCCGGTGGATGCAGTGCTGCAGGATGTTGCTACAGGCAGGTTTTAGAAAATGTATATGTAAATGGTAAGGGTGTACCTAAACAAATGTGCAGCGCTGCGTTACTGAGCACAGCGCTGCATTACCGCCTGCTGCTTTACCTAGAGACACACATCTGTAACACAGGTAGCTCTTGTAATGGTTCATTTTTCAATCATCCTTCATTTTTCTTCTTTACATGTAATTATAATAGCTTGCAATAAGGATAACTCTGTTTGTTTATTTTAAATAGAAACAAAAGTCTTAAGAACAGCATTTACTGTTTAAAAATATCTGTTTGAAAGCACTTCATAATTCATCAGTTACAGACACATTTTAGTCAAATAACCCTCTAACAATTCTATCCGTGGTTGTCCTATAAAAGCAAATATTGTTTTGATTTGTGACTGTTCATTTTACTGGAATGAAATTCGGTGTGTTCTGCAGTCAGGAGAGTTTCCTATTTAAATTCTGCTGCATACGTGCAGCTAATGAATTAAAATGAGAGGAGGAATTACAACCTAGGTTAGAGTGTGGGTCACAACCTTTTCAAACAGAGGGCCACCTGTCATGCAAGTGGAAATGGTAATTGGCTCACTGCAGCTGAAATTATCTGTGCTAGATAACAGGGGGAATGGCATAGCAATTGTAAAATGGTAAGTATGTCTAGATATCCGAAGGTAAATGTGTAGAGACAAAGCAAATGACCGAAGCTGGTTATTTGTTGCAAGTAAATTCAGATGAACTTGACTTGTTCCTTTCTATTCATGAGCATGTCCTGATTTAAAGTTGTGTGTTCTCTTTTCTTTTTTTTTTTCTTTTCCACATTGCAGTGTGTTCATCAGGTAGATTGCAAACGTCCAAGGCCCAAAACATTCATTCTACCTAGTGCGTTTATGATGGGGAACTAGTTTGGTAAAGCATTTGTTTATCTTCTGATGGACTGACTGGATCTTTGTAAGCTAGAAAATAAATGATTAATGAGTAGGGTGGAGAGCATGCGCGCACCCAGATATGGGCATTCATGCAAAAGGCTCCCTTTAACGTGTCTGCAAATTGTGACCAAGGGATGTGTTGGTGGTAGGACCAAATCATTGGGGTGAAGTAGGTTGGCAGAAGCCTCTGGAGGCTCAAAGTGTGGGCTCCTGCTCAAAGGCCTTGCATGATGGCATGGTTGGCTGTGCGGGCAAGGCATGCGCATTGGTCAGGCATGAGTTGCCCATGGTAAATGGGGAATTTGGCCTACCAGAAATGTCCCTGCTGAGTTGTCCGAGTGAATAATTGCTTAAACCTTGCACAAATACCGTGTAGCTCATGCACTAAATGAGTCCTGGTTTCTTCTTGTGGTGGGGTGTGATACTGTCCCTAGGCTCTTCTGGTGGTCCCCTTGCTCTCTTCTTCTGTCAACCAGTCTCCCTCTGCCACAAGTGAGATGTAGTAAGAGCCCTTACAGCAGACCTGTGCCACTCAGGGATTGCCCTCTGCAGACAGTAGAGGAAATGAGTTTAGTCTGGTGTATTCAACAGGGAGTCCATCTTCCTAACCTAATCCAAGCTCAAGAGGACAGTGCCCTCAAAGCACATAATCCAACTCAAACTGTCCACATACTTGAAAAACAGATGAAAAATAAAATAATCTTGTGCATGTACACCAGCCCCTCTGCCCCACAGGGACCAGAAAGTTAATAGAGTTTCATTCTCTTTAATTTTAAATTCTTATTATTCACAGCTCTTTCCTACAATTCCCTCCTGGGAATAACAAGCAGTGGATATAGAGTTTCCTAATTGTGTGATTACTTGAGACTGCAACTACCTGATGTGGGATCTAGTTTCCATTTACTTTACCTTCAGTAACTTTATTCAAAGGGACTAATGAAAGGAGAGTCATCAATTATTGAAATGAATTCAGCTTTGTTCCCAAAGTTTGCATGGTGCTAAAGACTTGAAAACAGAAGTGTGTGAAAGTCTCCGTGGGTTAATGTGGTTAGCTGGAGCATATTAAAACCATCTCAGAGAGTGTCCTTAAAGAGTTCATGTATAGTCAACACCACTTAAAATATTAATTGCATATACCTTCAGATATGAAGCGTATTTCCAGTGTGTTGCTCTTTACCCGAAATCTTCTTAGGATAAAATTTTTATTTATAAATGCAATGGAATATTTTCAGTCTGTTTTACTCATTACTTAAATCAGTTATTATTCTCCCTTTTCTTACATACTGATTCTTCTTGGTTTTTGATCTAATTTGTCTAAAGGTAGTTGTGTGCACCAAAGAAGTATCAGAGATGCTGTGAAATCTCTCTGTGCCATTCCATTGTTCATTGACTTCCTCAGGAATCCAAAGAGCTAATAAAACCAGCAATATTCATTGTGGAAGATGTTAGAAAAAATTATTTTTCCCCTTTTCTGGAGCTTAGAAAGTGGAAGTATTTTTATTTACTAGATTTTGTGGGCATTATGTAAAAAAAAATAGTGGTGTTCAGATGGGTTTCAGAGCTGGGTGAACAACTAATTTACAGTCTTTATTGAGTTCATACCTGTGTTTGCACTGAGTTGTTGGGTGCCTGAGTTGTTTGTTTATGGAATTTAAAATGTTAGTATTCAACAGGAAAGTTTTGTTACTTGTTCAGTCCAAGAAGCAGATGTGATGTCACATAACCGATCGGACCGCTCCCATCTAGAGCATCATACTTTTGGTTTAAAATAATGTTCCCTTGCTTGTGGGATAAAGAAAGAAGAGAGATGTCCTAATTTAATGGTGTTATTTCGTGGCTGACTTTGAAGAAATGAGGATTCGGTTTTAGATCCACAAACAAGAGAAGAGGTTTAATTGTTCAGATAACTTGTTCACTTCAGATCACCCACTTGGCTTTACTTCTGTGGGAGCAAAGACGGAGGCTGGGCAGAGGCAGGAGCTTCGTAAATAAACTTTCCCACAACTCTTCCAAATCTGCCTGCCCCAGTGCGGGAGGGGAACGGCAGCGGGAAGGGCAGGGGCCAGGCGGTGCGGGAGGGCTGGGAAGGCAGGGCAGGCTGGGGCACAGTCCTTGAACCCATGTCTTGGGACTTCACAAAATATAAGAAAGCATAAAGCCGTGAAGTATGATTTCTTTGTTGTTCATGTCCTGTGGCTCTACTGCTGGTGATTTTCAAGGTGCCTTTTACATTGTTTTCTAACGTGGTGACAGCCACGGAGAATCAAGGCACTACACGGAATATTTAAAGCCTAACCACTTTGTAAGTTCCAGTTTCTGTACTGTTTTACTTCAACACAGACTCTTTAAAAACCCACCAGATACTGAAGTGATTAGATCAAGGTCACCAAACACTCATTTTTAGGGTAAATATGCTGCATGTTAAACAGTTGCTTCAGTGCCCTTCTCTTTCTCTGTGCTCAGCAGAGCAATCCGCTCGAAGTGAAGAGCACAGCTTTGGAAAAGCACTTCAGTTCAGGTCCATCTGTCTCCAGGAACATCTGACTTGGAAGAGGGAGCAAAGAATATGATGAGACCAGAGATTTCCTTTTCATCACAGAATGTGTTTCAGAGCTGCCTGTCTCCAGCAAAATCTAACCTGCCAGCTGTGATTTGTTCTTCTCTCCATCAGCAAACATTCCCGAAAATCCCTGTGATAAGGTGCCACCCGAAAAGCTGGCTCTGACAAGTGCTGCAGGATGAAATGCCCCTGTCCAGTAACTTCCACTGACACTACTTTAGCATTTTTGTTCTTCAGGTATAATTTCTAAGTCTTGACCTCATTAATATGCCATCGCTCCTGGAAGCTGAGAATTTGTTCAGGGTCCAAGCTGTTTTTTTCTCTCCCTAGAGAATTTTACAGATTAGTGATGTTCTTTCTTTTGCATTTTCAGTATAAGACTAAAATGCCTCTGGCTCCATATGCATATGTAAGTCAGGACAGAGCAATCCGTTGTCATTTGCACCTCTGGCGGTATATATTTACAGTTTGTTTGACCTCAAAGGAAATTTTAAGTGTTCGGCTGGAATATTTCACATTTGAGTTGTTTTTTTTAGCTATGGCTCATAAGAAAAGTTGATCAAAAAGAATGAAGCATATACAACTCTTAAAAACCTTTTCTCCCATCTTACAGAAATTTGAAGCTTTGATCAAAATTTGGAAAAAAATCAGCCAATGTATAAAGATAAGGAAATGCATTTTTCCTTATTTATGACCAAGATTTGGAGAAATATTGCCATGCTGCTAAATCTAATGAAGTTTTTTTGCACTCATCATTATTTGATTTAGAAATTTGGGGATATTTGCACTTTTACATGTCTTGAAAGTCCCAAACATTTTCGCAGTAAGTTTGGTCTAAATCTTGCTAGAAAACATTCAGAAAATGGAGATCAGAGTAGAGAAATTACAAAGTCTGTGAGTGATCCTCTTCTTAGATGTTGTGTTTCTACAGCAAACTTGTCTTGGTTGATGATTTCTGAATCTAGATGTTACTGATAGAAATGAATTATTTAGTTAAAGTTGTTAGTGGTAGTAGGAGAAATATTGCAAAATTCACCCAGCTTGAATAATGATAAACTTGTTTTTTCTCAAGATTGAAGGTTGTTTTCTAAGTGGTCTTAATCTCTAACAGATACGGTTTTTTTGATTTATTATATCCCTCAGGGGACAACGGTTTTATTTTTTTCTAAAATGCAGTTTAAAATATGAGTATAGTCAGAGTCAAAAACTAGTGTTCGCTTGACTCAAAGAAGGGCAAAACTGTAACTCATAGAGAAGACACATCACTGTCACTTTACCTGAACTTCCTTCTCCTTTCCTCCCTGCTTGCTGTTTGAGGTCGGTTTCCCTGCTGCTGGAGAAGGCCACCGTCCTCTCCCTTCTGAAGTACCGCCAGCGGAGGCTTCTCCTGCCCTGTAAAACTGGGTAACTTGCTCTCCATGTCAGAGATATCAGATCAGATGTCTTTTGGTAAAGTGGATTCTTTAATTGTTACGAGAGTGTCGTTCAACCATCTGGTTTGGTACGTCAGCTAAGCTGAGGGAGCTCGACAAGCAAAGATCTTACCTTGCTTTGGAGGTGACATCCATGATTTTGAAGAGTTCCCAAAGGGGTCAATAGAGTGTTTTGTTTGAAATGTATTCTCTGAAGAATCACAGATAGGGGTCTGTTAGTTTTTTAGGCGGCTCAGCTCCCTACTCGGCTCGTGGTGTGAGGAGCAGGGAAGGGCTCTGGGAGGAGAGAGGTGGCAGGGGACCGCGTGCTGGGCTCAGCTGATGGACAGGTCTCATATGGCAGCGCCAGGATGTGATGAGATGCTGGCAGGGGTCTGCAAGCACCGTAGCAGAATTAGCATAGCACAGCCAGAGATGTGAAACCAATTATGTATGGTGAGCCTGATCTAACACCCTGATCCTTTGTGACGATCACGTCCAGCCAAAGCTATTAAAGGCATTACTGTATTTGGTCAAATGTAGGGTGAGTTGCCTTTTCTCCAGAATCAAAATCTGAAAATATCAGGTTGCCTAAAATTCATGGGCTGTAACTGACTTCTCCCTTTTAAGAGTCTAAAAAATTTGCATCCCTTTTTGGACTTCCTAAATGGAGGGCATCTATCATTGCTATGTGTCTGCAAACCCCAAGCATGATGGATATCAGTTCCTGGACCCTACTGTTCTACGGCTAATATATAAATAAAACTCCTGTATCAGAGGAATTTTGGTGGTTTGGGGGTTTGTTGTTTTTTTTTTTTTTCTGACTATGTATTTACAGTCACAAGCATTGCTTGCTTTGTGGAGCAATAATTTTAATACATTAGCTAGTATATTATTTTTTAATTATTTATGTGTTGATGATTTCAATTTAAAATGAGATTTTCAGGTAACAAGGTAGGCAAACATGTTTAACAATGCCATGATATAAATTGCTGTAGGTGACAGATCCGTACAAAAATTATTACAGGCAGATTCGCAATGCAAAAAATTATTTATATGACAGCAAGCAGAAAGACAAATTACTCAGAGACTATGTACATGCTCTTCTATAATTGCTCATAAATTATTATGGTTCATGTTAAAATGCATCTAGACTCCCTAGACAACTAGATTTATTTAAAATAAGAATAATGGGAAATTACCAGGAAATGTTGGGGAACAAGATGCAATACACACTTTGGGTGACTGCTAACATAAAAGTGCAGTCACTTATTGTCAGCCAGCTTAATCTGTAATTTGCTTAATAATTTTGAAACCTTCATTTTCAATTCACCATCTCCTCGGGTTGCGTTAGCCTGGATAGATAAGTGGGATGGGTCCAGTGGGGCCCCACCGTCATTAGCTGCTGCTGCTCTGTTTCCCTGCCGGCGGGGGACACACCGGGACTCTCTCCTGCACCCATGTAGGGCTCTTGTGTACCTGAACGCTTTCATGTTCTACCAAATAGGATTGAATTTAGTCAGTTGGATCAGAAGTTATGCTAACGGAATGTGGGGACTGAGAGATAGATGGGCAAACTTCTTTTCCTTAGGAAGCTGGGCTAAAAATGGGACAGTGTTTTCCATATCCCCTAAATGCTCCAAATTTTAGAAAATATTTCAAATAATGGTCTTTATTGAAAGCATCTACAATACACGCAGAATAGATAGGATTTAATTTGAATGGGCTTTCAATAAGGCACTTACTAAGGATCAGCTGATTATTGGGTAGTAGAGAAAACATGTATATACATTTATTATATAATAAGCTCCTCACTCTAATGCCATTATTTTTCTCTTCTTACCACCCTGATTATATTACGCATTGAGAGCCAGCCCAACAAAAATGACAGCAAACTTTGTTCTGGATAATGGAGTGCTAAACTCCACCTAAGCAGCTCCAGTCATTTGTAACGACAGCTTGGAGAATACTCCAAACGAATCTAACAGTGCTCACGCTCCAGTGAGTGACAGCGCGGCAAGAGGAAAAATTCCAGCTTCCACGTGAGCGCAGGGAGCCTGACCTAGATTTTAGCCTCTACAGCTTTGTAAGAGGAAACATTCTTGACTGTGTATTTAACAAGAAAAAAAGAGCAAGGGGAAAAAGTCGTCTCCTGTTTGATTAGTCTTTCTTCAATAATTAAGATTTAGTCAAAGCGCTCTGTGAGACTTCTCCCCTCCGCAGATGTCATCAACCCTATAATAAATGGTTGCTCCGTTCCCTGTGTGCTCTCCTCTCGGTAATTACCACCTCGTGGCATGCTGCGGGGAGTGAGCTGCTGCAGGGGCGCAGCGGTGCGGGCAGGGGCGCTGGGCAGGCAGCCTGCCTGCACCTTCCCCCTCCGCTGCGCTCGCTGCGTTGGGGTCAGCCTCGCCGCTGGCTGCTGAAATTCTTCCATCCGGATACTGTTAATGGGAAAAAGGTCTCTAGTGTAAATCTCCTTTTCTTTCCTTCCTTCTTTTGAGATGCAGGTGCTGGGCTGGGGTCAGGTCACCGTGGCCGGCGGCTCCACTGGAGCGCTGGCAATGGCCAGCGGTGTGCCGGCCCCACAGTCTCGCTCTCCGCTGGGGGCAGCTGGAGATGGGTTTTAGCCACCCTAATGACCTGGCTGTAAATTACCATTCCAATGTCTTTCATCTGTTCCACTGTGCTTTATATACTCCAGCAGTTGTAATTTTGAAAATAAAATAATAGAGAAGTGCACACTAGAAGGGAGAAGACATTTTCAAATGCAAGTGGAAGATGAGGCAGAGTGAATGACACTGAAGGATGCTCAGTGTTCGTTTGAGCTGAGCTTTGACAAGTTGTTTGGTGTGGATGTGGGAGAAATTTTATTGGAAGCAGAGGCATTTTCAGCTTCCGAAGCTGGATTTCCATATTGGGTCAGTACCTAACTCTGTAACTCTTCCTAATTGTGACTCTGCTCTGTGAAGTAACTGAAAAACTGGCCCCTTTCTGCTTGACCCACAAGCTTTCCATGTGTATCTGAATGACAGTTATTCTTTACTGTGGTTTAACTTTGCTGAACCAGCACAGGTTCAAAAGCATTAGATGACATGACAGGATTAGATTGACAGAAGATTGACAGAATTAATTAGATCGGCTGAATTAGTTTGGGTCTAAATTCCAGTTCTGGGCATGCCTATTCATTGCAGCTTACTTAGACTTTTGTGACTTTGCTAAAGCACAGGAGGAAGAGTGCCTTTCAGAACGCCTGTATGGCCTGGAGAAAAGGCCATCTGGAGAGCTCAGCATTGCCGTTCACATCCTTTGCTGAGAGAAGGCGGCTGTAAGCTCTGCACTGCTCTTTAATTGTAAACTCGCACCAGCCTGAAGAGCAGGGCTTAAAAAAAGCACAAAAGTTTTGTGAGGAAGCTCTGTATGGAGTACATTGATACCCACTCGATGTAAAAGCCTTCAAAGCCACCTAAATAAAATAATTTTCTGATGTCAGAACCAGACTTTAATGTAAAAATTGATTGGATGGGTTTGTAGGACTGGGAGTCCTCCGTTCTTTTTCCAGCTCTGCTCTGTTCGTTTGTTTTACAAGTACGGTTTGTTTTAAAACAAGATGTTACATGGAAGTTAATGTATTAAAAATGTATGAAAGTGGTTAGTGTCAACAGGTTTAAATATGGTTCGGTTGCATGGTTCATGTGGTCACAGTACAATTAAAGCTGACTTACTGCAATGGGGAAATTAAAACCTTCCATTTATCATGGTTAGTGTTGAAGGATTCAAGAGAAGTCTCAAAAAATGGTAGACATAATTTGAAGGCAGTAAAAGCCACTAAAAAAAAAGCACTAGATCTGATATTCCACCACGTGTAAAAATTTTGGCTAACTACATTTGTTTAGGAAGTAAATAAAAAAATCACATAATGAACAAATGCTATTGAAGATGTATATGAAATGGAGAGTGTATGAGCATATCTAACACTTAGTTTGAGAATTCATACTGTAAATGCAGAAGAGGCAACTTGAACGTTACTTGGTTGAATTTGCGGTAGCTACATCAAGGGTAAAGATGTTCCACTTACGTGTAGCTGGATATGATCAATAAATTCTAGAAACAACACATTAAGTCTATTAATTTTCAGTAGTGTATTTGTCTATTGATGATCTGCCTTTGCAGTCTTTTTCTTTGGTTATATTTTTGGTTAACTTTCAGATTTACAGTTTTTGCAGCAATAAAAAAGATTGAATTAAAAAGTCTCTGATGTGAGGGGGAGTTACATGTTGATGCGGATGCATATTCTAGGATTATACTGTAACTAAGATGATTTAAAATAATGGGAGAAAAAATTGTAGGGAGAAGTAATCTTTTATTAAATTGGCTGACATGTTAATTTTTAAAGTGAAGTATCAAGAAAACTGTTTCAAAAGTTTTTGCTGAACAGAACATCAAAAGATCCCTTTTCATATTTGTACAATTCCTGTATTAAGCTTGATTGCATAGGTGGCATGTTGTAATTGTATCCTGTTGTATATAATACATAACTCTACAGTTTGAGTAGGCTGTAGGAAAAAAAAAAAGCACTATGTGGAACTGCCTTGAAAAGAAAATGATGTATATCACATCTGTTATTTATTTTTTTTATGTAACATAATGAGCAGAGGTGAATGGAAAAGTTGAGGGATAAGATTGGGATCAGATGCCAGTGTACGTTTTCCTGCAATAAAAAATTCAAAAATTCAAAACTGGCTTACTGGGGCAAGTAGTTCACGTAAAAACACTTGGTTTATTTATTAAAGAATTAACGTTTTGGGGATGAAAGTACTGATATTCTAAAGAAATGGAACTGAGCCGGCCCAATGTGCTGTATTTATTGGCCACACATTTGCATTTACTTGTAACTAAAAAAGGTGTATAAAACCCTTTAATTGCCAATAGCTGCTTTGGGTTTTTCACATTGCTATAAACCAGAGGTTCTTTTCTTTTAATTGCATTGCATTTCACAAGCTGCCTTTCACTATCTTGAAAAGCTATATCTGTATCTAATATTTCTTTATTATTGTTTTGCTTTCAGTTGATGGTTGCATTGACTGGTCAGTGGATCTCAAGACATACATGGCTTTGGCAGGTGAACCAGTCCGAGTGAAATGTGCCCTTTTCTACAGCTATATCAGAACTAATTATAGCATGGCCCAAAGCACAGGTCTTAGGCTTATGTGGTACAAAAACAAAGGAGATTTAGAAGAACCCATTATATTTTCTGAAGTTAGGATGAGCAAGGATGAAGATTCAATATGGTTTCACTCGGTTGAGTTGCAAGACAGTGGTTTCTACACGTGTGTTCTAAGGTGGGTATTGTGTTAAAGTCTAACTAAGAATGTATAGATTGTCTTGGTTAAAAAAAAGTTTAAACTTAGCTCTCGGGAATGAGATATTCTTCCAGTTAATATATACTCATTATTTTTATTCTCATAATTATATGTCACATAATGCTTTGTGTCAAAATTAGTTTCCCTAGTAATTATAGTTACCTCTTCCAATAGCTATAATTAAACGTGTGCTTTCACTTAATTACTTTTTTTTTTGCAGTCCAACATTTGCAAATTCTCCATTTGCCATAAACCTTCAGAACTGGATACTTCTTAAATGATGAAGTATTTTGGTTAAGTAACGCTCTTTTTCAAATCCTCTGAGTTACTCAAGAGTTAGACACAGTTTGAATTATTCTGATGGGGTTAGGCCATGGGGAGTTACAGTTCCGTCTGGTTTTGAAGAAATGTTTATTTTGATATACAGTTATGATTTGTCAGAAATTTAAGCAGACCTTGTTTGGTAAGGCACTGAAATCCATGTCTCAGAAGTATTTTGGAGCTGTTGGATGACCCTTAAATTAAGCATGTGCTGGAGCTCGTGATTTCTGTCATGTGGATGTTGATGTCAGCTCTATGCCTAAAATGAGAAGATAAAAAAGGAGGACTCTTAAAGAAGGAATGAATAAATATCCCTTAAATGATCCAGTTTTGAATTGAAAGGAATTTACAGATACTTTATGTGATTTGATTTTAAACTATTTAGTTTAAGAGAATGAAGCTTGCTTCATCCTTGTCTGCTATTCCATACTGAAATTATACACAATTCTGATGAATTTAATATCAAATATTTGCAGCAAAGTAACAGCACTGTTCAGAGCCCAGAATTTGTTCTCTCGCCATCTCTGCTAAGTCTTGCTGCCTCGTCTCAGCTGCCTCAGTCCATTCTGATCCTGAAAAACGCTACTAAAGACAAAGATTGTGCTGTGGTGCACGGGGGTTTGTGCTGGGGACCAACGTTCAGTTCAAATAAGAGATGTATCTGCCAAACTCACTATTAATTCTGTGGTGCAGCCTTTGGAGTTAATTATTATTTTATTAGCTGCTCTGTCACAGGTTTGGTGTAATGTGAACTCTGAGATTTTGAAATGTTATGGGAAGATAGCGATTTACATGTTTCAAGGGAGGTATACTTTTTTCAGAATAAGTTGCTGTTGTAATAATCAAGTTACTAGTTTAATACTCTGGAAATTTTAATGCGAATCCTATGTGAACAACGAAGACTTGATCTTGGATCAAATTCTGGGACATACTTTTTTCTGGCAAATTTCAACACTCTTTGCTCATGTACATGACAAAGGAGTTTTGGTAACAAATGGGGAAGTTCTTAATTCATGCTTTCCCCTCATATTCAGCTAAAAGCTGTATGATATGCTTCTTGGAAGGCATTACACAGCGATAAGATCTTTCTTCTCAGTTATCCAGTTATCCTGCTTTGGCTAGAACTTTCTTATATAATTACAGATATTTTTGCCTTTTTCAGATTTATGTCCCAGTGCAGAATATTACATATAATGGTTCTTTCTTCCTTTACGGAATTAATTTTTCCTTCCAAAAATCTGGTAATGTATCCTTGCTGTTATTGTTTATGAAATTATAGGTGGCTTAAAATAGCTGAGGAAATAGCAATAGTAATTTATTTTAATTTCATTAAAATTGGGCTAGATGTAATGTTCTGAAATATGATCACACTTTTGTGGTAGACTATCCACACCATTAACTGTGTAATTTCAGCTTTATTAATCCATTTTTTTGGAGCAGGATAAGCAGATGTTTGTGTTTTAGTCGTTAACCAGCATCACCTGCTTTGTGAGAATTAAGAGGTCACAAATGAGAGCAGTAATTCTAGAATATGATTTTATTTTCTAGAAATATTAACAATTTCTGTTACAAATGCCTTCTTTTGTAGACTGAGTGAATAGAGACTGGTAGAGAGAACTCAATGCAGTGGAAATGAAGAGTTGACTGTCCATCAGTGTGCAACACTGGGTTTAGGGTTGCATGCGTAGCTGATTCTTTTGCTTTGGTAGCTGAATGAAAAAAAAATGGGGAGAAAAATGCTTTTGGTTCAAGATACATGTAAAACTTTTGAAGTTTTTGTCAACTAAGAAGTTTTCATTTATGTCCTCTAACAGAAAATCAGAAGCAATTAAAATCTAAATTCATGTCTTTCTAGTCACTTACCAAAGGTGTGGGAAGCCCTGGTGCAATTCCCTGTGCTGCCCCAAGGGTGAAAATCCACAGTTGCGTGTCCCAGTGGCCAGTGCTGCATTCAGCCACTTCAAGTCTCTTGCCTTAGAACACTTCTGTCTGAAATTTGTACTTGTCTATGCAAAAGGTCGCAAGGGGGTGCGATGCTTGAATGTGGTGCTAAGGCTAAGTGGGGACAAGGGGTCCCTGTTCCAGAAGTTATTTATGGCTTGAAAGGAAGGACACTCTCCAGCTGGGAAGATCTTCTCTGATAGAAGGCAGTTGAACACCAAGGGTTTTTAGCAAGTTGTACATAAAGGATGTCACAGACAATAGTGAGAGTTATGCTAATTCACTCTCCCCCAACTTGTTACTTTTTTCCCAGTCAAAACAACATGGCAAATAAGAAAACTATGGGAAAAATGGGAATTGCACATTTCACTGAGTTTTCCTATTTGTCAAAAAGGTTCATCACAATTCTAAAAAAACCCCTGTTTTTCAAGAAGCTGCATTTTCTGGTTGCTTACGGGTGTTTGTAGGATCAAGGCATGAGTATCTTTGAAGCAATTGGAAGGACTTTTTCAGAAGCTGCTTGAAAAGAGTGGGTATGAGCAGGGGAAGGATAGGCTGAAATGACAGTGATTTGGAGATGGGTAAAAATTAAATGTGTCAGTGAATTCTTTCTCATACAGAAATGTCACTTCAATAATCATAATGTCTGTTTTGTAAATGAACCTGCAATGCTGAATAAAATTAAGGAATATTAGAGCAGCATTAATGAAAGATATTGCTTCTCCAGACTGGAGAAGTCTGATACCATACTTTAAATATTGCCTCTCCTTTATTAACCAATTAGACATTGTTCCATAGACAGATGTGAGAGTGTTTGTATAACAGGAAATTATTGTTGCATTAAAACTTAGTTCCCTCTTCTCTCAATACATTTTGACTTTCAGACACTCAGATGCTAACCAGTGTGGTATTTTTCTGCAGTGTTAAGCATGGCTGTCCCATATTAAGGGGTCCTGATTCTTCAGGGACTTTTAAAAGAGTGCAAAGTTGAGCTGTGTTACCTAATCCATGTGAAATCCATGGATCTGCTTAGTTCTCAGGTGCCTTTTCTGTGCCATATCAGGGATATTGCTACAGCAAGATCCAGTGGCATCCAGAAGGGGTCCTGACTCATGGATAGATGTGTGTTCCATTCAGTTCCCAGATAAATGCTGGGACATTTGTATCACAGGGCAGTAGCCCAATATGGAAATGCAGTGTTCTGGAGGTCTCTTTGCAGTACAGGTCCTGGATATGCCATTAATCTGCCAGCACCCACCAGTGCTACTCTCAGATAGAGCTGTCAGCATTTCTTCTACGCGGGTTTGGTGTTCTGGGATTTGCGCATCAGCACTCTGGATTGAAGCATCTTCACTGAAGGATTCAGAGATAAGAGCACCAAAACCAAAGATGGAAACTCAAAATGATCTAAATGCGTAGGGTGGCCCTAAAGTTCTTAGGGTGCAAGACAGTCATTTGCCAGATCGTGTACTGCTTTTGCTCTGTGAACGAATACATTTGTTTTTCTGTGTTAAATGCCTGTTTTTTAACGAGGGAACAAGAAGTGGGCCTACTTAGATCTTCTTAACCTGATGAAAGAAGAGAAGATGAGCTAGGGAAGAAATCTCAGCAAAGTTTAGCAGCACCTTTGCCCTCAGCAAGGGATTACTCCTGCAGCCCTTTATTCTAACTGCACCCAGCTCCAAAGTAAGCTGGACTTGTACTGAATAAATGCTTTATGAGCAAGATGAGTAAGAGAAACATTAATGCGTATTTGCTGTTGGTTAACTGTTGGTGAAATAAAATAACTCAATTCCCATAAAGTGAATCGGGAGGATAGAAAGTCTGGGCCTCGTAGGGGTGCAGGGAAAGCAGAAGGTGGAGGTTTATGGTCGCCAGACTGGCTGATGGAGCTAAGCCTTGATTTTTGTACAGGATGCAGAATAACAAGGGAGTGAGGGTGTTGAATACCTATGAGGAAATAAGCCTGCAGATCTTTAATGCTAGCATTTGATGCCAGAGAACTGCCAACAAATCAAGTTAGAAAATCTGCACATCCTTTTTCCCTTACTTTGTCCCTATCTGCACAGTTCTTAATGGAGAGCAGCATTGCTATGGACATGCACAGAGGAATCAAGCCTTTGCTGAGCCATTGGTGAAATACTGAGATATTACTTTCTGAGCAGTAATAAAATAGACTGATAGTAGATTTTAAGCCTTCAGGCTTCTGAATGTCTGTGGAGCGCATGACCAGCAAATCAAAATCAGATTTAGACAGCCTGGAGGGGCTGTCAGTAAAACTTCATTTGTGGCATAACCTTAGTGCTCTCGCTTCACTGGGTGTTAGGAGGAGCTGAAGAACTTGTTTCAGATGCCTACAACCTGGAGTGCAGTATGCACCCATCATCCCAGGAAAAGTTGCACCCCTTTCTGAACACTGAAAGTCTGGCTTCCAAGCAAAAGGAAGGAGTTTTTTTCAGGTACAAACAGAGACCAAACAGGAAAGTTTCACTAAATCGCAATGTGAAAAAGTGTAGGGGTAGGGTCACTTTCTCTGCAGCCATCTCTCATGGTTCTTACGGTATGTGTTTTAATACAGTTACTCATTTTGTTGGTGGCAATATCTTCTCATTACAGAATGTTTCACGTTCAGGTGCTTTGGCTTTATTCAGTGTTCAACTGTTCATGACAAAGGTGATTTTGTATCTCAAATCCCTTTGAACACAGTGTTGTAATTCCAGTTTACTCATAGAACACCTCCTTCCATATGCTTCACTGGCAAGTGCTTTTTTTTTCCCATACACTTGCTCTGAAAAGATCCAAAGATGGTACTTTCTAGTGGGCCAGCATCTTTAATCGTCAGATATCCAAGAAAGGCACAACTAAGTAGATGATGGATTACATGATTAGCTTTCATGGCTGTACTGTCCCAGGCATGTCTGTAGAAGCCAGCTAAATTTCACACTTAGAGCAATCTTCCCAGGCTCTGTATCACACTAACATTAAATGTCATGCATTAAAAGTGTGTGACATTTCCCACACTAAAAGTGACTGATTCTGTATAAACAAAATCCCTGTGATATATGGTATTTGATACTTGAATACAGTGTTAGAGCGGATACAATATAAAGTCAGTATGATTCATGCTAAAATAAAATTTAACTTACTGAGATATAATGTTTTGGCATTATCAAAATGCAGGGGAAAGTAGAATCAGAATTCTTCTACTTTTCTATCTAAAATTGTGTAAAAACTGATGGTGCTCCTGCAAATCATTTTCATGACATTGTGTTTATTGAGAGAAATCAGTTCTATCTGTTCTTTTGACACTTACACTTGCAGAAAAACAAAGATTTGTTTCTTTTCCCTGGTGATATGTATATTTCCGCTCACTCATCCTCCTTGTAAAAGGCTTTAAAAGAGAAAATACTCATCCTCTGTCTTTCTGAAAGCTAGTGTTCATTGTTGCTGAGAAGCTGCAGGAACAGTCAGGGCTTCAAGCAGAAATGCCCCTGTTGCTCCGTGGTGGGAGAGCATCCAGCGACTTCCCTGTTGCAGCAGCATGCACAAGAATGAGAGTATTGTGTATCCTTCAGGTTTTTTTGACAGTAAAATCCCAGCTATAGATACCTTTAAAATGACTGCCATTACCTTCTAGTCTCAACAGATTGTCATAGCAAAAGCTCCGTGTGCTGCAGTGCATCAGTAACGTTTCAGCTCACTGTCACTGGTTGCTCACGGAAGAAGTGCCTTCCCTGGTGGGCTTCAAACCTTGCCTGGTGGAGAGAAAGGACGCGAAGTGGAGTGACTGCTTCCTCATGCAGTCACCTTTGCATGCAGGAGACCTATTGCCGGGATGCTGTTCAGCCCTCTCTTTTCCAACATGTCAGGGAGTTTTAATTTCCCTTCTGTTCTCTATATTACAATGGAGGAGAATGTGCTTACCCGGGTACCACTCCTGTTGAAACCCACATCAAGCCAGCTGTAACTATAATGTATCAGTAGACAATGTTGTGTATGTCCTGTGAGTGGACAGAGAAATGGAAGGTTTCCTGAGGAAATCCGTCATGCCCAAAGAACAAGGTGACAGAACCATAGGGAGTTAAACTGGTATTTGGTAAGTGATCATGGAGGATAATTTCTTCTTTTCTGGCAGACACTTAAGGAAAGACACAGCCAGGAGGACTCAGCTGCAAGGCTCAAACAGCTCTCCCTGCAAATTGGCATAAGGACACTCACTTCATGATTCTTCATTATAGCATTCCTTGTATACCCTATGAGATAATAACTGATCCACTGGTTTATGTGCTCAGTTGCCCGTATACAAACTGAGGGGGGCGTGCCTTTCCTCATTGCATCTACAAATAGGACTTACATGCATGAAGAAGGATGTGCTCCACAGGTTTTGTTCCCAGAGGCAACAAAATCAGTGAGGTTTACCAATGCAGACAAGTCTGCTGGGTATCCTGAATGCAACTTTTGTTTTACGTGCTAGATGTCTAATAAAAAAAAGGCACAGAGAAGTAGATACACTAATTCACCCACTGTGTGGGTTGGAAGAAATAAAGGGGAAAGTGTTCAGTGCTCTCAGAAACAGGGTATTGCAAATACAAAATTATTGGAAGGGGATTTCTTAATACTTTCCTGGGAGCAGTTGTCCCTGTGCTTCAGATTTATGTCATTCGTAATGGGGCTTTTCAGTAAGACAGTATAATTTAACAGTAATATCCAGAGTTCTAATAGAAAATTATTACGAAATAAATGAAAAGGGCTCAGTCATTTGCAGTAGCAAACTTCAGTGCAACTTGCTGCCTTGTAATTCTTAAGGGCAAGGAAGAAATTTTCCCTGAGAGCGAACCCAGCCAATTATAGGATTTCTTCTGCTGGAACGGGATGTGCTGAAGCTGATAGAGACCAGATAGTTCATGAACTTAGGTGTGATATGCTGAGATTACTTGGTGTTATTTTGGCTTCTGCATGTCTTCTGTATTCTGTTTTATATTTTCATGTATTCATTTCCAATAACTAACATTTTTGAAGACTTAAAAAAAAAACCAACCAAGGAACACTGTTGACCTGTGTGATTCAACTTAAATGCTAGATTTTCCCTCTGTGCCTGAGCCGTCCCTGTTGGAACGACTGACTGATGATTTGTTTGTTTTTCAATTGCTTCTGTCATGATGCAGAGGCCAGGAGGACCAGTGCATGTGTGTGGGAAGGCAACCAGAAAAGAAATATCTCCTCCTGACCCTTAACCATGTGCAAATCAGGCTGGCTGTCACTTACTATTCTCAGAGAGACTTAAGAAACATGGTACTGGAGATTATCCCTGAAATTTCAAATCATGGCCTTGCCGGGCTGTATCACTGACTGTACTAGGCACATCGTGACATTTTTGTGTCACATTTCCCTCTTAATAAGGATGTTAGCTGAAGTCCAACTTTAAATTAAACTCAGATCTAAGCTTTGGTAAGAGAGCCAACTTTGACAAACTCTACCCAACTGCCAGATCCGAACATCTTTTCTTGTCTGTCCCGGTATCCAGGAAGCCTGAAAATTCCCTATGCAGGACTAAACTCACAGTGAGGATACAGGTCTTGCTTTTAAGTGCCCCTGGTGTGAGAACTATGTTCCTGATGGTTAACTTGAAGAGACATCCCTGGATATCTGTTTTTTCAAGCTGTCATTAATGTGAGCCTTTTAAAATTACCTTTCAGTGATTTTGCTCGGAAGTTGTTTCTTTTGAATAGTGATGGTATAGGCTTTCTTCATTGTAAAACATGGGCCTCTGGGACATGTAGTATGTTTTAGTCAAGCTCAAATTGTCATCTTGTTTCTAGTGAGTCTTGTGTAATCTTAGGAGAAAAGAAGTACAGGAAGAATAAAAATTCATAAAGAGCGATGGGTTAGCTCAGCACAAATGCTTCTTCTTCCTGAAGGGAATGGGGCCTTGAGTGGTACCTCTATCTGGATCTACAACGCAAGTCTCTGTTGGGGGATCCACGGAAGTAGAGATAATGCAAGAATATTGGATTTGTAACATCGTCTTGTTTTAGCACTTCATTTTCTGAGATCGTACTTCCATTATGTTGTTTTCTTTTACTGGTAGGATCTTGAAAACCAGTTAGACATTAAAGGAGAGGAAACATGGGATTAGGATTTCTCCTTATCATGTGTAGGAGTTGGTATTAAAATTACAGTTATAACAGCAATGAGCAAGCAAAATATAAGACAGGAATGTTTGGAGTTGTGCCAATGCCAGGTACCACACACACAAGCCACAGAATCACTGCATCTCTCAGCCTGTGGTTCAGGGAGCAACTGCAGCAGTGCCAGCCATCTGTTGAATCTTCCTCTTCGGGCATTGCTTTCTCACTTGACAGACTGCTAAGAAGAAAAAATCCAAAAACTTTGAAGGATCTGTGATTTGTAACCTCTGAGAGTGATTTACACTATAAGTGGGAATTTGATCTTTTCCAGACAACGACCCCAAACATGTAGCAGGGGTAGTCACTGGGACATAAGGCAGCATTTGAATGAAACCCTGAAGAGAAAGTAATAATCCGTTTGGTTTTAGGAAAGATGTTACATTTGTATGATCTGAAAAAACCAATGATAATAAATAACTCATTTTTCTTTAAGCGGATCACCAAACCATGACCTCATTGATCTTAGCAAAACATGCTCAGATACCAATGAAAGTGCCTGGTAACCATTATGTACAGTGTGAAATTTAGACAGGAATAAATTTATAAAATTCTCAGGAAGAGAGAGGAAAACAATCAAATGCTCTATTAAGTCTGAAAGCTGATAACATAGCACATTCTTATAGTAGCTGGTAGTGGATCTGGTAGTACATTAATTGCTCTGGACCTTCAGATGTACAAAGACAGTTGGTGGTGTAGCTATTGCTGTTATTGCTTTAACTCAGAACGAGTGAAGATGAAGATAAGGTTTGACCTATACAGTCCTGCAACCAGTATTTCAGTGAGCCAATGAAAATGCCATTAAAGCAGCCAGAGTGTTTAGGTATATTGGAAGAAATCCAAGTCTGAGTTGTGCTGTTCCCTGAGCACTGCTTTGATAAATACACTTCCCAGCTTTTTAATCTACCACCATAGTCTTAGTTCTAAGACCAAAGCCTTAGAATGTAATAAAAACCCACAGAATCACAGACCAAAACTTAATGAAAAATGAACCTGGAAGAAAAAAGGTTGCAAATCCTCTTGTATAAATATGCAATTCAAATGTAGGGATTTTTTTGATCTAGTAGTTATAAAATACTCAACCACTTTGCTACCTCCTTCTTCTTTATAAGAAAATCGATAAACAGGGGGGAAGGTTCCGTGCATACTAGAGACAAAATTGTTTTACTTGACTCTTTTAGCAAACCACCCTCACTTAGCAGAAACACAAATGCCAAAAAAGTTTTTTCCAAAGTTGGGAATGTTTCCTCTAATTTGAATTCAGCCTTAGGGCTGATGAATTGTCTCGAATCCAAAACAAGATGAAAAATAATTTAGGGATTGACACTTTAATTTCAAATGTCCTTCTTATCCATTTCCTTACATCCTCCCTTTTTCCCTCTTGTCCTCGCTTCGAAGTCAAGCCAAACTCACAATTTTGCTTGCTTTTGTTTTGAGATCTCTTAAACTCCCTTGGTTTTCCCTGTGGTTTTCTATTGGATTCCAAGCTGGCTTCAGTTTGTGGTTCAGAGCCAGTTGCAGGTGGCCTGGGGATTACAAGTGCCTTGCCACCAGAACAAAGGAAACTGCTTTGTGAACTCTGGCAAAGCTAAACCCTTCTTGACATTTCCAGTTGAGAGAGTAGGCCCAGTTTATAACTAGTCCCTTGAAATAGGGAATTACAAATCTTAGTTTCACTGTGAAAACATAAGACACTTGAAATTTTTGTTTGTACTATGGAGTGATTCTTTCTTTTCTTCCCTCTTCCTGTTCCCCATATGACCACTGCTACCTCCTATAGAAATGAAATCCATTGGAAATTGACTCCCCTGGAAAATGAATGGTTTGGAAACCTTTCAGAAAAGACAAATTATTAAAAGACCCACTTTCAGACTCATGGACTTATTTCCTTTACATGTGGAAAGTGGGCTGCCTGCAGTGTGCCAGGTTCATTTGGGTTCCAGTATTCTCTACTTATATACAACTCTTCTTACCTGGCCTCACAGGACTGAGATCACCACCGCAAGCCCTCCAGCATCTTCCTCATCCACCTGTAAGATGCTTCCTTTTTATTCCCTTCAGCCACCGATTCTGACAGCAAAACCTGGGTTACCAGCTTTGCTATTGTTATCTGTTGTTGTTCTTGTGTTCCAGCTTTCCTCATTCAATATGGCCATATAACCTTTGCTGCCAGTCTGCAAACTGCTGGAGGCATTGACCTCCCCCACCAAGCTCCATGACCATGTCCTGAAAACAAAAGTGGATCCTCCTTTTTATAATTCATAGGCCATCTGTTTAGCTTTTACAAGAAGAAAAGCAATAAATGTAGGATTCATGCTAGTCAGTCTCCACACCTTTACAAAAAAAAAATTTAAAAAAAAAAAATACCCTTACCATAAACAACTTAAATGCAGCTCATCAAGGAGAGCTTTTGTGGACACAGAGGTCCTGAAAACGATTGGAAAGGAGCGAGCGCTGGATCCCTCCAAGCACAGCAGCTCTATGGGCTTCCTGAGGGACCTCTGTAGGTGAGTTCCCATCACCTCAGTGTCCTTCGTGGTGGCCAGCACCACAATACTCCTATCTGTTTACTGAGGAGCTAAAAACAATGCTGTAGGGACCATTGACTGCTTTGTGATTCCCTTCCTGAGTTCTTCCTCGAGCTGTCACCTTTGATAGAGCCCCTTTGTGCCCCAGGCCCTACAAGGGAGGGAAGACAGTATGTTCCCATGTGCCAGTGAAACCAAATGCATGGTTTTCTGCAAATTACAGTTCAAACTACAAGTTTTTTTTCTGCATAGGAAAATTAACAGGTTCATCTACTAAATGCCGCATAGAATGAACATGGTCAATTCCATGGCAATCTTCTGGTTAAAACAAAGGGAATGTATCTTTTTTAGGAAGCTCTGTCTCATAGCATCTGAGCTGACAGAAAAATGGTAGCCATGGGAGTCTCCAAGAAAAAGCACAGACCCATCGCCTGCTCAGAGGACTGAGTGATGAAATCCATACCATCCTGGGGAACAGCTTGTCTAGCACAGGGAGGAATGGCTCACGTCTTATAAAAACTTTGGCTCCCGGACTTTTCCCTCAAAATCAAGGAAAATAGTGAGGCTGATCAAACTGCTGTTTCCTTTTGCACACGACTGAAATGTGACTGTTATCCCGAACTGACTAGATTAAAGGAAGGCTGCTGCTTCGTTCACTGGAATTCCTGCAGAAGTTGCCCTTTTCTGAATTACCAGCTGTAGCGCTAACGTGAGTGGCTGGTGAAGAAGCATTCATAAAGCTTTCAAGTCTATTGCTGTTGGCTTAGTGAGGGCTTTCTTCATCATGAGCCTGAATAGATTTATTGTCTCGGTTGTGGAGTGTGAACAAAAGTGATAGTGCTCACCAGGCACTTAGTTTTCTCAATTCTAATTGTAACTAATGAAAAGAATACTACATTTTTAGGTCGTGGTTCCAGGAAGCGTTTTAAATAGAAGTAGCCTCCAGCGCTGTTCAAAATGCAATCTAAATAATGCAAGATTGTTAGCAGAAAATACAGCACTATTAAATAACACCAAGTAATGGACAACTATTCAAAGTCCTTATTCTTGATTAGTCTGGATCATTATTACTGAGCGCGTGTGACCTTATTTGCACTCAGTAATACTTGTACTCATTCAGGAAAGCTAAATAATCATTACTGATTAATTACTATCAATTATACTGAGTGGTTGTATCTGTATTTTGTGTATTTTCAGTGCTATATTAGAAAGCATTGAAACTTTCCAAAGATGTTTCGTTTTCTTCCTACAAAAAAGGTAACCCTTTTCAAAAGCAAGTAGTTTGGGAGAAAGTTGACATATGTTCCCTCAATCATATAACTATTTCTGAAAAGCCCACCCAAAATTATGCATTTTTTCAATCCAGAGAACTTTTATTTCAGGGAAAATAATACATTTTGTGCAGTTTGTGTGGATGAGACTTTTTTGTAGCCTCTTAACTGATACGCGTCATGGCAGTGTGCAAAGTGAGCCTTTCCGCTCTGAGAGGAGGGATGGCGAAAATATCCACCGATTTTATTACATAAACGTACAGGTGGCATTTTGAAGAGGAGAGATTAGGAAGGGGGAAGTCAGTGGTTCTGCTGAATACGTAAAACTAACGTTGCTGAAAATGGGAGGTTTCTGAAGATTGCCTGTTGATTTGCCTTGCAAATACCCCTTTCTGCAAATACCTGCTCACGGCACACCTGTGACAAGAAGCCATTTGCACAGTGTTTTGTCAGCACTTGTTTAGCATGAGGCTTAGTGCTGTGATGAGGTGGCCCTATAGACCTTTTTATTTTCTTCCTAAGTACAGGCTCGCTTGACAGGGTGACATGTTGAAACATTGCATAAGAAAATGTTTGTTATGGACCTTGTCATGTATATATATATATTCTTTTTTAATTAAAATATTGTCATAAGTCTAACTGGAGGCAGTAAGCAGCCAGTACCACTAGTGTGGGGACTGTCGGATCACTCTCCAGGTGCACAGGGCAGTTTTGGTCTGCCGTGCCGCCCTCTTGCCGCAGCTAAGCCCGTTTGCCACAGCAGCGGTGGCAAAGCGGCAACATCTCCTGTGAGGGCCCTCCGCAAGGGCCTTTGATGGGAGCCACCACCCAGCACATCGGCTTTGCTCCAGGCTTTTTCGGTTGTGGCGCAGTGAGTTAAAATGACAAAATGATGCATGATGGGAGGAAGAGCCTCATTATATTGTCGCTTGTACTTTGTAGTTTGCTTTTAAAGGACTCTGTTTGCCATCACGCCTAATGAAGGGCAGAAGCTGACAGTCTGGGTTGCAGTGATCCTGTGCAAAGTGCAAATGCTTCACAGTAACACCACGACAAACACCAGTTTGGGGGTTTTTATTGTGTGTCTGATAGCTCTGTTAAAGATGCAAGTCTGAAGGAATTTAATTTAATCCTGTTTTCATGATTGTGAGGCACAGGAGCTGGGCTGGTTGTGTTTATTCTACCCTGATATTAAGAAAAACTAGGTGTAGCTTGCAGTCCGCTCCCCTGGATTTAACTCTGTCAGGATTCGTTGGTGATAGAGCTCATGGTTTGACGTGCTAAGGGATTACATTTTTCAAGATTTTAAGGAGAAAATGTATCCAGATAACTACCAGTCTGACTTCTTGTGTACCTGTGCTGGGTGCCGGTGCTGGGGGCTGCAGGGCCTCTCTGAGGGGAGCTGAGGGGCCGCCCCACCCCGCGCCGGACTGGGCCGGTTCCCGCTGGTTCCGGCGGCCCCAGGGCAGGGCGGGGCCGAGCCCCTCCGCCGGGCTGGCGGCGCCCCGGGGAGAGCGGGTTTGAGAAAGGGCAAAGCGCTGCCGGGCCGTGAGGGGAAAAGTGAGAGACAGCCCGGGACACGGAGGGCCCGGCAGGGGCAGGGAGGAGCCGCTCCGGGCCCCCAGCAGAGACTGCCCGGGGAGCTGCTTTTCCTGACAGGAACGGCCGCCATGGAGGGCTGCACTGGAGCAGGGGAATGCGTGAGGAGAAGGGGCGGCAGAGAGGAGCCGTTATGGAGGGACTACAACTCCACATCCCCACCCTCTGCACCTCTGCTGGGGGAGGTAGAGGGGTAAAAAAAGGACGTGAGGGGAATGTGTTTTAGCTTTTTTGTCTTTCTCACCATCCAAACCTATTTTAATTTGCAATTAATTAAAATATTTAGTTCAAGTAAAGTCTGTCTTGTCCCTGATGGTAATTGGTAAGTGATCTCGTTGTCTTTATCGCAAGCTTTTTTATCTTATTTTCTCCTTCCTGTCCTGTTGAGGGATAGCGAGAGGAGAGAGCGGCTGGGTGGGTGGCTGGCAGC
This sequence comes from Anarhynchus alexandrinus, assembly GCA_008711295.1. Lineage (NCBI taxonomy): Eukaryota > Metazoa > Chordata > Aves > Charadriiformes > Charadriidae > Anarhynchus > Anarhynchus alexandrinus. The sequence continues at coordinate 223,114 of VUYV01000267.1, forward strand.
CAGTCCATCCTGCATGACATGCTTTGACGTCCAGCACATAATCCTTCTTGTGAAATGCATAGCACTGCATACTGGAGTGAAATCTCCTGAAAGTGGGAGAGAGGAAAGAGGTAGAGGAGGAGTGCATGTGACCCATAGGGGAAATGGAACAGTGTATCATGACCAACATTTGAGATGCCAACAGGTTCCTGTGTTCGTGGACTTCCAGGCTCAAAAGAGCTGCTGTGCTGGATAAGATCACTTGTCAAGAAAATTTCTACAGGGTTCTTCATAGTAAATCAGAAATGAGCCTTTATGTTTTATAGTAATTCCTCTGTGTTGGGAATGCACAGCATGACAGTCGCTAATTGAATGTGTCGCTGAAGTGATTGTGAAGATGAGAGCTTAACAAAGAAACTTACTGTGCTGAAACAAACACGGTAAAAAGGAGGTAGGATAAATGAAAAATATTTTCTGTCCCTGCAGAAACTCAACGTATTGCATGAAAGTGTCTATGTCCTTGACAGTAGCTCAGAATGAATCTGGGCTTTGCTACAACAGCAAGATCAGATATCTGGAAAAATCAGAAGTCACTAAGAGAAAGACAATCTCCTGTCCTGATATCGAGGATTACAAAACAGCCAGTCAAGAGCCAGATGTGGTGTGGTACAAGGTAACTCTTGCTGTCTTATTGCTATTGTGCTGAAACTGTGTAGGACTGCAACCGTTTTCAGTCTGAGACATAGAGATGGCCTTTTCTGAGCCTGCAGTGGTTTGTGACTGGTCTGGAGGACGCTTTCCCAGTATCACAGAAGAAATACTAAAGTACAGACAAAACCACCCAGCATAGTCATTGTCCAGCAGAAATCAGCATCAATGAGGATGTTCTGTGCAGGAGGTGAGATGATTTCACAAACAGCGATACCACATTCCCAAACACTGTGCCTCTGTAGCAGTTTCCACCTTGGTGGGATGTCTCCTTACCTGATAATGTAGTAAAAACAAAGGGAGGCAACCTACAATGGAGCCAAAGGTGTATCAGCACCACCAGCTTTAGTAGTGCTACCCAATTAGTTTTTATGAAGGCTTTTGGGTAATTTCACCAGGGTTTGTTAATTTCTACCAAAGTGTGCTGGGTAATTTCACAGAGATGGTTTTACTTTTGCTGAGGTTCATTGAGTAATTTTACTGAGGTCTGTTAGATACTTTTACTACTTGGCAGGTAACTTGGCTGGCTGTACCTTCTCCAAGGCCTGTCAAGGATCATACACCACTTTCAGCAGCAGATGTATCAGTGATGTGTTTCTGTAGCTCCCCAAGAAAACAGGAGAATGACTAAAATATGGGTTGTCAGGCAAACGGCAGGTACCAAGACCATAGCAAGGTCTGGCAAATTTTAGCTGTTGTCTGGACTTGGTCTAAAGTCTGATATTTGAAAAGCCCTCAGGTACGAGTTGCTGCAAGAAACAATGGAGGAGAATAAAGAGGTTAGAGGGAACAAGAAATAGTTGGGCGAGAGGAAGAGCTCAGTGGGGTCCGTGGAAAATAGAGTTTGGATTGTAGTGATAAAGGCAGAATGAGTTTACGGCAAACTTCGTTTAGGTAATGAAGACAGAAACACACAAACTAGTTAAATCCTAAATTTTGAGTGCTTGATTTGCCAACCTTAATAACGTTCTTTAAAGATAGTTATTTTGTGTGAAATAAGTAATATGTGCAGAGCTGAAGATTTTTTCCTTCTTAGCAGGTTGCATCTGAAAAGAGCAATTATAAAAGTTGTCATCTATTTCTATTTTTTTACAGAAATCTCACATATTCTATCTTATAGTAACAAAACATGTACCATAACCCACTGTTAGTATAAACAAAGTTTTTCTTTCAGCCATTTAATCTGTTTCTCTCAGCATATGTGTGGATATCTTCAGTGCTGTTCATACATAAAAGATAAAATATATGTATTCAGTTAAATCTGAAATCTTGGAGAAAAGAGGGTACCAGAGAGAAGCTATTTCTTGCCCTGTCTACCTAGGTGTAACTGAACACCAGTTCACTGAAGATCTCATTTTTTCGCAAGAGCACACTGGAAAAATAGTCTGGCAGGAATAATCTTCAGCTGTCATGGAGCAGAAATCAGTCTAAGGAAGACGCATGTACAACCCCACATCAATGATGCTTTGTGCTGACCAAGAAAGGGAACAGAGGGATCTTTGTTCCATATACCCACATGTATTTTCTGGGTTGCGCACACAGTTTGTGTGACACCAGGCTGGAGTCTGACAGCTGATTGGGAAGTCATGACTGCGGTGAAGTTGAACAAAATTGATGTGGTTGGATGATAACGGTGAGACAATCGAAGTCAACAACCTTTAATCTGGCTTGATAATGAAAAGAGACATAGTGGAGTAACCTAATACATATACCTCCTTATCCATAATTAATAATAAGGTGCTATCAGTTCAGTTCCTAGGCAACACCTATGTTATCTGGACATGAGTCAGGAAGCTCAGTAATGTGAAATGTCGATATTAATGTTATGCAGAAGGTATATATGTCAGGTTTATGAGAACCTGCCAGTCCGCTGGTGGTCGGTGAGTTTGGACCTGTGACCGATGAAATACCATCAGACAAGACAGTAATAGTGCAAGCCCACCGTGTGCAGGACTCGCCCTGCCTTCCAGAAGGCTTCTCTATGTGGAGGGATTAATGAATCTGACCTGATAATTGCATCAATTTACAGGGAGTTAACTGTAATTTAAACACAGTCTTAAAATAATTATGCCCGAATAGATTTCCACATGCAGACCTGATAAGTAATAAAACATTTGCTATGAGGATTTGTTTTAACAGTAGTATGAACTTCACTTCTGGCTAGAATTACACTGCATGAAATATTTATTTTTAAGATTTCCACAATTAATGCCATTTATATACACACAGCACTGTTACGCCTCTTAGAACTGTTTTGACAAGAAGTATAAGGATTTTTTTTAAATAAATGTGTGTGTCAAGGCATGATTGAATGAATAGGATTTAACAGTAAGAGCAGTCTCATGAAAAATGAAATGGCAGAGGAAAAAGTATATTGCATCTAGAATTTGAAGTCTTAATCCATTTCCACCATGTGTTTTCTACTACTGGGTTGAAGGAAGGGCTGTGAAAACAATCAAAATATCAGATGAAGGACAGGTAATTGTTACCTACCCTACAAAAAATAAAGTTGTTGAGGTGCTGCCGCTTAAATTTCAAGGAAGAGAAAAAGAAGCAGACTAGTTCACAAATTAATTATTGGGGGGAAAAAACCCAAATATTTAAGATGTCTAAGGAGAATAAATAGACTAGAAAAAAAGTCAGATTCTTCTAGCAGGTAAACATGGTGCAAAAGTGGAAAAGAGCAATTAATTGGTTAAACAAACAACAGTCGTACAATTGAGCACGTACTTTTTTAGAGAAATTATCCCTGGCAATAAAATCTAGATTGTTACCACAATATGAAGACAAGTTAGATTTTTTTTTTGTATTGGTTTGTTTCTTGGCCATTTTTGTTGCTTAAAATACAAATTGTTATGATTTTCCAGCTTCTCCCCTTTTTTGCTTTTAGTTTTGTGGATCAAACTAGTCGATAGTGAATACCAAGCAGAATGAAACAGGCATTTTCAACATATATTCAGAAAGCCTGCATAGTCAGTAGAATAAAAATGAATTAGCTAAAATTTGGGAAGGAAAGGGTTATAAATAATTTTTAATATGAAGTGTTCTAAGTAGATACAAAAAGAAACAATTAGGAAATTAGTGGTACAATCCCAACAGAACAATTCCTTACTGTAAAACCACAATAGCACAAACAATGATTGTGCTAAATCATTAATCTCTGTAGCAGTAAAGATGTCACCCTTCTTACTATAAACCTGTCGTATATAAAAATATAAAACATATGAAAATATATCTTTGATCTCTTTGCTCTCACACTTAAAAAAAAAAGAATATAAAACTGGTAATGTATGATAGGGTCTTTAAGTGCTGTACTGAAAGGGTGCATATCTAAAATAGGCTTACTTTCTGTATTCTGGGAATTGTATTCCTTCTAAATTAGGATTGAATAGAACTGAATCATATTCTTTGCCCAGTGTTCAAATTGAGCTACTCCAAGTAGGTGGTTGATGCACTTTTAAATAGGACTAAAAAACTGAGTGCAAATCAGAAAGGATTTAGTGGCATTTTCTGACTCAGACCTGTGTCCTGTGTGAGTCTCAAGCGATGTCAGTGCAATTTAGTAACAAAAATAAGCTCTGATTCTTCTTGGCACAGCAGATAGGATCTGGATTCTGATCATTCTCTGTCACCAGTGTTAACTAAAGTTCACATGCAAGACAAGATTACACTTTCCTTACAACTGTACTTTGGAAACAGAAAGATAACCTGAACACTGTGTTACATGCAGTAGTCTTGCACAGTTTCAAAATTCAAAATCTGACCGCATTGTAACTGAATTTGGCCTACTAGAGATAGGGATAAATGCTGCAGTGCTCCATTTTCAAGTGCAAGCCCAGAAGCTCCCTGTGCCATCTTTTTATTCCTTTATTCTTTAATTCAGAACCTGGCATCATGGATTTGGAATTTCTATGGAATCCCATGAAAAAAAATTATGTTTGTGTCATTGTGATCTCTTGCTGTCATGCAGTATATTTGCATGTCAGTGTATTTTCTTGTTTGGTTGTTTTCTTAAGAGAAAGCTTTGTTCTATTTTGTTTGCTGTATTTCTGAGACTGCTGTTGCAGATGAGCAGAAAATAGGGCATAGGTCTGGGCTATTTACACAAATCTCTGAAGTTGCTGAGCCTGATGTAACTGATGTGAGATTGTTAGCTGCAGTCTGAGAGCCTATTCCATGTTGCCACCCTGAGAGAGGGAATAGAGGGTCATTAAAGGTACTCGGGCCCTATGTTGCTTTGTGTTCTCTGGGTACAGAATTAGCCAGAGCCTCTAGAACTGCCAGGAGTACCGAGTGGTTCAGAGAACTGAGAAAAGTGTGATTTTGTTTGCAGGCGAAACAGGCTTGATGTTAAAATTATTGAGAGACAATAAATACATAGTGTGAAGGTGCCATTTTAAAGAGGCAATGATTGGATTGTGCCTATGCTTTTAGTTCAGGGCATTCCAAGACGTATTCAGTCATGAGTACTGTTAGTGTGGAAGGTGACAGATCTGGCTGCAAGCATAGGGTATATTAGGAAGGGGAGAGCCTCTTCTTGCACTGTATCACACACTATACAGAAGGACTCAAATGCTGTTCCAGTAGGACCACAATTCATAGTGGTGAACTTAAATCTGCCAAACAACAGCTAAGATTTGCCTGGGGAAGTCAGTGAGAGTTGCAGACCATCAATACCATGTACTCCATCAGAGGACACTCATGGGGGTGATGCTACAAAGAGCCCAGTGATAGATGAAGGCTGAATCAGAGCTCATCAGGTGCCAGAGAAGCCAGTGATGAAAAACAAGACCATAAGGAAATCAGGCTTCCTGAATTCTCTTGCTCACAAAACTGCTGGTTTTTGTTCCTGTTTTCTTCTGTTGGTAAATGGTTCTAGCCTGAGACTGTGTGTAAAGTTTGCCTTCAGGCTAACTCTTAACAGATGTTGCCCTTACTCCCTTCAAACAGAGATGCATTTTAATGGTCCATCCTAAAGTAGAGGTCTTGGCAGTTGTTGATCATGAAAAAGATGAGATACTTAACCATTGCTTCAGGGCACCACATATTAAACACGGCCCATGTGATACAGTGGGAATTACTGAACCTTAAAAACATTTCTGTTTAATTTCTGTCTTCAAATTAATTCCAGTTTCAGATCTCTGTGCTTTCTGAAATTGTATTTGAATTTGAATTGCAAAATATATTGAGATGGTTGTTTACTTATGTATAATACTGAAAATCTGATCAGGCAACACTGTCTTATGTCATACAAGCTGGGTAATTTTGGCAATGGATTTTTTTCTGCAGGAATGTAAGCCAAAAATGTGGAGAAGCATTGTAATTCAGAAGGGAAATACTCTCTTAATACAAGAGGTCCAGGAAGAAGATGGAGGAAATTATACTTGTGAACTGAAGTTTGAAGGCAAGCTTATACGAAGGACAGTTGAATTGAAGGTTACTGGTAAGACTCTTTGTTCTATGCCAATATTAAAAAGAAAGATTTAAAATAATAAGAAAAAGTGGTTTTCACATGTCAGTGAGTCTATTTGGTTGAAGTAAGTCCAAACCAAATCCCAATAGCCGAGAGTCTCAAACTAAAGGAAATTTATATCAAGATCTTATAAAATTCCACAGAAGACTACTACTACTTTTTGCCCTGTACAAAACATGGAAATGCTGGTAGCAAAAGCAAAAGGTAGAGCAGACCTAAGTCCTCCCCATACACTGGAAGCAATTCAGTCTCCATTTTTGTCTCCAATGCTAAACAGAGGAAAGGTTGACTGAAGATGCCAAACGGGTTTTTGGTCAGGTTTGTCCTAAAATAAAACACAGCCAAAAGAGACATCTTCTGTCATTAATGTTTTTTTGAGTGATTGTTCCATATGTTTAATTTTTTATTTACTTTATGATGATCAACTTCTCTAGTCTACGGTTTGTCTTTAGTGAAGATTGTGGCACAACCTTTTTCAAGAATGAAGTTAGGAACATTGGACTGTTGGGGGGAAAGTAACCTGCTTATCAGGATGTCATACATTGTATGTTTCTGAGTCCATGTAGTAATCTACCAGTCAACAGTACTTTTCTGTGTCATTTTGTCAGGTACCAGAAATGAATGGGTAAAAAAGTATTGCCTACCAATATATTCCTGATCCCTTTCCATTCCACTGTGCAGTATGACATCTGTAATTATGATTTTGCCCTCAGTGTCTGTGGAACTTTGCAAGTATCTGAAAACAGTTGAGTTTTTTTCAGCCTTTGATACAAAACCATATAAACAAATAGTTAGGTATTTTCCTGTCTGTGTTTCGACATACTGATTAAAAAGGGATCCTTAAAGTGATGATACGTAGAATTCTGCTTTCTTAGATCAAACTGAATTAGTCCATATATTTCTAATATGTTCGTGAAATACAATTCTTCCCTTTATTTTGAGTGAAATCCATTTTTCTTTTCTTATCATTATTCAACATTTTAAATTAGTTATTTTCCCTGTGTGCCAGATTCATATATCATGTGACTCTTTATGGTCCATTTTTGACCTTGGACGGATCTCTAAAGTATTGATTTGACCTACCTGACCCCAGACCTGTCAAATGAAGATATAATACCTGCCTTGTGGATAGTTGCTATCCTAGGTAGCATGCTGCTCTTCAACCAGAATATGAACTAAGTTTGACAAAATGAAAATGAGATGAGTCTAATTCAATTCCCCATGATGGATATTCTTTAGCTAACAGATATTCTGTGCTCTCCCAATCACCATGACCTTGCTAGAACTCATGTGTTCTCTTCATTATTTGAACAGTGTGGTATATTCATACTTGACAATTTAATTAATTTGTCCTAAACTAACTATAGTATGTATTAAAGTTTATTGTTTTATTAAAATGTTTATGACTGGAATTATTAAAAATGTAAATATGGAATATGCAAGTGTTCTCCTTTTTGCAAACTGCTTGAGAACCAGGAGATTGTTCCCCTTGTAATTTTGTGTGAAATTCATATTACATTAAATTTCCTTTAGTTTATAAAAGCACATATGTTAGTAAACACCTTTTCCAGATTTAAGTGTTTGGGAGATATATCTGATGTTATGTGTTTGATGGTTGAATCTCTAAATATCTGGAATAAGCTAGTAAGTTTATGTAGATGACAACCTGAAAATATGGATTAGAACTATGAATGTAATAGATGGAACCACGTAAGCATATTATCTTATAGCTTGGTGCTTCACCAAGTTTCTTTCTCCTGTTTCTGTTTTGTTTCAGTTTGTGAATTTTACATGCATGTCAGTTTAGATCTTTATGGGGGACAGGTCAAAGAAAACTCGTACAACAAACAGCAGAGGATTACTTGTGTGGCTGGCCATGTCAGGTGGAGGGTCCTGATGCAGATCAGATCACAGGGTGAGAGTAGGAGGTTGTAGAGAGGTCGACCTCTTCTCGCTAGTAACAAGCAAGGAAATGGCCTCAAGTTACGCCAGGGTAGGTTTAAGATGCATATTAGGAAAAAGTTCTTTACAGAAAGAGTTGTTAAACATTGGAACAGGATGCCCAGGGAAGTGGTGGAGTTGCCATCCCTGGAGGTATTTAAAAGATGGGTAGACATGGTGCTTAGGGACATGGTTTAGTGGTGGTTTTGGCAGTGTTAGGTTGATGGCTGGACTTGATGATCTTCAAGGTCCCTTCCTACCTAGACAATTCTATTATTCTATGGTTCTGTGACATACTCAGGGACTTCGTTGAAGACTATGTCTCATGGGAGGCAGAAAGAAAACTACATACTGGTGTAGTTGTTGACACACATCCTGAGAGTTTGCTTTCCCTGGGGCTAGTGCGGATCTAGGTTGGAGGCATCTCTGGAGGTCATCCCATCCAACGCCCCAGCTCAAGCGGAATTGGATACAGCAGGCTGCCCAGGGCTGTGCCCAGTCGGGTTTTGATTATCTGTGAGAATACAGACTCCACAACCTCTCTGGGCAATGTTCAACCACACTCATGGTAAAAAAGATTTTTCTCATGTTTAAACAGAATTTCTTTTATTTCAGTTTGTGTGCCCATTGCCTCTTATTCTTTCACTGGGAACCATTGAGAACAGTTTGGATCCATCTTCCTTACACCTTCCCACCAGGTGTTTATACACATGGATAATATCCCCATGAGCCTTCTTTTCTCCAAACCAATCCATCCCAGCTCTCTCAGCCTCTCCTTGTATGATAGATACTCCAGTCCCTTAATGATCTTTGTGGCGCTTCACAGACTTGTTCCAGTATGCCCATGTCTTTCTTGTAGTGGGATTGGTGTTGCACTGGGCCACATTATTCACCTGTCTGAAAACTGAGTTCTCATCAAAGCAGCGTACCAGAAGGAGCTAGGGTGGGACCAGGGCTCAGACTGCTGAACCTGCTGGTTCACTGTTAGCAAATACTGCTGAAGGCTTACCGGCAAAGCTGTGGTAGAATTGACTCTGCTAGCCTGCAATGCGGATGCAGAGAAAGGGATCTTGCCTACTGTTTTCTTCTTCAGGAACTTTCTAATGCTGTTACTTATTAACATGCCTGAATTGGCATTTATTGGCAAGTGCCTGAGTTCCTGGAACAATACAGATTTTGAACAGCAAGACCCTGTTGGCTGCTGCTAGCAGCCATGGTAACCTGAAATTATTAAAGAGTTATTCTGAAAGTGAAACAGGCAACTCCACATCTCCCTCGAGCAAGGAGAGCTGCACTGCCATGGAGAGAGAGGAGTTTGGGTTAAATTCCTTGTAGTCTTTCAGGCATTCGCTAAAGTACACAATACTTGAAATACCAGTTAAGTCAATTAAGTTATTTACTTTATCTCTTGCTTGTAAGACAAGGATCTTTCCTTTTTTTAAGTTCCATCAAATCTGGTTTTTAGTCCTTTTTGGAGATTCTGGTAGTTATGGAAGTGGCAATATGAAATAATTGATATTCATAGGTAAATGCAGTATGGGCATCTAAACAGTCAAACTTGAAATCAGAATAAATGCAGTGCTGACATAGCAGAAGTTGGAATAATGGAAAGCTTCAGGAAAATCTGAAGGTGCAAGAGCCAGAAGCACCATTTTAACTTGCTGTTGGAAAAGGTAATCAGAAGAGTTAATGATATCCAAGACTAATGCAGCAGCTTTACTGAAGATGTGATCCCACAAGGCAGCCTGATCAAAGTTATTTGCAGGCAAGAGAGCAGTGGTGGACTAAGTGAAGAATGAGTGTGTATCATATTAGTGTTGCTTTAACATTTAGTTCAAGCGTAGTCTGATAGGTGAGACTTTTAATTAGGGGCAGAGCCCTGCTCTTACCATTTAGTTATCCAGTGATTATTTAAGCAAACTTCCAGAGATGTCTTTAGAGCTATTGGAAGGTGCTGCCTTAACTTCCTGTGCCAGTGTGTTGGGGCAGTGGCCTGAGTGGCTGTGGCTGTGCAAGGGAGCTGCAAGGACAGCATGTGCCAGTCCTCAGGCACAGCTTTCTTCAGATCCAGTCTTGCCTTCTTACTTTTGCAGACCCAAATGGAAGATCTCAGTGGCTCAGTTAGAGGCAGAAGGGGAGTTCCTATTCCCTTTCTTCTTCCTGTGACATAATATTAGCTACTGTGAGATAATTTGTAAGAAAAAAAATCTCTGGAATCATAGAAGGAAATTGAAAGTCATCAATGTAATGCCTGGCCACAGTAAGACAGACAAAGAGATCTGAGTTGTATAATGTCCTGGTTTGAGGTAAACCAGAACCAATTTTGTTCAGTAACTTCACTTCTCAGCTGGGCCTCTTCTAACTACTGAACAGTAGATGAGCAGAGCACAAAGCTAACAGGTAAAATTGCATTTGTAGAAAGGGGTAGTTGGACTACACATGGAGTACTGTACGTGGCTGGCAATGTTAGCGTATGGCTACAGTGGTTAAGGTACGGGTGAGCGTGGTTAAGATGATAAAAGGCTTCAGAGGCTCTAGCTTTTTGGGGTTGTAAGGAAAAGGCTTGCAGCCTAGAATATATTTGAAAAATATTTTGACACAAAGTATTTATAGAGACAAAATCCTGAGCTACAATACAGCACTAATGAGCAGTGCCTAAATCTTGGTGTTTGGGTGCATTTAACGATAATAGATTGTCAACAAAACAGCTTTTTCATCACTAGTGCTTCATGGGTTTGTTATATTATGCAGACAGATGTGAAACAAGTCTTGTCAGCCTTTTTTGCTGAAGAAACACAGCAACAGCGTTATCTCTTAGCAAGTAACATGTAACCCTTCAGTCTATATAGAAAAAAAATAAGTATATGTATACATTTTCACTTTGCCTCTTGGTAGTTTTGTTGTGGACAAACAAGTGAGATTAGCAACTGTGATCCAGGGTTCTGAAGCCTAAAAATGTAACAGAAACTCAGTTTTTAATTAGATAATAGATTACAGTGCACCCACATAGAAAAAATCAACGTGCTAATATAAAGTTACAGATACTCAACAATATCAGAATTTATTAGTTTTTAATAAAATTACAGATATTCAGGAATATCAGAAATCATAAACATTTTAATTAGTATAGTTAAATGCCAGTGTTTATTGAAGAACAATTATAATATTCAGCTAAAAAGAAAAATACAAACATAAAAAGTCATGTTGTTTTTGAAAGGCAATTTAGGCAACCGCCTGCTTTCCCCAACCCTACCTACCAGTTCACTCTGTCTGATACATAGCAATGTTTCAATAGCTTTTGGGATGAAAAAGCGTAATTGACGAAAATACTTGCTATGTTTACCTGCTGCTTCAGCATTCTTTTTTGGTTTTGGAACACTGGTCTGTAAGGGAACAGGTTTAGAAGAAGATGTAGGCACATGTACGTTGGAGGTCGGGGAAAGGATGGCCCCCCTGAGAAAGTGGCAAGACCTGCTCTCATGGGGTGGCTCAGGTGTTCCCTGGCAGACGGGGCTATATTGCAGGGATGTGATTTTCCACAGAAAGCTATGCTAGTAGGAGAGGTTGCCTTATTCTTTCTGCTCCCTGTGAAATGAGGTGATTTGTGAACTTGTACTGGTGAATTATTTTCCAGTTTGACAGCAGAAGGTGGCCATTTGACCAACTTCATAAACTGCTGGTGATGGACTGGAGTGATGTGCAGGAATTACTGGACCACGTAATCTGGAAGCCCTGTCCTCCAAGTTTCCTTCAACCTCTACCCTGTCATATTCTTCACAGGCTGCTAAAATGCCTGACTGTTCCTAAAAGTCATTTATGCAGCAGTATTTGTTTTGACCGTCGTAAATGACAAATTATTCCACATGGCTACATGAATTGAGCGATTCTGCCTGAATTCACTTTTTGCTCATAGTTTTTCAATTAAATTCTTTCAAATCTCATTACATTGCTGACTTTTCAAATTACACCTGCTGCTCTTGCTAGATTTTGTTTGTGTGTTTGGGACCCCTTTATTAGCACAAGTAGTCGATGGTGATTTGCTATTGTTAAGCCAAGGGGGTGAATTGGGTTTAAAAATGCAAATGATTAGTCATACTCTCCAGCCGCTTTAGGGACATACAGAGACAAGCTACCACAGAGTTAGTGAGGCTATGAGCTAAAAGTATGTCCACTGTTTGGTGGTAGTTGTTTTTCTACACAATTTTAATCCTCTGTAAACAGAATATGCTATTGTACATTATTTGTAGTGGAATCTAGTGACACATTGGCAGCAATCAATGGGTGCTGATCAGTACAAATTTACACCTGTAGTAATCTGTAACTGCACTCTAAGCATTGTGAGTTTACAGTACATAAAGTATTATCAACAGAATCATACAAATGACATGTTGACTGACAATGTTTTTGGCTGTTGACAGTTTCCAGAACAACCACAGCAAAAAGTGTTAAAATCAATTAAAAGCTTATTTGAACTGAACTGAAACATGTCCTTTGGAATTCAGACTATTATAAGGGATTTACTTTTATAATGTAAAATATAAGAATTGTTATTTGCTTAAAAATCTGAAAACATTTAATTATGATTCTATCCCAACGGCATTATGTTTTGGCACAAGCAGTTTAGTAATCTCCAATGAATTCATAAAATGCTTCAGTATTGCTTAAGTAGTTACTTATCCAAAAAAACAGTTTAGCTCTAAAAGGTCACTGAGCTCTGAATATCACTGAGTAGATGGGAATTGGAGCTACATAAAAACAGGGCCAACATAAGACACAGGTTAAAAAAGTAGTAGGTGGCTAAGGAATAAAAGTGGATGAACTGAATGTATTCAGCAGAGGTTCTTGCAGTGAGAGGTACTATACAAAGGACATGCCTGTTGCACAAACCTCTGGTCTGTAGGGATTCCTAAGTTAATTCTGAAGGAGCTTTTTCAGCAGAGCTAGTTAACATGCTTGTATGGCTTTTGGTACCCAAAGTAACTCTGGCATCTCTGCCTGGCATTGCCCTCTGCAGAGGGCAGAGCCTCCGGGTCCTGGTGGAGGCTGGATGCACTCTCACCCTCCCATTATTTCTTCATAGTCTAAGCTCCAGAGCCTTTTCTTTGGGGATGGGATGAAATAGCTGTTGTTGCCACATCAATTAGGGCAGTAACAAGTCAATTGTTACTTATTGTTTTACAATTGTGTAAAACTGTGTTTTGTTGTTTAAAATTGTGTATTTTGTAAATTTGTAAATTTTTGTGTATTTTGTTTAAAATTGTGTATTGGTTACAATTGTTACCATTGTGTGGAATTTCAGTTTATGTAATTTTAACATCAAAGATCACATTGCGACATTTTGTATTTCTTATTTTATTTTGTCCAATGACTTCTTTTTTATGAGCCAAGAGATTTTAATGTGATTTGTAGGTGTATAATTTTTAATAATACATATACCTACTAATGTGTATTACTAGAATCTTTCAGCATTCTTGAAATTAGGTGTTTTGATAGTTCCTATTAAAATCTTTTCGGAATTGTTATTTTAAAAAAAAAGTAATATTTCACAGGAAATTTCTCATTAAATGCTGGAATTTCCTCCAAATGCAAACTCTAGTTCCTGGCAGCACTAGACATCTCACCTAATCCGTGGGATCTGGGAGTTGCTTGGAGTGTAGGGACATTCTCATTCCTGATTTTGACCAGTGAATCTGGTGAGAGCTGCTAGCTCCCCTCTCTCTTATTTATTTGTATTTTCAAACATGGGTCAGAGTGCCTATTGTCTTAAGTAAAGCAGAAAACATTTCAAGGAAAGCCTAAAGCAGCCTGTGAGTTTTCCTGATGAAACAGACTGAAAAGCACTCCAAGGTGAAATATGGTGATGTGTGTATGGTGGGAGTTGGCCTGTCCTCCAGGGTTTGCTCCTCCTCACATGGCCAGTGCTGATGGGGATGAGAAGTGTTTGCTGTATTTGGAGCTGTTTCCCTTTTCCTGGAAACAGCTGGTCCTTCTAGCAAGCTCCATTTTTAGCTCCACATCTCCAAATGAAAAATTTCCCCTACTTAGGGTTCACCTGAATTGTATTGCATGTATGGTGTTGAAGCTGTCAGCAGCTGTTGGACCCAGGAACATGCTTTTCTTTCTTTCCCTTCTTTCCTGGCTTGGCAGCTTTAGCTCTTCTTTCCCTGCCATGAACAATGTTCACTTCACTCTCAGTGCTTGGCAGTCCTCTCCACTCTTGACATATGGCCTAGGGTGCCTGTCCCCCATCGTATCCCATGTGAGTGCTCTAGCTAGAGCTCACTGTCTTGGCAGGAAATTTACTATTTCCAGCCGAAGGCCCAACTTCTGCTCTCCATTACTTCACAGGGAGCTGATGGAGTGCAGTCGGAGAACATTGGCACTTTCTACTTTAGAGCCCAATTTTGTACATAATAACCTATTTTTATCTGTAAGCCATAACTCCCTCCTGTACTTAGTAATACAGACAGCAAATCACTGTGCAAAATGCTTCCGGAGCAAGGGGGTGATAGATGTTTGCACCCTGTTTCCTTGGCTGATGTGAGGACGTATCTCACGCCTCAGCCTCAGGAGGATATAGGGAGAAGGGGGTTCATGCTGTGACTTCCCTCACATCTGCCTCTGTGCTGCATTGGCCTTTAAGCATTATTCTCTACTAGCGTCACAAGGTAAGATACAATGATTAGCTGACCAGAGCTGCTGAGCGCAAAATAAAGTATGCATTTTCAGATTTTCTTCAAATGTAGTGTAAGCAGTTAGGGTAGATAATAAACTGGTAAGATTTTCACAGTGACTTATACTTCCTTTTCAATTCATGGTGTTAGTACATGCCATCGGCCAATGGATTGTATTTATAGTGGTAGAGGCAGCAGGGCCTTCTTTCCTTCTGGAAAACACCTTTTAACGTTGTTGGTTTTTTTTTATAGAATGTCTACCAATATTTGAGTCCAAAAGCAAATAAATTAACAAAATCTAGAGAAATCTATTGTTGGGGGGGAAATGTTTACAAAAACAAAAGGCAAAGAGAAAAGCAGCTTGCTTGTGACTGCAATTCTAATAACTGCGAAAAGGAGATACTTTTTTATTTCAAAAGAGAAATCTTAAAGTGAACAAGTTAAATCTGCAGAAATTTTGTACTTCTGGGAGGGATACTACAGATTGTTTGGGAACAGAAAATCCTTCCTTTTCCCTTCTAATGTTGACATGTTAAAATATATAACATTTATGTCATATCTGAAGTGACATTTTCTTGCTGCTATAATTTACACATTTCCATAGCAAGACTTCATCTCTTCTCTCTGTTTGCAATATCTTGACAGAGTCAGGGAATCACTTTTTCATTAAATGCAAAGGATAGAGAAAAACCTGCCCAAATTAAGTTTCTACTGAGAGTCACAGACTTTAAAAGACCTTTAGTAGGAGATACTGTTCTTAGCATTTCCTTTGCTGCATTTTCTTATGTGATGCATTGCATCTTCTAATATTTTGATTTTCTAAAGGAAACCTTTCTTTTTGTGACAGAAACCAAACCAGAAATGGGTTAAGTGCTGACAAATACAGTACTAAAAGACCAGGAAATGAATTTCACAGCTGGGTTCTCAAACTGTTGCCGAAATAGCTGTCTATTTAAAGCTACAGATACAAAATGCCAAAAATTAGTTTTCTTTTGATATATTTTCTGTGATTTGTATTACTTTTTATCAAGGTCCTTGTTTTGTAAATATTAGGTTTCTGTTTCTTACAGTAAAGTATTTATCTTAAACGTCTAATTTGGATTCTGCTTTGTTACATGTCTGCCCAGCAGCATCCCATTAACTGCTGTAGACAGCTAAG
Organism: Anarhynchus alexandrinus; assembly: GCA_008711295.1. Lineage (NCBI taxonomy): Eukaryota > Metazoa > Chordata > Aves > Charadriiformes > Charadriidae > Anarhynchus > Anarhynchus alexandrinus. The sequence goes on from VUYV01000267.1 coordinate 239,048, forward strand.
CATGTTTCTGTGGTCAAAGCACACTTAATAGCCACTAATTTCTATAGTGACTTTAATTTTTCTAGCTACCTCAGGCAAACCCAGTGTGATCCAGAAAGAGAAATGTGACCATTTGCTTTTGACCACATTTGGAAAATGGAGCAATTTCTCTGCCTCTTTCAGAGTGTTCCTTGTTCAACCATGCAAAAACCCCAACATAAATCTGCAGGAACCTCTGTGTCTGTGAAGAGTCAACAGGAAAATTCAATCCAGAGCTAGGTATCAGTACAATGCAGGTGCCCATTCACCCGGAAGAAGTGACACGGCCAGTCATGTTCTGTCTCTTAACATCTCCTTTTCACCTGACACCCAGCAAGGTCCTGATAAATTCACCCCATTCTGCTGGTTTCAAGAGCACCTCATCAAAGTCAGTAAGGTGAGGATCTGGACAATATCTGAAGGATGCATGTGACCATTCGTGATTGCTGTGTGAACTGTGTCACTGTTGAAGTGACAACACGATATATCCACAAGGATAAAAGCTCCTTCATTTTTGGTCCCTCAAATGATCCAGATTGATGACTGTCCCATTCACCAGAGTGACCTGTTAATACAGGGCTTATGAAAAACGAGTTTGGAAGATAAACATTAAGTATTACCTCCATATTTCCTGGAGAAAGTACAAGTTCTAAGGGCAATGAGAAATGTAGCAATATGCTGCAGTCTATGAATTATATATAGTGTCAGTACTCTTGGCGCTTTACTTACAGCTTCACAAACTGCCTTCCTAGCTCATGAACATGCAAAGTAATTAGAATGGCAAATAGCGTTAGTTTTTATTGACCTGTGATGCCCCCTAGTTCTCTGTCATGTTCTTGAACATCATCTAGGTTTTTTCCTTCAACCTTAAATCAGCAGTTTGCAGTTTCTGGCATTGATTATTTGGTATTGTCTAATTTATTGATGTGGACAGCCAAGGCTTCCACGCTTGTTATCGGTTGCTCATTTATCCAATGATCTGTCATTGTGCACAGCAACTGTAGCTTGCTGAATCACTTACTATATACTGTAAATGTCAGATATGAGCTCCCACTTTAAGAATTGCCTTTTATTCTGGGAGCTGCTGAGCCACATTCTCTAAGTGTATTGTGCTTGCAGTATTGGAGGTGATTTAGTATAAATGATAAGATTGTGGGGTTTTTGCCCACAACAGTGAGGTAAAGTGCAGCCACTCAAATAAACCTGTACATTTTCATTTCCTATATAAAAGAGGCTTCCTTCATCATGAAAGTGTAGGCTGGATGCTCATTCTTCTTTATTAATAATAGATAGGCAGATAGATGCACAGACACAGAGTAACGCTGCCCCTGAAACCATTTTGCTAATGGCAAAATAGATACACATGAGTGAGCAGATTGCTTCACCCACTAAAAATGCAGCCTTCCCACCCTCCCAGAGAAACACTGCAAATGTTGACTAATGTTTTGTATCATAAGAAAAGCGTGAGAATAGGAAGCAATGACTGTCTAGTTCCCTTGAAATGACTGGAGAAATTTTAATAGGTGAACTGTAGTAACTTTAGCTGGGAATTAGGGTTATGTTTTCTTGGCACAATATTTATGCCTTTCAGAGCTGCTTTGTGCTGCATAGCACTGGTGGCTGAGTATCTGAGATGAAAAGTTCTGCTGTGGAAGGAATAGTGCTCACTACTGAATTGTCAGCATTATTTCTTGCTGCACTTACATGATTCTCAAAGGTGCCTTATTCAAGTGCCTGTTTGGCCTGACCCTGTTTAGCTTATGAGATCTGACAGTAGTAGTATTGCTTCAGGCTCTGATGTTACTCTTATGAAGTTCACCAGAAGACTGAAGCTAATAACTTACCGATGTTTGTTCTGTGCCTTGCAATTTTTAAGTTGAAAGGACATACAAAAATACGGTTGGTGTGTTAAGTACCCTGTCTGTCTTTAATATCGTGGAGCAGCATGGAATATATGCTTTTAATTTTTATCGGGACCAACCAAGCTATTTTTTGTCTTTGATAGTATTGATTGACCTCTTGTAAGCAGGAGAAAAATAAGCATTCAACTAAATTTGTATTTAGATGTTTATGACTCCAGTCTATTTCAAAGGGATAGGTAGCTACTACGTTACATTAGACTTTCATGTACTGACTTATTTACTGTATGTGTTGAGTGGTTTTTGCAATACAAGCATGTTTCAGTAAATAAAATCAATTTGCAACCAATGAGAAGGGAACAGTAAGTGATTTAACTTTTCATCTTTTTTTTTTTGGCTTAAAATGAAAAGCTCTCAAAGGTATTGTTTATGATAAGACCTATGGACTTTATAGTTGTAAAATTGTAAAGCAGCTTTGGGTTCTTATCCTATATTTTTTTCTGGTATAGTTCAGCTGTGGACCTAAAGGACTGTTTCTACTAGTGGCAGTGTGGTCTGTGTGGTCACTGATTTTATTTTATCTTGGCTGGTGCCTGTTCTCTTGTGTGGGTACCTGTCTGCCAGGAAGTGGTCTGAGATAATGTCGTAATGGGTTGAGATGATGAAAGGCCTCTGGTTTTATTGAAGCAGACTAGATTCGAGCACCAGATGGCTTTTCATCTTTATAGAGGACATATCACATTAGCAATCCAGTTGTGGATAGTTGAGTTGCCGATCCTAGGCTATGAGTGGTTATAGTTTCTGGCAGGGAAGGAACCAATTTGCCATAAGCTGTGTATGCCCTTATGACTTCTCTGGAATACACTAACATGCTTCTTTTTCTTCCTAAATGGGAAAAGAGGTGCATCTGGAACAAAGGAGCTGTGACCCTGTCAGGGCTCTGACAACTCTGTAACCTCTAAGTGGCCGTAGTAACTGTGTTTAGGCATATGTTTTTAAGGAGAATATTGTTTTCTGAATATATCTATGTACACGTGACTGTGCAGTAAAGTGATCCGATTTAGAGATGTCATTTCAATTGTGCTTCTCTTGGGATACATGATGTTGCAGAAATACAGGCAACTTAATTTGTAAACAAAATAGGAAGGAGAGGTACCCAGTAAGTTTTTCAGCATGATGTGGATGCCACTATGAGAGGAATGCACCTCAGAAATACTGTGGGAAACATTGGGTGGGCAGAGAGGAAGACCTTTGGTACTTAGTTGAATTTTCTGGTATAAAAGTCTGCTGAAAAACCTAACCAAATCATCAGATTGATGAAGAAATGTGAGTTTTCTGAAAAAATAATCAGTTTTGTCAAAGAGGAATGTTAGCATTTGCCCCCTTGTGAAATACCTTTTTACTTCCATAGCACAAATTCCATTCTGGGATAAACTGCAGCTTTTCTGTGGTGTTCTCTAGGGGGTGAGAATTCACCATTTTCCTAACTAAAAGATTTTTTCCATCACTTGACAAAGAAACTGTGTTAGAGCTTTGGGCAATTCTGCACTCAGAGGAAATACTGTGATCCAGTCTGAGGGTGGGAAGAAAAGAGGGTATAGAGGCCAGTCTGGAAAGGTGGTGGTGCTCAAGGGTTAGTATTGTGGTGCCTGCAACTCCAGCAATGACAAAGCTAGCTTATGCAAAGAAATGTTTCATAATTTACTCATATAATGAAGTTAATTCACTTGGGATTGTTTGTTTTAATCAAACTTATCGAAGAGAAATTTCTCTTCCATGTTAGTGGCTTCCCATACAGGACAATTCAAGTTCCTGTAGATTATTCCAACATGACTGAAGCAGGATAGTAAAGCATGGAAGTATTTCCAACCATTCCCTCAAGGCTTGTTATCATTGCCTTGACTCCAGAAAAGCAGTCGCAGAAGCTGAGCATGTCTAAAATATACATGTTGTATCATCATATTTGTAGGGAAAAATGCCTCTTTTGGGGGTTTTATTTTTGATTTCTGCTTTTTCTCCACCTTCCAAACATGAATAATTCTATTCCCCACTACCCACTGTTCTGGCATGTTTTTCATAAGCAAATATTGAGGTTTGTTTCAGCTGGAAATCATGGCATGGGGGAGAGGTTAATGTGACCCACCATACTCTGAAGATAAGGAGTGGGAATTATATATGTTAGTTTAATGTAAAGGGTATTGACTGGAAAGAATTAAAGATGGTTTCTTTTCATTAAGTTGTGGGAGGGTCAAAGCAACGGCTTTCAGCACCTCGAAGATCTCTGGCTATCTGCCACCATATCTATATTCCCCATCAGCCCAGACCTCATTTTAATATTTAAAATGTTACCTGTTTTCTCTTTCTAGCCCTCGGAAGGGCTTTAATTCTTTTCCTTGTTCTGCCAGTGCTCTAGCTGCTACAGCTGTTGCTGTCACATTTAATAAGGACTTTGTGGAGTTTAAATATTGCATTGCTGTACCAGCTTTTCTTTGGCGTAACAGAAGAGCTTTGTTCATTAAGATGAGGTGCTCCTCACTGGCTTTGCTGCTGACACGTAGGTTTCAGCTGAAGGTGACGGGAACTTATAACTTGCCCCAGTGTGCACATGAAACTCCCTGCGGTACAAGTGCTGCCTGACACCGTAATGCAGCCATCGATGGAGCTCGGAGCTTGCCGTGCCGTGTGATAGACTCCATCCAGCACAGAGCCCTCACTGATTTGTCCCGGGACTATGGTATTCGCAAACTTACCTCTTTCAAATAAGGATTTTAAATTGACCACATTATACTTCCTGACCTGTAGTTGTGTCATTACTCCAACTTTGTGGTTGCACATCTCTCATTTTAAAATCTCCAGTGATACTGTGGTTCCTTTTATGCAGTAAACAGGTAACTTTGCCTTGCTCACTTGCAGACTAGGTGGGAAATAAGACAGCAATGTGGACAGTAGCTTGACATTTTAAAATGTCAGGGGGAGGAGGAAGTGAGACTAAAACTTGATGTCCTCGTGCCTACAGTAACACAACTGCTTATTGAAATATTCTTCTCCCCAGCCTTGAGCTCTGTATGTGTCAATCCAGCTGAATATAATTGGGGCTGTTTACTTTGACAGACAGTCAAAATTCAAGAAAAACATGGAAGAAAACACTCATCCCCAAATCTGCAGTGTACTGCTCTATACCCTCCTGTGTACATTGTATCTTCTCCCATTCTCCTTCCCCCCAAACTCCTCCATCCTTTTGCACAACCAGGTTAGATATTTACATTCATTCTCAATATTAAACTGTGCATTAAAAAGTCCTATTTTCATCCTGAAGCTATTCATCATCGCCCAGGACCTTTGATGACATCCCCATCCTTTGATTCTGAGTCATTCTCATGTTTTCAGTATGACAGAAAGCGATTTTATTTTTTTTTCCCTAGCATTACAAAAAAGACCAACCTCTCTTGTTAGAATTTCTTTTGAAGTATCAGGGGTGAAGAGAGCTAAGCTGCGGGATAGAAAAGTATTGCTAAAACATGACATTTTAAAAAATTGATAATAAAGTCTAGGTTAAAAAGAAGTTACTGTCCAATGCATTTATTTTCATCTAAGCATTACAGGCTGTTCTTTTGTTTGAATTTTCTGAGTGATGAAGGAAAACTGATGAGTGCTTATTTTGGTAAAAATACTACATTTCAAGAATATTATCAATTAGATTTGGACATCGTGGCACGTTTCTGTTCTTTAAATAGGATTCATTTTGGCCTAGTGTGCTTGTACTGCTTTGATTCTGCTTTAATTCACAGACATTTGCGTTTCTCTGCTTTCACTGCTGGTAGCATGCTTGGTGAATAACAGCTTGCTGGGTTCACATTATGAAAATAAGAAAAGGAAATGAAAACGCAGATCCTTATCTTCAAGCAATGATGCCTAAATTAGAGCAAATCTTTTTGTTGTTCTTATGTTTGCTAAATATAAGACGTAGTCAAATCCCAGAAGCTGACATGAGAAACATCTGCAGTATGGAAAGTGGCAATTTGAATTCTCAAATCCATGACACAGCCATGCCCACTAAACCTGAACCAAATAGAAGTTTAACCCAGAGATTATTTCCATGTTTACATTTGAGGTTCTCCTTTATTCTAATGAATGCTTTCATGTCTGGCTGAGAACTTACAACTGGGCTGTGCTATATTGTCATGGAGGGAGTCTCCAAAGGGCAGCTGGAATCAGTGACCCAGCATCAGTAGTCCAAATCGGTCCAAACACTTGGTAGAGAGGTGGAAGAAGGAGGCTAAAACAAATACCTAAAAGCAATCCAGGGCCTCAACTGGCACAAATCAGCAGTAAAATTCTAGGAGACAGTGCTGCTTTGTACTGACCAAGGGACTTTATATTTAATTCTCAGTTGCTTAGTATGGAGGTGGATTTAAAAAGTTGCTCCTGTTGATTTAGATTCAGCTTGCAGCTTGTCGTATATGCCAAGGACCTTGCCATCAGAGAGGGCATTGTAAGATAACACAAGGAACAACAAGAGCAATTGTCCTCCTCTCATCTGAAGACCTAGTGTACCAATTACTATTTAAAATCATTATTTAAAGTGTTTGTCACAAACCCTTTCATAGCAGGAGCACTTTTGAAATATTAAATGCTATTTTCCTTTTAGCCAGAGCAAGGATTGGGGGAGAGATGGAGTCACTTGAAAGCATGTGGCTGCAATTTCTTGTATGAAGCTCATTTGTCAACATAACAGATGCACTGCTGTAGTGATGGGGTTGTTGTCGTGTGTGCTGTATATCACTCCAAGGGTTGTCCTGGAGGGAAGATGCGCATGTAATATAAAGCGGTCGAGGAACATAGCTCTGTTCTGTCTCTTTCAGAGGGCACGATGACTGTCCCAAGGCAAAGGGCAGATGCCACCATGCTGACATGGTGCCATATCCTTGCGGCACTGTGCAGTGGGCTGGCGGGCACAGCTCCCATGCCCCGGCTGCCTGGGCACCTCTGTGCCACTAATGCAGGCATTGCTTGCTGAATGCTCTCTGTGCTGCGGTCCATTGCATCATGTAGACACACGTACAGTGTGCTCATTGTCTGAGCAGCTACTAAAATTAAACATATAAGTGCAAGTTGTTTTTTACAGCCTCATTTTGGTTTTCTCAAGGCAGGCATTTGTATTAGAGGTTGGAGGCGGAGACCTGATCTGCAAGGGGGCTGCCTGTGGTATCCTTTATACTGGTTTGTGTGAAGAACAAAGTCAATGAAATTGATAGTTACATTGGTGTAAAATTCAGGGAAAAGTGGTGCTAGGCTTTGAATATTTTCAAAGTATTTTTTCTAAATTTCACCTTCTGACCTTCAAAAGAGAAAAAGAGCATCTGAACAGACATGTTTCTTGCAAAAAAATGGCAAAATCAAAATCAACTCCGGCCTCTGATCAAGCCTGAGAAATTTCAGCCTGAAAGGGGAAGATTTGTAAGTCACTGACTTGGCACTAAAGTGCAACCCTTGTATATGTACTTGTATCTATAGCTGTAACTATCGTAACAAGGGCTAATGTGTGCTTACCAAAGTAAACTCAAAATGACAAAACATAATGTGAGAAGTGTAGGAAATAGAAAAGTAACCAAGTGAGTAAATAGTACATGGTTTGCAAGAAATCCATTGCAGCATGAAACTGAAAGAAGGGTATATGCCAACTTCGTGAGATGAAGGTGATTGTGCTCTAGACAGTTAACATCGATAGCAAAAATCTAGGATGCAAAAGCAAACGCGTATATTAAGCTGGTTTTATCTAGGGTAGTCTTTTTGATCTAATAACAATTAGATGGGTGTGCCATTCCTAGACTCATTCCCTGTGTCACTGGAGGGGCAAACCATCTGAAATAAAGAGTCTGGCTTCTATTAATGTTAATCAAAGTAACTTGTGTTGTACTCAGTGGCCTTCTGCAAGTGTACAGTTGAGCCTTTGCTCCATTGCAGACGTACATGGCAGTGCTGGGGAACAGCTGTTTGGATGCATAGGCTGAAGAGTTAGAAAAGTAAGAGGTGAGGGGAGCAGGCAAAAAAGAGCTTCCATTTCTGTGGAAGAGAGTGAATTTTAAGCGGGTGTTAAGTTTCCTTTGCCATGGAGAGCAAGCTTTTCAAGCCACGCTTTGTTGCCACGTGAAGAGAAACATATGCGATTCCAGCTGTGAAAATTATCATGCGGTAAACTAGTCTCAAATGACTTTGCTGCTTCATTTCATAGTTATAATTTTGGAAGCATATTACAGCAAAGGCCTTCATCCAGGACTAAGTTCAAATCAAATTTTGAGTTTTGAAATTGAAGTCAGTTGTGAAGTCCCCAAGCATTTAAAAATGCCCGTGAAGAATTTAACAGATGAAAAATGTATTTTATGTTAAACAATTCATTCAAAAGGTAAACAAAGAGGAGGAGGGAGGAAACAGTTGTTTCTTAACATCAAAATAATTTATTCACTTGATTTTTGGACTGTCTTCTTACCTCTGCAGAAAAACGTGAGGACCTTAAAATAAAGGTAGAGATAGCAGTGCATTGATCCCAGGAGCAGGCATGCACATACGTCCTGCTGTGTATTGTGGAAATGATGCTACATACATGAGTTTACTCAGAGCTCCTCATTTTCTATCTCCTCATCTTCCTGATGGTTTAGCTGTGTGTGTGGAGAAATACTTTGTGAGCTGCTTGAGCTTTCCAGTCTCGATTCTGACTCTTAAGTCCCTTACTCAGAAATGTCAAGAGGGTACTCATGGGCCTTAATTGATTTCTGGGGGACCAAGGTTAAGCATGAGGCTGTTGCCCATCCCTTAACCAATTGTCTGTTGCTGTTCAGCAAAACAGAAACAAGTGTTTTATTCTCCTTGAAGTCGATGAGATTTAAGCACAATGCTTAAGGGCAGTCACATAGTATAAGACTTTGGCGGAACAGGAATGGCTTTTCAAAGAAGCGATGCATGTGGAAACCTTTGCAGGGTTTTTCTGTCTACCACGGCTGCTTCTGTTCACCTCCAGCTTGGCTATGCGAGGCTGGCACATGTCAGAGCGCAGCTTTTCCAGCTGTGACAGCACTGCAACTACCATTGTTGTTGTAAAACATCCAGTCCCTTTCTCTAATGCTTTCTAATCCCAAACACTTGAAAGTATATGGGAAACTTATGCTGAATCAATACCTTATGAATAAGGAAGCTTTTCTTTCAGAGCTGATGATAGAAATGAATGTTTGGCTCTTGTATTGAACAAAGTGTACTTGTGCAGCAGTTTCATCTCTGAATGGCATTTTTAGCTGCAGCTACTAGAAACATAAATGGCAAAAAACAGGCTCTGTTGTGAAGGCCATGTTGAAAATAAAACTTGTCTTGTACTCGTCTACCAAGTAATAATGATAATAAAAAAAACTGTTCAGAAAGTGCTACTACTTGAATTAGGCATGTCTTCGTCTCGTTAAAATAAATGTATTTATTAAGTATGCATATCTTTATCTCTTATGTAATGAGAAGAACAGAGCCATATCACAGATCTGCAGTGTCTTTTGTGCTCTACAAATTTGGTGCGACAGTCACCAGACAAAAAGTGATTTATACTGTGTCTTGTAATGGGTGGAATAATTAACAGTGGTGGCATCCATCACTTCTACAACATGCTTATCTCAGAACTTTTCCATTGATTCAAGAGAAAAGCAGGAACAAAACACAGGAACAGAACAATAAAAGTCAGTTACATGCTCCGCCCTTTAACTTTGTGTGCCTGATTTGGACACCCAATGAATGAATCTCTCCAGTTTGAACAAAGTGTTATTTAATAATGCGGACACAGTCTCGGTTCAGTTTGTCAGAAGTTAATTCTGCAAGAGTAAGAACAAGGCCCCAAATAAGCCCCACAACTGTCTATGGAATTTGAAGGCTGTCGAGTGAGTTTCAATTTTGCTTTCTGCTGAGACACTTTCTTCACTGAGAGCATGAAATAGCTAAAGATTTTGGAAAAGTTTCCTGTCATTGTAAGGCATGTGATCTTGGATTCGAAGGAAGAGATGATATTTTAAGAAAATAGTGCACATGAGTAAATCATTGTTCAGGACTGTGGCAACTTATTTCTGATTTCCAACACCTGTTCACTTGTTCAAAATTTCAAGGATTTAAAAGTGAGACCGATTGAGAATCTGACTGACTTCATGCACTTCTCTTTCATTCCTCTGGCACAGGCATGCGCTGAGGTTACTGTATCTCTTTTTTTTTTTTTTTTTTAAATAACTTTTGCAAAGCTACTTGCCAAGTACAGTGCCATCAAACTACATGGAAGTGACGACCCAGTACCCTCTGACAACAATTTGGAAGCAAAGGAATGTTGCATTAGATACAGAGTGTAACCCACACTCCTCCTGTGCATCTTTCTGCAGTTCTTTGATTGTTTTCTGCCATCAATAGCCTTCTGTTAAAAATTAAAGATTATTTGGTAGGTTTGTTGGCTTTGAAAAAATAGGGAAGCAATGACACTGCATAATTCTGGACAAGATGTGGAGATAATGGCTCTCAGAAGACAATTGTAAAAATCAAGATCACTGGGATTAGTCTTTTTTTCTGTATTGAAAGTAAAACACAACACAGTATGAGTATGGGAGATGTCTGGGAAGTACTAGGCACAAGATTTACGAGAAGCTTAAGTGCAGTATGAAATTGGCTGGTTAAAGATAATAGCAAGGTTAATAAGAGGAGGAAATAATTTTCTGACTATAAATCACATTTGTAATTATGCAAAGTAAGGTTAAAAGGGCATTTGGATCTTTGTCTCCATCACCTGAGATGGTTCCCTTAGTACTGATCTATCCCTCAGCATTGCATGGTGCTGTGCCATTTGGTGTGAGGTGAAGGAGGCAAGCAGAGTTGGCTAGTGTGAGTACCTAAAACCAAAACAGATTTACAGATTTTGGAGATTTTATGCAAGCAGATCTCAGTTTAAGGGTGGGGCAGTTGCACGTTTCCTCTCTAGGAAAGGAAGAGTGAGAAGTTTGTTCATTTACAAGAGTGCCTGTGAGAGCTCAGAGGAGGAAGCGAGGTTATCTCTAAAGCACACCACCAGTTGTGTCCAAAGAATACGTTCAGAAAAGGAGGAGGCAATCGCACAGGTCATCGTAGAAACTATTATGGGTTGATATGAACCGGTAGTGGAGATTTCAATCTGGAAAATCACAGTATCTGTTTGCGAAGGAAGGAACACGGGGAAAATGTTTTGTTCACTTTTATTAAATTTGGACATTCACTTGTACAATTTGGGGGTTATTTCCATTATGATCTGAGCAGAACAAAAATTCCTTTCAAACAAGAATCTTTCTGGCTGCTATAAGTCAGCTCACATTCATATGGAAAAGGAAGAAAATTTTTAGTTCTGTTGCCTTGAAAAACAATGGCCTTCATTTAAAGAGGGATATTTTTAGTGAAATACAAAATAGGTCAACAAAATATAAAACTTTTCTAGTGGTCATTGAAATTCAAAGCACTCTGAGTTCTGGGATTAGTGCAGAAAGAAATGTAATATAAATATGTACATACTGTCTGTCATGGCTCCCATGCCATATTGGCTGTGTTCTTAAAGCACATGCAACTTTCTGTGAATTTGCTGACTGCTAAATAATAATGTCTTTTACTGTGTTCTTCTAACAGCAGACACATAATCAAATGTTCAAACTAATTATGTAAGATTCTAGTTGATCTGAAGAACGTTATATAGCTTAACAGCTATACATACTTGCCAGCTTTGCTTTTTCACGTAGAAATTGTGACAGTTGTGTATTTTATTACATTTTTTCTTTGCTCGGAGTCTGCATTCCAAACTCTACAGAAAGCTGTGAAGGATTTACACACTTGGTACTGTGAAACAGAACTTGAAAAAACATATTGAGTTTCTATGCAAGGCCCTGTTTCAGTAACAAAACCTGCACTGCATCTACCTAAATATTCTTTAAATAACTTTAAAAAAAAGAAAAACAAGAAAAAAAGAAAAGAAGAATATGATCATTCCCTGAGGATGCAAGTGGTTCTGGTTTTAGTGGACGTGGTTACGGAGGTGCTTGTGATCAGTATATTAGAACAGGTGTTATCCACAGTGGTAGAGAATGAGTCTTTGTCCCCCACTAGTGGTTGACCCAGGATGATAAAAGAGTATCTCAGCTGGTTGCAAGTAGCAGTATTCTGGTACTGGGGTTAATAGGTGTCTCTGCATGGAGATCTGAAGCTGCCAAAATTTAAACCTTCAGAGTTTCAGCTCTGCTGCTCACCCTATTCAACTCATGGCTTTGAAGAAGTTTCTGAATTTGGAATATGTCCCTTTCCCCTCCCAAGAAAGGCTTGAGCATACATACTATTGGTGCCGAGTGTAGGATAACTGGTGAATTCGTGCTTCCAATATTCTGTAGGTAGAAGGATAGAAGCAAAAATAATAGTTGTTGTTATCTATTGGGGCTGTAACTCCTAATTCTTCCTGCACTTGGCTTTTGCTAAAAGTTTTCACGTTTGGGTAAGTCATCATGTAAACTCAGAGGGTTTTTTAACTGGGAATGTGGAAGTGATTGTAAGAAAGCCCGTGCCTCAGCTAATAACTCTTATATAATTGGTAATATGCCAGCAGGACAGCGTTCAACTAGCTTAGATTCACACCAGTCCTAAGAGATAGAAGCTGGGTAAGAATAGCGGCCATATACTGCTGTAAAGCGTCACAGTATTTGTCCTGTATCCAAACACTTCTAAGACAGATCATACCAAATTCAGGTCTCTCCTGAAATCAGAAACATGGTGATGGATTCAGAGACATTAAATCAGTCACCTGGGAGCATGGGGAGGATTGGTGCGGACCTTCCAGTTTTGGCCTGTCACTTCGGGTTCAGAAATGAAGGTTACCATGCTGCAAAGCACGTGATCTCGGGCTCCCCCAGTTTCTGAGGTGGTAACACAAAACCCAGGGCTGTACACTATGGTAAATAACAGCAAGGAGTCTATTCCTCATGGTGTCTGTGACATTAGCAGTCTTGTTAGAAAGGCAGCTCTATTCAGGTAGTTTCATATTAGCTATTTTCTTCCTAGGGAATAAAAAGATCTAGATGAGAACCATATGATTCAAGCCTACTCAGAAGTTATCCACCACAACAGGAGTCAAAATTTGCTGGAGAGTTCTACTGGTGTTAAATCTCTGTGCAGACAGTGTCTGGCATCATTTTATTAGCAGACTAGATACGCTGTTAAAAATTATATCTATTATATCCATCCCAGAGGCGTTCATTCAGAAGAGAGTAATGGAGCTCAGCTGACAAAAGGGATTTGTCCATTCGGACATGCTGAAGGGCCTTGAGATAAGAAATAATTCTCACGTAAGCAGTTCCTGAGTTAAAATATTCATTTATAGGAAATACTTTAAAAATAGGTCTTTTGAGGAGATTTTATATGGCTCAGGTTTCTCATTTTTAGAAGCTTTAGAGCTTACCTCACCTGGTAAGAGTTTGCAAATCCAATCCCAATGATTTGTGTGTCCACATTCACACTCTTCAAGGCATAATAACTTTCTGAGCAAGGAGTATGTTTTGCTCAGGACATAGCCATGCTATGTTTTTGGGGATTAGCTCAGGGAGCTCTTTCCTCTGGTAGTTTCACTGGACAAACCTTCGCCCTGATGGAGGCTCATTTGCCTTCCCTGAATGGCGCAATGGGGATGGATGGGCATGACTGCAGAATCCTGCCCTTTTATTTACTCCCTGAAAGCCCTCCCTGCACGACTGGGTTGTGGGCAATACTCTGACAGACTGAGCTGTCATTTTTAAAATTACTTATAGACATAGGAAGTACAAAACCAACACAGAAACCACCCTACTTTTCTCTTCGGAGGAGCCCTGCTTCCCTGCCGCTGTATGCCCCGCTCCATGCACCCTCTCTGTAAGGGGCTCTTCTTCGTTCTGGAAGGGGACAGAGTTCTAACTCTTCTTTTATGTCCAACTTAGCAGCCAAATTTCAGCTTACATGACAGCATGTATTTCTGAGGAGGTTTCTATATATTTTCATAATTAATTTATAAGGTGTGATATCAGGTACTTTGCTAAGATCTGAATTTATCACCTGTGTGGCTGCCTGCCTTTACTGTTATAATTCTGCCCATAGAGCAATCAGTTTGGTGTGGTTATTCTTCTTCACGTACTGTGCTGCCTACTGCTTTGTATCCAGTAGATATGTACAGAGTGGTACTTTGAGGGATGGAGGAGGAGGTGTGGGGGTTATTTTTCTCTTATGGTTTGCTAGAAACACTGAAGAACTATGAAGGCTACTGTGCTTCTGTTGAGCTCATTCTTTAGTTGGTGTAGATCTTGCCACTCCTCTAAATGAGCTCAGAGATTATATACTCTAGCTACTAAAAAACCCTGGTCAGCGTGTACAGGAGGGGAATGTATTGGTTTGCCCTTTATCTGTTTTTGTGTTTATTTCTTGTTAACTTCAAGAAGAAATCTGGTTCACATAACAGAAAATATATCAGGAACGTAGCTGCTAGGAGAAATTGCCCCTTTTCAAGAACTGCTTTTATATTAGTAGATTTTTAGACATTTGGATTATCATCTTTTCAATGGAAGAGACAGTGTCAAAGCCCCATTTTTGCCTGCTTGCTTCACATTGCAGATTAAGAGTGCTTTTAAAACTGTGTTTTAAAATGCCGTTTATAAGAAAATGCAAGAAAATAGGACTGTAAAAATGAACTTAACCCAATTGTCGGGAATGAACTGTAGAGAGCTTGGAGACATACAATGTAGCGGGCATCTCTCTTGATCTTGGGTTTGGGAACATCTGACATTAATCTTGATTGCACAAATCTCCCCCTGCCCCGAAGGTTACTTTTGTATTAATTTCATTTACAGGTATTGAGAATAGTTTCCTTAAAGGTGATGTGTGAAATTAAAGGTTTCTCCTTGCTTTGACACAGTTAAGAGGTGAAGCACTGAACGAAGTCCATTTTTTTTTCTCTGCTCCTGATGAAAGTGCTATTGCATTTGGTGAGACATTCCCAAGTAATATCTGCCGTTTACTCACTGTTTCCTGCTATTG